>JAJEJO010000485.1:324472-457200 GCA_020662805.1 Glaucomys volans
TTCCTTCCTTCCTTCCTTCCTTCCTTCCTTCCTTCCTTCCTTCCTTCCTTCCTTCCTCCCTTCTTTCCTTCCTTCCTTCATTCTTTCCTTCCTTCCATTTGTGAGATTCCCATAATACATGCTTTGATGTGTTTAATGAGTCCCACAGTTTCCAGACTCTACTCATTTTTCTTTAATCTTTATCCTCTTCATATTAAATAATTCAAATTCTTACCTTCAAATTTAGTGATTATTTCTTCTTTTAATCTTCAGCGATAATATATTTATTTAATTTTTATTTCAATTATTGTGCTTTGTAGTACCAGAATTTTTACATGGGTTTCTTTTTATACTTTCTGTTTCTTTACTGATACTCTTTATTTGTTCATATATCATGTTCCTGCTTTTCATTTGTCCTCTGTCCAAGTTTTCTTTGAGTTCATTGATATATTGAAGGTAGTTAAAGTCTTTAACATCTCTGGAATTTCCTATGGTTTATTTTCAATTTCTTGCTTTCCCTTAAATGGGTCATATCTTCTTATTTCTTTGTAGGCTTTGTAATTTTTGTTAAAAACTGGACCTGTTGTATGTGGCAAAGTGGTGATTTGGGGAAATATTACTGTCAGTATTAGACAAAGGCTACAGTACTCCATTTGTTTGGTAACTTTTTCCACACAATTTTTCTCAAAACTATGGTCTTTGTCATGTGTTTTCCCTGAATTTTCTGTACAATTATCTCTGTGGTCATCCACTGACCTGGCAGAGATTAACTTTAATGCCTATATCCATTTTAAAAAGAAAAGAAAAAAAAATGCTCTATGTGTTTGTAAATCCTGTTCACTGATGTTCCAGAGCAAGTGGTCCAGATCAGGAGTGTTAAAATAAGACTCTACCTTTGTGCTTCTCCTCTACCCCCATGATCAAAAGTGATCAGTTTTCTACACTGGCACAGTTGAGTCAGCTGCAGGGCATAGCAGTAGTTACCCAGAAAAGCCTATTTCACTAAAATTTACCAGCCTCTTTCTTCACTTTCCATAAAACTGAGTACTATATTATGCATAAATTTCAGTGTTTTGCTAAATTCAAGCATTCTGAAATAGTTATTCAGATGGTTTTGCCTAGTTCAATAGATGCTTGTGGAAGCTATGAGTCATGAAGTTCCATATTCTAATATCTTCCATGTTTTCTAGTTACCATACCTCACATTTTCTCCCCTGCTACCTCTGTTAATGTAAAATTTACTTTTAATTGAGTACATCATTCGCATTCTTCTATGTGTTGTATTATCCTTAATTGTATGAAGTGTCAAAGGAAAAAAAGTAGTTCTCTATTTGTTCAATACCAATTATTTTATAGAAACATTAGTTAACATAACTTCAAAATACCCTTTACAGTTATTTTGACTTTCCATTGTCTTTTAAATCCTATCAAAAATGTTAATCATATATTTCCATGATGAGGAAACAACTCTGGGTCTTAGTTGCAGGAAAAAAACACCAAACCCAGAAGAAACTTAACACTTTTTAATTTTAAAAACTATTGCTGGTCATAATTCTTAAGACAGTTTATACTTTCTGAAGACCTGAATCAATCCTGGAATTATTCTTGGATTTCTGTATCAAATTTCAAAGACTGATCTTGGCTGAAACAAAGAGATACAAACATAAAAGTTGTCACTGGGGACTATTGGTCTCCATCTTGTTCCTTAAAACTTTTCTTCTCAGTCATAGAGGTTATGTATTTGTTGTACTGGTATTACTGACACTGGGATTTTGCATGTTTGTACGCATGCATTTATTATCACATACAGATGCAATAGTCAGTTTTCTGTCACTGTAAACAAAATACCTGACAAGAATAATTTAAAGGAGGAAAAGTTTAATTTGGCTCACAGTGTCAGAGGTTCAGTGTAGGTTCAGCCAATTCCATTGATCTGGGCCTGAGGTGAGGCAGAAGTGTGTAGTAGAAGAAAGCCATTCATCTCATGGCAACCAGGAAGCAGATACAGAGCAAGAAGCCATAGACAAAAATCCCCAAAGTCATGCCCCTTGTGACCTACTGCCACAGCCATGCCCACTTGCCTACAGTTGCCATCAAGTCATTAATTCAAATGTTTATGCCATCAAGTGGATCAATCCACTGATTAGGTTATGGTCTCATAATCTAATCTTTTCATTTCTGAACTTTTCCACATTGTCTCAGACATGAGCTTTTCAAAGGACATCTCATATCCAAATTATAACAATATTTAACAACAGAAAATATTTTAGATCTTACAAGGGCAATGCTTTTTTTAAACATTTTTTAAGCAGTGGAATCTTTTTATCATATAAAATTTACAAGTCTTTGTTTATATTTAAGTATCATATATGCATGTGTGTTTTCATCTATGTGTGTGTGTCTCTGTGTGAAAATACAAGGTTCTTCTGATGACTCTTCTATAGAGCCTCTTTCTCTAACTCTCCCTGAGCCACTGAGATTTTTCAGGCTGTACTTGAGAAACTGCTGACAAGAACAAAAAGGAATTGAAATTACTTAAATATTTTAATATCTCAAAAAGTTAACACAAAAATTTGTAAGTGACTTATCATAATTACAATACATTAACAAACAAATTATGTTGTATTTACCATTCTGGTTTTGTTGGTTGAAGTTGTCTTTATATAGTTCTTGGTTTGACCAAATAGTTATACCCTTTTTGTGGTACAAGGTTAGGTTATCAAAAATGATAGGAAGAGTGTTGGTTTCACGACCATTATACAAATATTTAAAATATATGTTATACATACATCAAAATATTCATATTTTATCAACATAATAGCTTCAGATAGTTTTGTAGATTGCAAATAACAGAACTCAAGCTAATGTAAGGGAGAAAAGCATTCAAAATATCTAATATCATTCAAATATAGTAATCTGAAATGACAGAGACAATAAACTTATCATAAACTTAGAACTCAGGCTGTTATTTTCTCATGTATTTTATTTTGCTTTCCCTTTGAAGTCTGTGCTTTAATCTAGTCTCCCAGCATCCATGGTTTCATTCTTATCCTTGTACACAGGAAGCTCCTCAAAGGACCTAGAAACAGTCTCACCAGTTCTTATCCTCAGCTCCAACAATCTGTTACAAACCAAATTCAAATTTCCAAAAGAAACAATCTGAACTTTTTCAGATGACGTTGCTTTCCTTTTTCCAAACAAGTATGGCTAGGGAATTTACTATGAGGCCTAAATAAGACAGTTTATTAAAACTTCATAGGTGAACACTGGGCAAAAAGTAACTCATCTTTGTTATTATCTTCATTCTTACCACACATGCACACCTGTGGTGAAGGACACCCATTCCAACCCTAACTTACATGTTTATTAAAGAGTGCACATATAAACCCAGTATTATAAATGGTCTGAGATAAAAGGAAATGTAAAAGGTATTCATACCAAATATATGTTCAAAGAAATAAAATCTCAACAAAGGTCAAATACAATTTCACCATATCAAATTGGTTTGTTAGAGCTAAGATAATATTTAATAAATAATATTCACTCAATAATATTCACACGCCCTGAAATACCAAATGTAGAGTTCAGTCTTGCCTTGATCATTTATTTTCTTATTCTTTGAATTTTTTTGGATTCTGACTCATTATATTTGGGAAAACTTAATAGTTTTAATTCGAAATAAGATCGTCATACAGCACATTCCATAGGCAGCATGCTCTTTAAACATGGAGGGATTGCTAATTATTGTAAATGCTCAGAAGGTTGAGCCTGAATGACAGAGTCAATGCTGCTGCTCAACACTGCAGTGAGGTAATCTGAGCAATTTTGAAGGATAAAATTGGAGGACTCAGAGCGTTTGCAGCCTAAGGCAATGGCACATAGCAGCCACAACATTACCTTGCCTGGAAGCCACAAAACAGTTTAAAGTGTCGTTGTGGGAGTAGGGAAAAAAGTGCTCAGAAATGTTTGATTTTTAATATTTCTGAGTACACAAAAGATAAAAAGTATTGAAATGTGACATTACCATATCTGAACCAATTTATTCTCTGTATTACAAAATCTCTTTGGGTTTTTATAAGGGAAACAATAGTGGAAATATCAAGGGAAAAGAGAATCACTTCTTTTACATGAGAACATTCTGAGACTTACAACAGAATATGTTTCCTCATTTAATTCAGAGACCCATAGCAATAGAGAAAAAGGCTATCTAATGGCTTCCTCTCAAATTTAATGGCACAGTTAATAAAATCACATCCAGTAAAAGAGGCCATGAAGTCTCACTCCTCTGAATTGCATTTTGTATCTTATTAATCTATGGGGCTCAGTTGTACTCCTTTGGTATTTGTGGCTTCAGTTTTTTCAGCTATTTGCTGGATCCATACCCTGTCATCCAAGAAGCTCTCTTAAAATGCTTGCTACTTAGCAGTCCTCACACTGGGGTATTTTACTGCCAATGCTTTAAATTAACCGCAGCACCTCTTAGAGGTGCAAAAAAAAAAAAAAAAAAAAACCAACATTGTTAGAGCCTCAACACTTCATTTCTCATGGAATCTATGCATCAAATATAGTCACAAAAAGCTGTTAAAAGACATTGAATAATTCAAATAACTGTAAAATTTTGACAGTGTACTATCGCTGTCTTTCTTCTATAAGCCAAACTTCAACAATAACAATATTAAAGCCCAGCCCACCTTGTTTCAATGCTCAGTCTGGTGTGCAATCTTGAGCTACACCTGGCAGAAAAACTATGTATATTTGTTTATTTTTAGCTGAGAAAAATCAGTGATGGTATTTTTAAGTTCGGACTGAGAAAAATATTGGGAAAGATGGAAAAAGAGGTATTAAATTGATCTTCATGTTGATTATGGGAAAAAAGCCCAATAACAACATTGGTGTTCATTCAAGAGACCAGTTTTTCTTTCCTAGAGAGAGACATGCCTCCTTTCAGAGTCAGGAGTACATGTTTGGAATGGGAGAGGCTATTTTTCCTCAGGAGAGGCCTATCAGGAGATGAGTTTATAATAGCCTAAGGTAAGACCTGGGAAATCATACAAAGGTTTTTAACCAGGACCAGGAATCCTCAATTATGTAGGGAGAAAATGAAAATCAAAAGAACACTAAATTTTATTTTCAAACAGGTAGAACAGTGTGCCTGTTTCATCCCTAGGTCCCTAAGATTGCAGCAGTCTTTTGTTTGGAGCTCCCTGGAAATGAAGTGATTCCATGTCCACAGATCCACCAGATCTGCACAGGTGCATGGGTCCATGGGAAAAAATGAAATGGGGGAGCTGCCTGTGCAATCTCTGATTTTATTCTCTATTGCCAGCAAGAAATTAAGTGTTTGTTATTTTCATTTTGGACTTGCAGGTACCATTGGCTATGAATACACCTGAGATTTCTGCTTTCCTCAGCTCAGTCAAGTTTCTGACAAAGTTATGTAAGTTTTCTTCAGAGTTATTAAAAAAATAATTCTAAGTGCGTCAGTCACTCAGGTAAATTTCCTGTCTTCATTCAGCAGATATTTAAGGAGCAGACCCTGTGGCCCATGCTATCTGAACATACTGAGCATTGGGCTACAAAACAGAAGCAGCTGATATGATGTTCTTACCTCTTTGGGGCAGTACAGAAACGACACTGCAAAGCAGGGAATACTTTTAAACCCTAGAGAATGCTCCAAAAATATAACAGAGAAGTATAGTCAGAAAAAGAGTGAAGGGTAATGCAGTGAGACTGCATAATTTCAATGAGAATACATACCCCAATGTTTTCCACATTTGTAAAATAGATGATGGCATATAGGAGTGAAAGAAATGCAGATCTCATCACATTCTGCCCAGATGCAAATCACACTATCTCCGTGGATTGCCTGACTTTAAACCTGAAAACATTTATAAAAACAGTGGTGCTTTCCAGTATTCTATAGTGTGTACGACCACTGGCCTTTTATTTAATGTGAAATTATATTTGATCAAATTAAGCTAGTTGAAGTAAAATAAAGGATTAAAAATATGTTCTTCTGTGGAGAAGAGGGTACCTGGAATGAAATGAACTGATAGTAAGGGCTGCCTGGGTGGAGCTGTCTTGGGAAGAATGGTCAGGGAACATGAGGCTACAGGCTTCTAAAGAAGAATCAGGGAGAGAGAGAAACCAGGGAAAATCATGACCCTGAAAATTTAATAGGTTTTACAATCCTTACAGAAATAAAACCAGTGGAAAATGTCAGCTATTGTTCTGAAATCTATAAACTCCTATGAAATCTATAAACTCACAGGAGTTCAAATATTCAATGTGAAGTTTGCTCTGGTGATTACTTACATTCCTGTGTTACACATGAATATGTAAATTATATACGTGTGTATATATATGTGTTCATATATATGTATTCATGGGTATATTTTTACATGTGCATACATACACATATTCATAAATATTGAATGAGTAGTCACAAATTTATAATGAGATCCACTCAAATGGCAATATTGTACTGCTGCCTCAGTTTTCTTACTAACATGGCAAAATCTCTAAGTGTTGAGTCTTAACTTGCTGGTATTCTCAGACTACTGAGATCCAAGAAAGTTTTCTGCAGTTATGTTTTTGGTGCTTATATTGCCAACATTCATAGTTCAGCTGTTGTATATCAGCTCTCCCAGACACTGTCAAAATAATAAGATGGTGAAAATGCCAAGTATATGTCTCAATGTTCGAGACCCAAATCTGGCACCTCAGCCATGCGTGTGTCATGGAAATGATGTGTCTATGGGATGATTCTGACTTGACAGAAGTCTTCCAGCTGCTTATCCATCACAACTTCAAAAAGTTCTAGTCTCCTCTAATGATGTATTTCAAAATCCCAGGTTTACAGAAGCAATTGGGATTTATTCTAATCTGGATTCTTAAAAAATGTGTAAAATTTTATTTAATGATTGATGCCCTTAAATAATATTAAGGCATAGGTGAAAATTTCATCAGTTACTACACACTTTGGAAATTATTTGAAATCATAATACACAAGGAAAAAATATTTGTATTATTTCAGATTCTTCCTCTCATGAAACATATTTTCATACAAATTTCATATAATGTGTAGATTAAAGCAGAGGTAGTTACTTTTACATTAAATTATAATGCATGACATTTCCTCTAACTAATCTGTTTATTTTTTCTAGTTCACACCTTTTCTAAACCATTCCAACAAATAACTGTAGCCTGAACTATTCTTCCTTCTTTTCTTATATAAGGACTAAAACTAAAACTGTAATCCCATGTGGATGTGTGTGTAAGTATATGCATATGTATTCATATATATGTATATGTATATACACACATATATATATATGTTCATGTTTATAAATGGAGATTTGCATTTAGGAATTGGGACTATGCTGTCATAAATGGCTGTATTTTTTCCTTGTATTTTTACAGGATGTATGCATTCAATATTTGCTTCTCATTAATCATTGCCCAAAACTTGATTTCTTCTTAACATGTAATTATTCAGATATGCAGCATTTTAAACATTTCATATTGTACACTATTAGTCCCTTTTCCCTGAATGTTCATTTTCCTAAATAGCACTCTAATGAACACCCTTGAATACAAACCTTAGCTTGTCCCTCTGTTTATTTCTGATGGTATTTCTAGGAAAAAACAAAAATCTTGATTAGTTAGTTAAAATGTTTTGTTTGAGGGCCAAATAAAGGCTACTAAATAATTCAAAATGTTGTTGTATTTTATAATCCCAGAAAAAGTTTATGTGAGAATATTTATCTTCTCCTGGTTTTCCAAGATGTTTGGACTTTTCATAAGAAAAAAAAAAGGAATAGAGGGACAAATCTCTGTACTTTTTTATTGGTTCTTTTTTAGTTATATATATGATTTGAATTTACTGAAACATAATTAAAAATGGGTTATAATTTGTTCTAATTCAGTCTCTAGTACTTTTATTTTCCCTTTTCTACTCCCTTTCCTTGCTCTCTTCCTTCTACTGTACTTATATTACTGATATATGTGGGTATGTATATATATATAATGTGTATATATATATATATATGTGTGTGTATATGTAATTAGTGTCTTGTGGATATACCTTATACATGATGGTGAGATTCATTGTGGTATATTCATATATATATACTTAGGAAAGTTAGGTCAGATTCATTCAAATGTTCTTTCCTTATCTCATCCCTCCTCTCTCCCTTTCATTCCCCTTCATCTACTCCACTGATCTTTCTTGTAATTTTTTACTTCCCATCCACCTTATTGTGGATTAATTTCCATGTATCAGAGAAAATGTTCAATCTTTGTTTTTTGGGTACTGCCTTCTTTCACTTAGCATGATAGGTTCCAGTTACATCCATTTACAGGCAAATGCAGAATGTCATCCTTCTTTATGGTTGAGGAATACTCCATTGTGTGTATGAATATTTACATATATATGCATATATACATATCACATTTTTAATCCATTCACAAAAGACACCTTGCTGGGTTCCATAGCTTGGCTATTGTTAATTGTGCTACTATAAACACTGATGTGCCATTGATGTGGACTCCTGGAAGGAGTCCTACATTGCACTCTGTCAGGAAACAGACACACCTTTCAGGCCACTTGGGGACTGGGGCCTCATATCCTTTTTCCTGTGCTCTGTGAACAGGATGTTCTTCTATGGTCAGTAAAATAACTCTTCTGTGGCTTGTGAATTTCTATTACAGACCAATAATCTGCCAAATAGCTCGTGCCTGCTTATGCAGGACTTGACCTTCAAGATGTATGACTAACTTAACTGCAAGCATTTAAAAGACAGTGTTACACACAATAAAAACATAAGCAGCTTCCTATGTGACAGGTGCTCCTTCTCTCCTGAATAAAGCTCTTCTCCTCAGGTCTTGGTGCACAGAGTCTGAGTTTTCCTTTTCCAATGGTTTGTTGGTGTTGCAGACTAGGATAGTACAACACGTGGGTGCTCCCTCCTTTGTAGCCCACTCTCCAGGGTTGCAGACTGGGACAGTGCAACAATTAAGGTATGCTGATTTAATACTTTTGGATGTGCATCAAGGAGTGGAATAGATGGGTCATATGGTGTTTCCATTTCTAGTTTTCTGAGGAATCTCTGTACTGCTTACCATGGTGGTTACTCTAATTTGCAGTCCCACCAACAATGTATAAATGTACCTTTTCCCCCACATCCTCACCAACATTTATTGTTATTTGTACACTTGATAATTGCCATGTTGACTAGAGTGAGATGAAATCTCAATATAGTTTTAGTTTACATTTCCCTGATTCTAGAGATGTTGAATATTTTCTGATATATTTGTTGACTATCTGTATTTTTATTTTCAAAAGTATCTGTTTAGTTCTTTTGCCCATTTATTAATTGGTTTTTTTTTATGGTGTTAAGTTTCTTGAGTTCTTTGTATATTCTGAATATTAATGCATTATTTGATAAGCAGGTGGCAAAGATTTTCTCCCACTCTGTAGATTCTCTCTTCATGCTTTTAGTTGTTTCCTGTGAAGTTCAGAAGCTTCAATTTGATGCCATCCCATTTAATAAGTTTTAAACTTTGATTTCTTGAACTTTAGTTTTCTTGGTGAGGAAATCAGTTCCTGTGCCAACATATTGAAATTTTGGGCCTACATTTTATTATAGAAATTATAGGAGTTCTGGTATAATTCCTAGATCTTTCATCTTTGAGTTGACTTTTCTGAAGGGTGAGAGATAGGGGTTTCACTATTCTACCTATGGGTTTCCATTCTTCTCAGCAATATTTCTTTGAAAAGCTATCTTCCCCAATGCATGATTTGGGCACCTTTGTCTAGTATGAGATAACTGCATTTATATGGGTTTGTCTCTGTACTTTTCTCACTAAGGATTGCTTTGGTTATTTTGGGCCTCATATATTTTTCAAATTAATTTTTAACTCCTTTTGTATTTTTCTAATAAAGAATGTCATTGAAATTTTGATGGGAATTGCATTGAATCTCTATAGTACTTTTGGCAGTATGGACATTTTCACATATTAATTTTGTCTCTCCAAAAGCATGGCAATTTTTTCATCTTCTAAGGTCTTTTTCATTTTTTTTTCTTTATTGTAACGTAGTTTTTATTGTCAAAGTTCTTGACCACTTTTTTAAGATTGATGCCCAAGGTTTTTTTAGGATCTGGATTGAGAAATCAGTTCAAATCCAGATTTGTTTACCTCTAAATTTGATCAGTCATTTTTCTCTCGTAGCTCTTAAAATTGTATCCTTATTCCATATGTTAGACATTTCTATTACAACATGTCTTGGAGCAGATCTATTCTGGGTTTTTATATTTGGAGTCCTATATGCCTCTTTTATTTGAATTTCCATCTCATTTTCTTAAGGTTTTGAACATTTTCTGATATGATTTCATTGAAAAGACTGTGCACTCCTTTAGGCTGTACTTCAGAGCCTTCATCTATCCCAATGATTCTTACATTTAGTCTCAATGTTATCCCAGATTTCATTAATATTTTATTCATGGTCTCTTAACATCTTCTCTTTCTGATCAATTTTAATTTCAAGACTGCATATTTTGACTTTGAGGTCTGAAAATCTGTCTTCAAAGTAGTCTAATATATCCGTGATGCTTTCCATTGAATTTTTAATTTGGTTTATGGAGTCTTTATTTCCAGAATTTCATTTGATTCCTTTTCAGTATCTCTACCTCTTTATTGAAGTAATCTTTCACTTCCTGTATTTTCTCTTTAATTTCACTCCTTATGCTCTCTTTTAGCTCATAAAACATTTTAACTTTGAACTTTTAAACTCTTTTTTCTGATGTTATCTCATTTGTCATGTCAATTGAGTTGGTTGTTGAAGCATTATGGATTGTTTGGGATGTTTTTTGGAAAGGCGGGTACTGGGGATTGAACCCAGGGGCACTCAACCACTGAGCCACATCCCCAGTCGTTTTTGAATTTTATTTTGAGACAGGGTCTCACTGAGTTGCTTAGTGCCTTGTGGTTGCTGAGACTGGCTTTGAACTCATGATCCTCCTGCCTTAGCCTCTCGAGCTGCTGGAATTACAAGGCAAGTGCCACCACACCCACCTGGGATGTTTTTTCCCTTTCTTTTTCATATTTTTAAACATCTACCCATCTATGAGTATGGTTATCACTTCTGTCAAGTGGGGGGCTACTTTGTAAGCTTCTTTCTCTAAAGATCTCAGGGTTGGGTAAATATGCAAATATTGATATTTTAAATCAATGTGTGACCTCTGTTGATCCCAATATCAGCACACTAAAGAGATGTCACTAGTCTCTATTTACTATAGTCCCTTCAGACCCAAATCTTGTATACGCCAACTTTATAAGAAATAAAAATGTGTTGTTTTTTTTCCAATGGTTCCTCAAACCCAAATATAAGCTTGTAATAAAGTTCTCAAATAGGTCCAAATTAGTTATTTTATTTAATAAAGTTACTATAACCTTAAATGAAGACTAAATGGGAGAAGAAGAAAGATTGTTCATAAAGAAGAGGAAAGAAGAAAGTAAGAAAGAAAAAGATATGAAAGAGTATTTCACAGCAAGGTAGAAAGGAGGAGTAATAGATGGATAGCAAGTATTTGAAATAGCTACAGATAATGCAAGAGGGTGAATATGGCCTAAGAGGAGCCAGAATAAACTAGAGCTAGAAAAACAAAGATAGGAAGGTGCATTCCAGTTATTGCTTGAAATCATTAGATGAAATACATTCAAATGGGTTGCAGATACAATATTGCCAATTGGAGTAACAACTATCATTCAAATTAAAGAATTATTTATATTGTCAAAGTTGATATTAGAGTTATTAATAATAAACCATCTCAAGGTGAAGAAATTTCTTGTTGAATCTAGATTTGTTCTTTGCTGGGATTTACACATTTAGCTGATGTCCATAATTCTTTGGCTATTTATCTGTCCATAGTTGCAGGGACATAAGAGCCAATTCACTAGTTGTTTTGAACTTCCCACCATCTGGTTCTGATTTGCTATCTTGGGTCCTTGACTGCACCAAGTGTAGTGTTGTGGGTTGTCTGTTTCAATTGTGTGTAGTAATTTAGGATTCAGGGTTTGAGGTATCCCTTTGATTGCTATGGATCATTATGTACCTGCTCCTCTCTACATTACAAATTTTGTGGTGGTGAAGACTCTGGTGGCTATCTGTTAGTTCAGGAACTCTGGTTGGGGGTTTTTCCATGGGTGTTCTATGCAGAAGTATTTCCCTGACTGCCGCCATTCTATGGGGTACAGTAGTGAAAGGACTCAGATGGTTCACTTGGGCCCTATTTTCTACTGCCCAAGGTTGTGAATGGTGGGCATTGATTTCCTCTATTGACTATGACTGATACAAGGTCCTGCAGTATTCAGACAATGCCCTATACTCCCCTGTTGTGATGATGGGTCAGGTTGGGCACCAGTTAAGGCTGGGAACAGCCACTTCCTATTGCCTTGGCTCTGACAATTTTCTGCCTTAACTGACAGATCTGTATACTTTATATTTGAATTAACTTTGCTTTCTCAAATCAATTCTGTACTTTCAATGGAAAGTATGCGCCCAAGAGATGAGAAGACACTAAATCTTGGATTATTAATTTTTCTTTTCAAAAAGGTATTTAAAATTCCTTACTATTTGTGTTCAAATTAGAAAACATCCCTCATAAATGTCAGCGAGCATGCCTTCCAATTGCATCTACTTTAGCATTCTTAATAATATTTCTGGTCTTATTTTAAAACATCTAGTCAAGATATTTTATATTTAATATAAATATACTAGTTAAACCAGAATATACTAAATCATACACGTGCAAACAGAACATTAGAAATTTTGAGCCATGTAGCTGTAGATTTATTGAAATATGTCAGCCACCAAAAGTAGCAAGTAATAATTTATGCTAAATAAATCTTAATATTATTTCTTTAAAATTATTGTGAAGATAAATGATTCTGCACAACTATGATGAACTGATCTCTTTATTGCAGTCTCAGAAGAGTCTAAAATTTTGAAAATCTTGTTTAAAATTATATTTAGAGTCCTTCACTGTATACATTTGTGTGTGTGTGTGTGCATGTATGTATATATGACAGTTTGATTACATTGTCAAAGGAAAATATAATGAAACCATCAAATGAGACTATTTCAATTATTATTGTGTTTTTCTGTTGAATGGCAAGAGATTACTGAAGTTAACAAATGCCGTGAAATAGTCTATCCTTTTCCAGGAATTAAAGACATCGTTATGCTATTGTCACTTTTTCCTAGGTAGTAGTATAGTATCACTTTGAAAGAGCAATTATTAAGTACATGGTAATAAATTAATGTAATATTTCTCTATATATATTATGTAACATACCTACATATACTGAGTGATATATACATATATTATTAGGTACTTTGAAATATAGAACATATTTTATTTGTAGAACATTTTAAATCTCTGTAGTGTTTTATAATTCTTTCTGTCACTTATGGAAACTGTAAAATTTGATAAAAAAATAGGAAATGTTGACTGATGACAAATGATCTTGAATTTTATAAAGATATCTAATTTTAAACCTCTAAAATATTTTGTTTCAATGAAATTAACCATACATTCTTCAGCCTTTTGATTTGAGCAGATTTGAACTTATATTTCTCAGAAAGAACACAATATTCATTATGAATCTGTGAAAAATGTTTGGTTATTTTGAAATAAAAGTAAAATAGATTGTATTCATTTAATTTTGATTACAATTTTGCTATATGAAATGATTAAGGATAGAAATATAAAAGTTGCTTATATTTTGTATTTTTTTTCAGAAAAATATTATGTAACATGGAATAAGGGGCAAATGGAATAAGAACATCTTGTAAAATGCTATAAAATGATTCTAATTAATATTGTGTATAAGTGTATTACAATGGAGTACACACAGACTAATTCCTATGTTGATACAGTTTCAAAGTGAAAGCATATCAGGGTAATATAAAGGGGATGTCAGGATAAATATGAGATATGTAGGGGAAATAATGATGTGGGAAATGCATATTATTTTAAGGATAGTAAAGTCGTCTTCCGTAAAGTCTTCATGTTCTTACTCCTCTCAATCACACCTTTTCCACCATTGTGTTTAAACACACAAGATTGACAGTAAACACAGGCTCAGGTTTTCAGTTACCCAACCAAAAATCTTATAGTTCTTAAATAACATCCCCAAGATCAGCACAAGTAAAGCACATGTTGACAACTTTGGTATCAATTTGATCAAGGAAAATTATTGATTTATTGAACTTTTCATTTATTTTAAATGCTTGTTTTCTTTTCTTCTTAAGTAGAAAAGTTTTATAATATTTTATATCAAATAGTTTGCATATTTTGAGCATTCATAGTGATAATATTGTTGAAACAGTAGAGATCTTGAGTATAAGTTTCTAATTATAAACCTTTTCATATATTTAATACATTTTTCAGTTCTTCAAAGCTGTGAAATGATATTAAAATTTCATTTGTGAAGTATTCTTCACAAATTTCATTTGTGAATAATTAAATGTCTTTAATTCCTGAAGTATGAAGTGCCCCATACTTGTATGTTAGATATACAAGTATATCTAATTAGGTAGACTCATTCTACTGGATACTCTGGGGAAACAAGAGAATACTTAACACTAGACATGGCCTTTCACAACTTACAGATAAGTCTAAATAATTGTCTTTCTGAAATTCACTGTTTTCTTACCAGTGACAGGCATTATTATGTACATGCCTTATTGGTTCTTTTTAGTTATACATGACAGTAGAATCCATTCTGACATAATTATACAAGCATGGACTATATCTTGTTCTAATTCAGACCTCAACACCTCTCCTTCACTTCGCCTCTCCCAACCCCTTAGTCCCTTCCCTCTATTGATCTTTCTGTCATTTATCCATAATTACTATTTTTTAAAATTAATTTCTTGTGCACTATAGTGAGATTAACTGTGGTATATTCATATATGTATGTGGAAGTAGATATGAGGAACAAAATTGTGAAATGTTTGAGGATGTTGGAAATTACATGGAAAACTTAGTGACAATAACCAGAAACATCGTTTTGAACAAGTATTAAGTATTAGGATTTGTATAGGTTAAAGTCATTAGTAAAGGCTTTGTGGAAGAGAGAGGCACTTGCTTTTAGGAGACCACATGGTGATGTGTAAAAGCAGAGATGAGGGAAGAAAGAAATTAGCTAGGAAAATATGGACTGTGAGATAGAGAAATACAGATTAATAAGTGTGGAACCAAGCTGCAGTGTATCATGATACACTCTAAATACAAACAAAAGGTATAATATAAAGCTGCAATGGCTGCATTGGTAGGGCGGACGAAGAGAGGGAAGTCCACAGCTGTCAGAGCAGCACTCTGTCACCATGTACCCGCTCCGGTGTCGGCTAACTATAGCAGGCATCAGGCAGGTGCTGGGTTGGCTCTGCCCTCTGACCCTTGCCTCAGGCCTTGGGCTGCCCACCAGCCCACTGTGGGACCTCTTAGGGCTCCCTCTCAGGTGGTTGGGCACAGGACAAGCCTGCAGGGAAGGCAAGGGGGGATGACAGCTACCCTGCCCCTTAGCTGCAGCTAGTCAGCCATTAGTCCACTGGTCAGCCTGTGCTCACCAGCCATTGGTCCATTTGTCAGTCTGTCCTTGCAGTCATTGGCTAATCCTTAGCCCCCCAAATTCAACTTCCCAACAATTGGCCCATTGTCTTTTGCTGGTGAAATTCAACAATTTAAAAGAACCCCCACACACACCATTCTCTCGTGCTCTCGCTTGTGTGCCCCCCCACTTCAGGGCAGACACCGTTGATCTGCCTAATATAATCTCTTGGGTGAGTTCCTGTGTCCAGAGTAGTTTTTCTGGGCACTTTTTCACTTTTCAAAAGTATCTTTATTTCATACATAAGTGATCAGATCATAAAACCAAAACACATGCTGGGTTGAGTAAAAAGGAGCCATGGGAATACTCCTTTTTACTGGTTTCAGAGGTGAATTTAAGCAATCTTTATTCCCTCCAAGATGTGATTACATCCATCTCTGTTCTTACCCCAAGGTGGTATCTGTTTAAGTTTTTGTTTCTTAAGATGGAGTTTCCATGTATGTAAATATTGATTTATCTGTTATTTTTGGCAGCAGAAGAGAAAGAGAAACTCAAACCCAGGTAAGACCTCATTCTGCCTGGTTTCTACTATGGAGTTGCTGGTCTAATATCCACTGCTAACCCCTGAGATCTTGATCACTTGTTCATTTTGCTGAGGTTTTCCTGCTGAATTCATCATTGGTATGCCCTGTGTCTTGTAGGTTTATCCAAGACTGGAGTAATCCCTCACTGATCTGGCCTCACCCCAGCTTGTTATTGGCACTCCAGGTTTCAACTAGCTCTCACTATTGGTCTAGGCTATAAGTTGTTCCTGTCTTCGTTTATCTAACTCAGTCCTTGTCTCAGCTGACTTCATGCACCTTTGGTAGTTTTTTATTGGTTGGTTATTTCTGTGTTGTCAGTTGGGAGTATTTGGGGAATGTTTGGTATAATTTATGTCGCAGGAGAATCTAAAGGGTGACTCCAGAAAATTATTTGAATGTTTGCCTTTTACTATACAAAATTATTCCATACTGCCAAATTTCCATTGAATTAACTATGAAAAAATCTGTTTTAGTTTTCTATTATCTAAAGTGTTGTTTCTTCTTAGACATAAATTATGTAGTATAAAATTCCTTTGTTCTCCATGTTCCTTTCAACCCAAAGTAAGAAAATAAAGAGAAGGAACTCCAGTATGCACTTATCAATTTTTGCTACCTTTTTTTCTCCATTTCCCTCACAGTTCTTTGGTCCAGATAAAAATAATAGCTCCTTCCCACTTCCTATATTTTTACAAAGGTTCAATAGGTAAATCTCTATTTTCATTCTTTAGATTTTATCTTTAAGTATTAGTGATAATTTATATTATAAATCAATTTTCTAAGATATAATTTTTCCAGATTGTGGCTTGCTTCAGAGTTCTAATTTTAATATTAATGTCAAATCAATAATTACTTATTTTTATTTGTATTTCTACATAAAATTTCTAGTGGTTCCTATAACTCTTAAAAGTAAATGTATACAAATAAACAGCAAAAATGTATGCAAAATGGAAAAGATAAAAACATAATTTAAAATGTAATCCCAAATATAATATATTATTATTTAGATAAACTGGGTTAATGGTATACAGGACATTTCTCTAATTCTGTACTATTTCTTACCATAACTGGGAAAAACTTGAATTATTTATTTATTTTTTGCTTAGAAGTTATGCAATTTGTTTTTGTTCATAGTAGCCCAAAGACAGCAAGACAGAAAATTTATACAGAGAAGGGGAAAGGATGCTGTGATAAGAAATACCAAGAAAAATTATGCATGGCTTTGGAACCAGGCAATGGGTAGAGACCAGAAGAATTTTAGGTGCATGCTAGAAAACCCTGCAACCTTACTGTGAATAGGCCTTAATGGGTGATCCTTGTAAGAGTCCAAGAGAAAAAAAGGGCTTAGAAATTACTGGTTGGTGAATGTTGGGAAAAAAACTAATAATAAAGACCATTCTGATAATTTATCAGATGAAAATGAGGAATATGTTATTGGAACCTGGAGGGAAGTTTATCATTGCAATAAAATGGAACAGAAATTGCCTCAGTTGTGTTCATGATTCTGTTTTATGGAAGGTAGAACTTGCCTGGAACAAATAGGACATTTGATTCTGGAAATTTCTAAGCAAAGTGTTGAGTGTGGCATGTCCAAAATGCTTCTAGAAAAATTCAGACAGAAAGAGATGATTTTAAAGTACAATGTGTAATTAAAGGAAAGCAGAGCTTTAAATTTTGGAAAAAAATTTAAGCTGATCCATATTTGAAAACGAGTGAAAGCATATTCAGGAGAAAACACTGATGGTATCACCAAGGAACCATTCTATAAGGAAATTAGTGTGAACCACTCAGGTGATGTTCATCAAGATAAAGGACAAATGACACTGAAAGCATTTTAGAGATTATGAGGGCTGTCATTCCCATTGAAGGTTCAGAATACAAAGGCATGTGGGAGAGAATAATTTCAAAGGAAAGGTCATGTGCATTTTTTTCAAACCAGGAATGAGGCCCTCAGCAGGCATGAAATCTGCTGGCAACTTGATCTTCTCAATCTTAAAAACTGTGGGAAATAAATCTCTGTTGATAATAAATTACCCAGTGTGTGTGGTGGTCTGTATAGATGACTGAAGGGAAAAAGATGAGATATATAAAGTATATTATAAGTATATCATATCCTTTATGTTTGTTTTATACACAAGATTCTAAAAAGAAGTGGATTTTTATGATTAATATTTTTAATGGTATCCTATAAGTTTTATTTAACAATACATATACTTTTTCTAGAACAATTTATAAAAATAATATTAATTAATAGTGTTGCCATAGAAAGGTCGAAAATAGAAGATATCAGTTGTTATTTTTCATGTTTTAGATTTTAACTGTATTCATTATTACTATGATGTCATACTTATCAGATGCAAACAGTAGCTCAGTGGTAAAGCATGTATTTAGCAGGTTCAAGACCTCCATTCAATTCCCAATGCCCCTCCCCAAATTAAAATAAGATAAAAAACAATATGTAATGGTTTTTAAGCATGGAGAATTACAAAGAAAAAAAACAAAGAATGGCCATATTCTCATTGCTCAGGTCATTCCTGTTAGTATCTGATAAGTATGATTAATATTAAATATATAAACCTTAAAGCAAGCAACATACGTTATGGCAAAATGTTGAAATTTTACCTTAAAGGTAAAATATCATACAAGAAGGCTTACTATCACTATTTCTCCTCAAAAATCTTAAAATAGGTACCACCCAAAAAAGTATAAGAAGAAAGAATATATAACAATAAAAAGAAATTAAACTAGTGCTTGAAGATGTTATGATTTTGACATAGAAGTACCCATTCATTACAGCCTAAACTATTATGAATAATATTATGTTTCAGAACTATACTGGAAGTTTGAATTAAAATTTTGCCCTTCTAAATGATGGTAACCAGGGTATCTGAAATAATTGTTTTAAAGATACCACTTACATCAGTATCAAGAGTATTAAAAAGGAATATATGTAAAAACCATTTTTAAACTATTTTTAGCATACAGAAAACAAAAACAAACTGAACAAAAATCCCTACAGATCCTGATGGCAGCAAGAGGACAGCCTAGGGAACTCTAGGTCCTTATTCTTCCATGGAAACATCAAATAAACATGCATCTTTATAATTTTTAAAATATGAATGATGTACATGTTGGTAATTGCTCTATGATTTCTTGCACAACTGTATTGACATTAACACATTATAAAATTTTCTATTTATGTGTTTTTACTGAATGCCCTGCAGGCAGTTCACATCACACTAGTTTTTTTTTAATTTTGTCAATTTAGTCTCAAAAAACAAAATTGGAAAGTGAGAAAGAAGTGGCTGATACAGATGTGAAGTTTACAGTTGGCTATCTAGAAAACTGCTTGTATTTATGGACCAAATCTGGAAATGGTAAGGAGTACCCAGAGATCCTTATGAATTCCAGCAACTATCTAGAGTGGTGTGAACCTGCTAATTTTTATTGCATGATGACATTTTTTTGTTGGGATCCTCTCACTTTGTTCCTGCAGTCATTTCAGTGATTGCAAATTTCAACTAAAAACTTAATATTAGGAAAGTATAAAATGACTTCTGTAACCTTGAAGAAACCTTTACTTAATTTATCTCTATATCATCATCTACATAGGTCCACATATATATGTCTATGTACATATATCATAGCCTAAAAGTATTTGAAATTTATGTTGAAACCTAATCCTCATTATGGAAGTAAAAAGAGGTGGAATCTTTTGGGAAATAATTAAGTAATGAGTTTCCACCCTCATGAATAAGATTGGCTCCCTTCTACAGGGATGGAAGGGACCTATCTCTCCCTTTTATATGTGAAGAAATGACATTCACTCCTTTTTCCATGTGAGGATGCAGCAGCAAGGAAGCATCAATGAAACAGATATTAAACTACCAATCAGATACCCAATCTGCAGACTCCATTTCCAGTTTCTCAAAATATAAAAAACCTTTTGTTCATAAATTACCTGGGCTAAGGTATTTTGGTATAGCAGCAGAAATAGACTAAAATAATCAGGCTTATGTATGAGTGTTATGTCATATTTAAACAGGATGAAATATTTGTAGAATGATGTCTATTTGAAAAATCTTAGAAATTCCCATGAAGGAAAAAAGAAAAAGGAATTCATAGTCATGTGAATTGCACAGAGATTTTTTGCTATATATCACATTTTACACATGTATGAATGTATATTTGCATATGTTTTTTGTTCTTAATTGTTAAACTGAGATGTAAGTGATAATCATTGCATTTTGAGGCTTCTTTATATCTGTAAAAGGCAATGATGGCAGGTTTAACAGAGAACATGAAAATGTTAAAGCATAAGCTTCTGAGATGCTTTTTCTAAGGAAGATGTTTAATAATGTAACACAAAAGGCATCATTGCATTCGATTTTCTTGCAAAGGGATCTATTTTAAAGTAGGATTCAACTCAAGAGTCATGGGATGGAATATGATCACTCCACAGTTGTGTAAGGCAGCACAGAGACTACTGATGAAAGCATGGTAGAGCTTGGGGATACAGGGATTACCATGGGTATGTCATGCCCAGTGAATAAGCAACAGAGGCAGACATTCCAATTACTGCCCTTGAAGCAGTAGGAATGTGAATCTTTGAATTGCAGAGCAGAGATATAAAAATAATAGGGAAAAAGTAACTACTATATTATACAAGTTTTATTTTTGATTTCAGAATAGGACTATGAGACTAAAAATGAATTAATTAAAAAGACCTGGTATGAAAATGCCACAATTAATTTAAAAAATGTAAAACAGAGAACTGAATGCAGATTTGACTGAAATGTAAAATAAATGTAAAAAATGTAATAAATTTATTTTGGGTACAACCAGTTAAGTGTTTCATCATTTTGAAGATGAATTAGAAGATACAGGAAATATATAAGAAATACATGGGAATAAAAGAATTATAACATTTTAGCGTGCTATAGCTTTATGAGTTTAAGAAACCTGGAATAAATACTATGCAATTCATATATATAAATGGCTTTCTCTATCTTCTCTATCTTCTTTATAAATTCTTCATAAAGAGTATTATTCATTAATTCATTATAATGTTTTAATATCTCTGTCCGTAATGAATGTAGGTGAGATTCCAGTACCCAGAAGAGGCACATGATGTAAAAAAATGATTTTTTAATATTATCTCAAGGTTTTTTGATGTGACTAAAATGTCATCATGTTCAGTTACTGACACCAGAGGTATATTTCTCAGTCTTTTCCAAAACATGTCATTAGAGAAGGTGCTAAAAGTCTCAGCTTATCAAGGAAAAAAATCCTTTTGTTTAATTTTTGTATGAATATTTTATTGCTATAATAATTCTGTGCACTTAGAAGATTGCACATCCATTGAAAACCTCACTATGAAAGCAGCTGTTTTCTTTAGGAGAACAAAACTGTGAGCCATTAATACCCATTAACATACTTTTCAAGACTTTTACTTTATTGTTGTTCAGATTAATGAGGTTTACCTTCAAAACACAGGATCTGTGGAATAGATGGTAGAACAAATGTGTATTTAAAGGGGCATTACCAAAAACCCAGAATTATATGTCACCTGCAACATAAAACAGTGCTCACTGAAGCCTTTAGCAGCTTTGATGCACAAAGTAAAACTGGCATCAGGAAAGAGTTGAATTGATAAAACAAGGGAAAGGAGAAATAGGCAAAAACTTATCTAGCATTAATTTTGGCTAGAACAGACTTTTATAAATGCCATTGGGTCCCTCATTACTTCAGTATCATTCTATAGACATATTTTTGGATTAACTGATAGAAATTTCAGGTTATCTTGATTTGTGGGAGTTGGGATAATCTGTTTAGGTATTTACAAATTTTAAATAGACTTTTTTAAAAGAGTAGTTACAGGTTCACAGCAAAATTGAGTAGAAAGTACAGAGAGTGCCCATGTACCCTTTTTTCCGACCTCCATATATCCTCTCCCACTGTCAACATCTTGCACCTGAGTGGTACTTTTGTTATAATCAATGAGTCTACCATGACACATTATCTATCAAAGACCATATTTGAAATTATGGTCCATTGTTGGTATTGTGCATTTCTTTTTTTAAAATTTAATTTTACTTTATTCTCCTTGATATACAAGGATTATACAATGTTTCTCTGTTGTTTAAAGAATAGGGGTAAAGGAGTGACTTTCTCTTTTTGGATTGTCTGTAGCAGACTATGAATTACAATCCATGATATACTTTCAGCCAGCATAGTTTTGTATGCCTTACATACAATTAGAAAGTATTTGAAGTGAGCCCTGACTTGAGAATTTGAGAACTGATCAATTATACCTAGTATTCTGGAAATTCATTTTATTCAAGGTATAAAAAAATGAAGAAAAATATGCAAATATGGGACCCACATTGCCACAGGTTAGCAATGGGTTGAAATGAAATAACTCTTCACAGTTTGTATGGTACCTACATTATCTAATTCACTGTGATTCCCATAACTTGCATTTTTCTTTAATATTTTCTTTGTCAGTATTTATTAGAACACAACTTTCCATCAAAAGTAAGAAACAAAGCTTTACTGTGATTTTTGTAATGCACAAATGTCTTAAGACCTTTTTTTACCTTCCTATATATGGCAGGCACCTGTTATATATGTCACTTCTAAAGTATGAAATAATTTCAAATTTTCTGATTTAAATGGAAAACACATATAGTCTAGTTTACAAAATAAAGCCCATGTAGAAGAGTATCCATTGCACATTTTCAAGAGTTATTTCTGCTGTGAAACAATTTAGCTTAAAGAGATTCTCTCTGGAAGCCTTTTGTACATTAATAGTGGCATGGGCTATAATTGTGGGACAACTGAATTGAAGTAGCAGAAATCACATTTTTTCCCAGTAGTTGGTATTCAGGACAAGTACATTTTGCAAGGTTAAACAGGTGTCCTTTCTATTTTCTGAGAACTGTTTCCAAAGTTGTCTCTTTCTTTCTGGCAAGTTAAGGCTTGAGAATTTGCTGTCCTGGTGTTTTTAGCATCAAACTAAGCCAACATTACAAGGAATTGAGCACATCTTCCATCAGTAGAAGGTATTAGTTGAAAATGAAACTGAATAGGTATTGGCTATAAATACATGAAAAGTAATAGTTGGAAATAGAATATTTCAAACTGCATTTAATTTAAGTCACTTGTAAGCTTTTTTAATGCATTCTTTATTAGAGCTATTTTAATTCGAGATTTTTATATTACTATATATGCTTATATACATTCATATATGAATATACCCTAAGGTCAAACAAATTCCTGCCCATACATTTTCATATATATTCAGTTACATAATCATACACCATAACTATAACAAATTGTAAACTGTAACAAATTGTAAACAACCATCTCAAAAGAAAAATAACTATATAAAAATTTATATCCATTTAAGTATTTTCATGTATATTTTTACATATATATTCAAATTTGTATGTGGCAGTGGAAACAGCTCACATTTGATGAAGAAGCAGCGAGAGAGACTCCACTCGGCAGATACTAATATATGTACCCAAAAGCCATGCCCCAATTCCACACCTCCTTTAGTCACACCCTACCTGCCTCCAGTTACCGTTCAATCTCATCAGGGATTGCTTCACTGATTAGGTTAAAACTCTCAAAACTCAATCATTATTCTCTGAATTTTCTTACATTGTCTCACACATGAACTTTTGGGGAACACTTCATATCCAAACCATCACACATATATATGCTCATTTCCATAGGTGTAACACAAATTTCACACATAATATAACATTGCTGATTACCTTTAAAATATCCATACATAAAAGTATATATATATAAATTTTGTATATATTACCTCTATATTTATATTCATATATATTGATATGTATGTTCCAAAGGTAACCCATCCCCTAAACCAAAACTTTAACTCAGAACTAAACCTAACCCTACCCATAAATCATGAGCCTTTTAAACAAAAATTATAAATATTACTGAATATCCATGTATACTTTCACATATATATTCTGTACACGTTTATATAGATTCACATATATATTTATTTATGTATGTATGTATCCTAATGGTAACCCAACTCCTACCCATAAATTTTCATGTATTTTCAGTTACATAACCATATCCTATCTTATCAAAACTGCAAACATCCATCTCAAAAGAAAAATAACTATATACAAATACATATCCCTTTAAATATTTTCATGTGTATTTTTTCATGCATATTCACACTTGTATTCATACATATGGATTAAAATGTTCAAACCCAGTATTATTGTGTTCTGATTCTTGAAGTTGAGAAGGGTTTGTTTCATGTACGTAGATGCTCCATTTGGGGGGGCATAAATATTTTTGATTGTTATGTCTTGATGTATAATTT
The DNA here is from genome assembly GCA_020662805.1 of Glaucomys volans. Classification (NCBI taxonomy): domain Eukaryota; kingdom Metazoa; phylum Chordata; class Mammalia; order Rodentia; family Sciuridae; genus Glaucomys; species Glaucomys volans. Next base: position 349,025 of record JAJEJO010000485.1, read on the forward strand.
CCTTAAGCAGTATGAAATGTCCTTCATGAAATGTCCTTCTTTGTCCCTTCTAATTAACTTTACTTGGAGTCTACTTTATCTGATATGAAAATAGAAAATCCTGTTTATATATGCAATCCATGTGAGTGATATGTTTATACCCATCCTTTCATCTTCAATCTGTGAATGTCTTTGCCTATGAAGTTAGTCACACAGAGACAGCATATTGTTGGGTCCTGTTTTTTAATCCAATCTTCCAGTCTATGTCTTTTGATTAATGAGTTCAGGCCATTAATATTGAAGGTCATTATTGAGATATGATTTGTGTTCCTGGTCATTTTGGTTCACTTTTAGTTTTAATTTTAATTAGCTTGTCTTTGATTGACTAGTCCTTTAGTGTAGTTCCTATCTTCACTGGTTTTCACTTTTTTTTTCATTTCATATTCATGGAATATTTTGTTGAGTGTATTCTGAAGTGAAGGATTTCTGGTTGCTAATTCTTTTAATTTTTGTTTATCATGATAGGTTTTTATTTTATCTTCAAATCTGAAGCTTAATTTTGCTGGACATAGGATTCTTGGTTGGCATCCACTTTTTTCAGAGTTTGATATATGTTATTCCAAGGCCTCCTAGCTTAAGGGTCTTGGTTGAGAAATCAGCTGAGATCCATATTGGTTTCTGCTTATATGTAATCCGACACCTTCCTTTTGAAGCCTTTAAAATTCTATCCTTATTCTGTATGCTAAGCATTTTCATTATAATGTGACTTGATGTGGATCTGTTGTAATTTTACACATTTGGGGTCCTATACGCCTCTTGTATTTGATTGACAATTTCATTCTTTAGATTTGGGAAATGTTCTGATATTATTTTATTGAAAAGATTGAGCATTCTTTTGGTTTGTTTCTCTTCACCTTCATCTATCCTGATAAATCTTAAATTTGATCTTTTCATGTTATCCCATGTCTCATGGAAGTTCTGTTCATAGTTTCTTAACATATTCTCTCCATGGTCAACTCTATTTTCAAGATTAAATATTTTGCCTTCATTGCCTGGGGTTCTATCTTCCAAGAGGTCTAGTCTGTTGTTGATGCTTTCTATTGATTTTTTAAACTTCGTTTATTGTTTCTTCATTTCCAGGATTTGCTTTTTTTTTTTTTTTTCAGAATCTTTGTCTCTTTATTAAAGGGATCTTTTGCTACCTGTATTTGCTCTCTTACATCATTATTTACTTCACAGATCAATTTAACTATGCATATTCTAAACTCCTTCTCTGATATTTCTTTCCACTGTGGTGTTGATGGATTCTGTTATTAGAGTATCTTGGTTTGCTTGGGGTAATTTTTCCCTTGCTCTTTCATGTTGTTTCATTGTTTGTGTGTCTACCCATTTAGCAGTGTCGATCTGAGACAATAGTGTTTCTACCCTGTGGACTTATAGTGTCCCTGCAGGTTTCTAGTAAACCTCACTGTTTAGGGGAAGACAAATAAAGCAAGAACCAATGCAAACAATTTACAGCATGAAAGTAAATAGATCCTACTATGACTTGTACAATATTAATTTTCACAAAAAGCAGAAATGATATGATGAGTTATTGCCTATAATAAAAACAGCAATTTTGCAAAGGGTTTACATTTTCAAATGGTGGACAGAGAGAGAATAGAAGTGACATAGGATGTGATGATTATGAGGAAAGAGGACAGAAGATAGAAGTAAAAGATTAAAAGAAAAGTGAAAAAACAATAGAGATTGGTTGCTAGCAGAAGAGAGAATCAAGGGAAAGAGATAGGTAGGAGAAAAACATATATAAAGCAGATTTTTTTAAAAAATAAAATAAAAATAAAAGAATACAAAACTAAAATATATATCCAACCTCCTGTGTACCTAGTCTGCTTTGAGTGTCCAGTTTTCAGTTCCAGTAAAGTCCCTCCCTTTCTTTTTTGTTCACCCACCTTGCAGAGAAGCTGCCTGTCTGCTTTCTTGGTTTCATGCCAGAAAGCAGCTATGAACACAATTTTCTCTATTCTGCCCTATTGGATCTCTCCCTCTTGTAAGCTTTTAAGACATTGATTAGAATGCCAAAATTTCTGGGAAATTCAGAGAGTTCTTATTCAATGAATGAAAATCCACATTGGGGATTGAAATAAAAATTCAATTCAAGATAATAGTTAATCTGGGTGAATATTTTCAGTTTTACAAACTGAATTAATTAAATTAATGTTCATTTTAGAGCTGGGCACGGTGGCGCATGCCTGTAATCCCAGCACTTGGGAGGCTGAGGCAGGAGAATCGTGAGTTCAAAGCCAGCCTCAGCAACTTAGTGAGGCCCTAAGCAACTCAGTGAGACCCTGTCTCTAAGTAAAATACAGACTAGAACTGGGGATCTGGCTCAGTGGTAGAGTGCCCCTGGGTTCAATCCCCAGTACAAAAAAAAAAAAAAATTACCTAAAGTTCATTTTAAACATCATGTTGGGAGTTGTAAATGAATTGTGGGGTTATCTGAGCCATCTCTAAGCAGAGGTGTGCCCCTCAGAGAACTCTTGGCGTCATCTCACCAATTTGAGACCACTCCGTTGCCTTGGCAACATCATGCTCCAAGAGAATTCTGTGATACAGTGGGATTTATTGGTTCAGACAGGCCTAGGTTTAAACACAACTCCCTGAAGGTGGAAAGAGATACCCTGTACCCAAGTTGTCTTGAGGCATCAGCCTGCTTGGAGGAAGAAGAATTACTCTGCAATTCATAAGTCTCCAGTCCAATCAACTTCCCCACAGCCTCTCACTTCTTGTTTACCTTGAAGAACTCCTCACCATAAATCCCCTTGATGTGTTCCACTATAAATAAAGCATTCATGGACTTTTTCCCTTTATTAGGATGAGACACATCAAATCTTTTCCAACCATCAAGCCCCTTCTTTCAATATATTTCTTGTGCTCTTTGTCTTTATTTCTTAGTATTACTTTTCCAGCCTTTTATTTCCAGCCAGCCCATACCTCCTTATGGATTACTTATTCTCTCCCTGCATAGGACATCATGAAAATATGGTAGAAATAAATCATCTGTCTTATTGTAACACCAAGAAGAAGTGCCTGAATACTTAAATTATTTTATAAAAGAAAATATATTTAATGAAAAGTTCATGTGTTTCTAAGTGATAAATATGGTGATGATTTATAAAAATGAAAAGTAAATTATTAAATAACAGTTTTTCAGGTTGTATGTATAAAAACACAAAACACATTTTCATGTGTTATTTTGTTATTTTAAAATAAATACACATACACAACCCTTAACTTATGATTGGTAAAGTTGTGACTTTTTTGATTTCACAATGTACAAAAATTATACACATGCACTAGAAATTTTACTTCAAGTTTGAATTTTGATTCTTTACCCAGTCTACTAACATATGCTATAACACTTGTCCTGATGCTGGGCAGCTTTGATAATCCACAGTTCCCACTCAACAAATGATACTCTGAATTATACTGTGTTGACACATTTTGTTTTTTTTGGATACAGGTATTTAATTTTAAAATATATGAAATATTCAATAATTTATTACAAAATCACCTTTTGTTACATGATTTTTCTCAACTACAGACTAATGTAAGTGTTCTGAGCACATTTAATGAATCCAAAGTTAAGCTATGATTTCTAGTAGGTTCAGTGTATTAAATGCATTTGTGACTTAATTCTTTCAAATTATTATGGGTTTATTAGGATGCAATCCCATCATAAGTTCAAGTGTTTGTATGTGTGTGTGTATGCCTCTGTGTGTGTATGCTCTCCCTATTTTTTCATACACACATATATGAAAATTTCCAAATATGTATTTATTCCAGAGTATAAAGTAAAAGATGAAAAGGAAAAAATATTTTAATTTTGAATGTCAGAAATGGTTTCTAGAAATCATATTTTTAAATTTTTATGTTACTACTTCAAATCTTTGCAAATTTGCATTTACAAATTCTGATATTTTAATTATGATGATGACCCTTGCTTTATATGGTGAGCTACTACTCTATTTTACTTCAGACCCCCTTCTACAGTTTCTTATTTGAGCAAACAATGAAAACAACAACAGAACACATTGGTATATACTTATGGGATAACTTGTGTTTTTCTTTCTTTTGAAATGTATTTTTCACAAGTTTTACAAAGACTTTTGAAGTTGCTGTCATTTGAAGTATTTTTTTTTTTTTAATTCTTTGGTTTGATGCCTGGAGAAAGAGCTCCAAAATAGCGACAAACAAGTTAAAAGGATCTCTGAAAGATTCGGTGTTTTTAAATATTCCCAATTCTCTTAAGGCTACAAAATGTAGTTCCAAAGTAAAGCCACTGTCTTGTATTCTCATAATTACCAACAAGCAGTGAAATAGTGAATGCAAATAAATCCTTCTCAGTTGTGCTTTTATAATTTTATTTTTAATTAATTTTCATGGTCTGTGCCTTTCTTTTTTTTTGTTTTGTTTTATTGTATTATGTAGCAGCTACCAACATTTTGTGTTTTGTGATTATTATGATTAAAATTATATTTATATATTTACTTACTGAAAAGTGATGTATTCTATCATCATTGGTGCTTATGAACAACTTTCTATGTTTAAATGAGGAAATAATGATTAATACATTTTGATATTTTGCTGCATCTTCACCCTCAAATAAATAAATTTAATTTAGAAAACTGATCACTTGGAAAATTAGTATCTAAACTTTTTACAAATAATCATTGAAATAATGTTTCATGAATTCAAATACCTTTAGGGTGTATGGGGTTAAAAACTGGGTAAAGAACTTGTGGATGATGAAAGCAGCATATTGAAAGGTGTCAGTGTCATTGAGAGTCAGGCCTTAAGTGTGAGGCCAGTGTCAACGCTCCTTGGGAACAGTCTCAATGTTGACTGACAGACTGGCCTATGCTATAGGATTCCTGCTGTTCCCAGCTACTGAGAATCTCTTATTTCCTCTTCACTATCGGAGTTTGTTCTCCAGCTTCTCAACTGTTTCTGAGCTGTCTCCCAAATAGCAATTTTTCTCGAAAATTAATAATCATCTTTTTATAGACTGCCAAAGCCAAAGTCAAACAAAGAAGCATTCTGTCAAACAAAACAATCTTAGTATTCTTTCATTTATAATAATGTTATATATATTTAAAAACATACACAAGAGTATAAAGAATAATTTTTACTGACAAATAATTCCTTAAAGTGGTATAGAAGCAGTAAATAAAAACTAAAGTACTACTGATGAGCCAGCATGTGGCATATTCACATGAACTTTTTTTTTTTTTTGATACCTGCAATTTTCAAAGTTCTAGTACTATTTCCACGTGTGAATTAATGAACAGCAAGTGTGAGATTCAGCAGACAACTCTACTAACATTACCTATGATACTGGAAAGAAGCAATGGGAGAAGACTTATACATGCCATGAAATGAAGAACTAACCAGTTACCACTCTCAGCAGAGTAAAAAACTTAGAAAATTATTTTTCTAGTTGAGATGGAATTTCCATATCATAAAATTAAGCATTTTAAAGTGAATAATGCTTCAATGGCATTTTGTATATTTGCAATGTTGTACAACCACAACCTCTACCTACTTGCAAGACATTGTTATAATACAAAAGCAAACATGATACACATTAAGCAATTTCTATTCCTCCAGGCCTCCGTTGCTCAGGGTCCACCTGTTGGCATTCTTTCTCAATGCTTATACCTATTCTGGTTATTTCACAACCAGAGTGAGTGAGTGAGTGAGTGGAGTTTCATAATATATGACTCTTTGTGCCTGATTGTTGGGAGTGACAAATGAATCATTGCTTTGAACTCCATAACCTTGGACAGCTAGCCTTCCCTTTTGGGTTTCTCTCAGTACAGTGGTGCTTAAATACATGCCCATTTGCAGGCGGCCACTGTTTATGGGGCAGATTCCATGCCTGGCATGGAATTTATGAGTTCCATAGCTTTGAACTTAGATGCCTGTTAGCCTTGGATGAAAGAGATACCAGTGCGCCTAAACAGCCTTGAGGCACCAACTGCGTGGAGGAGGAAGAATCACTGCACAAGCGATAAGGCTCCACTCAGGCCAACTTCCCCACAGCCTCTCCCTTCTTTTTTAGGAGAGAGGAACCCTTCCTTAAAAACCCTTCCTAAAAATAAATCCTTTGATGTGCTTCCCTTTAAATAAGGAATTAATGGGTTTTAGAGGTCGGACTCATCAGGTCTGATCTACCCACCAGACACCAGCTGTGAAACTATTTTTCTGTCTTTTGTCTTTTATTTCTTATTATTTCAGACTTACAATTTCTCAGCTGGCTCACACCTCCATGTGGTCATTTGCTCCCTCCTTAGGCAGGACACAGCAACACCTGACTTCTTTGACTTAGCATGATTTTTCTGGGTTCATGTACATTGTAGCAGGTAAGAATTTACAACAGTTCAGTCACTAAACAGTTCCGGTGTTCTGTCATGTACAACTAATTAGAACAAATAAGATTCTAAAAAAATTATTAAAAAAAGAATTACCATATCATCCTGAAATTCCATTCCTAGATATATACCCCAAACTATAAAAACTGGTTGTAAAAAAATTCATATGCACAAATATTCGTAGCAGTATTAGTCACAATATTCACAATGTGAAAACAATACAAATGTCCATCAGTGGCTAGTTCACTACCACTGTGCCACATTCCTGGATGCTTACAGTTGTTATTTGCAAAGATAAAATGTATGTGAGTTTTAAGTTGATGTGTAACAATTTAGCACAAAATTAAAAGCAACCTGCATTTATCTTCTCAGTTTTTCTGGGTTAGGAGTTCAGGCACACCTTGTCTGTTCTATGCTTAAAGCTTCACAAGACTAAAATTGAGGTGGTGACCAGATTTGAGTATCAACTTTGGCTTTATTGGGCAAAGATCTGCATCTAAGCTCACACAGTTGTTCGAAGAATTCAATTGCTCTAGTTGTCTAATTGAGGACTTGATTTTCTCACTATTTGCTGGAGAATTTTTGACTATCAGCTATAAGTCAACTTCAGCTTCTACAGGATGTTTGCAGTTTCGAGTCATTAAAAATCACTCAAAAAAACAAACAAACCAAAAAAAAAAAAAAAAAACAAAAAACAAAAACCTCTTGAACGTCAAAGGACAGAGAAACTTTAGAAAGATGGACATTATAATCTTGCTTGAGTTAAGTGCAGAATCACCTACATATAATCACCAACCCCATCCTTTTTGAATTGTATTTCTTGGAGATAAGTTACAAATGATACACATATTCAAATATTGGGGGTTCACACAGGTCATGAATGCTGGGAGGTAGGGATCATCAGGAGCTTTCTAAGAGTCTGTTTACCATACAACTGAATGCAGGTGCTTCAATGAAGTTCTGACTTGTGTCTTGGCTGGAGAGCACCCTTCCGAAATGCAATTTGAGAGTCTGTCAGGAATGTGATACATTGATAATTCAGTTATATCATTTATAAGAATGAAAATGTCACAGATACAGATAACAAAATATAATACATGTAAATACAATTTAAATCTAACTTGCATCTAATAAAAAGGAACCCCAAATACTAGGCAAATTGTATTTCACATACATCTCAAGTTGAATTTATATCTTGCATCTTATTTTGTTTTCTGTATGTCTCACGATTTTGTGGTTGTTCCTCTATTCTCTTCTGTTGATCTTTTTTTTTTTTGCATTTAGTGAATATTTTTAATGCAGCACTTCAATTTTTGAATACTTTTGTCACTACAATTTTTTAGTTATTTTCTTCATATTTGCCCTATGGTATGTTCTTCAGATCTTATCACAATTGACTTCTCCTTGGACTTAATCCAAGGAGAAGAGAGAAATTCTATGGTGTATGCCTTCTTACCTCTTCATCCTTTTGGTTTCATTCATGCTACAAATATTTATTTATATATGCTAAAAACTCAAAAATACTCTACTTTTAAGAAATCTCAGAGAGTAAAAGAGTTGAGTAAAGATATGCTTTTACAGTTGACTCTAATAGCGTCTTAAATATTAACCTCAATGTGGATAGTAAAAGTTCTCTTTTCATCGACTATTCAATTGAAGAATAAAGGTGTAAATTTTAATTGAACTTTTAACATTAAAAACATTGATCAACTTTTTTAATTACAAAAAAATACATCTTTTCTTTTTCCTTGTGTGAACTGTATTTTTGACAGTTTGCATACAATTCGTTATCAATTTCAAGGTAATCGTAATTTTCTTTTTTTTTAATTTATTTAATTTTGATTCATTGAACACAAATGGAGTACAGCTATTGTTTCTCTGGTTGTACACAAAGTAGAGTCACACCATCTGTGCATTCATACATGTACACAGGGCAATGATGTCTGTCACATTCTGTTATTATTCTTACTCCCCCACCCCAACCCCACCCCTCCCTTCCTCTTTGCTATCTATCCTTCCTCCATTCTTGCCACCCTTTCACCCCACATTATGCATCATCATTCACTTATCAGAGAGACCATTCAGCCTTTGGATTTTGGGGATTGGCCAATCTCACTTATCATAACAGTCTCCAACATTATCCATTTACCTGCAAATGCCATAATTTTATTCTTCTTTATGGCTGAGTAATATTCCATTGTATATATATACACCACAGTTTCTTTATCCATTCTTCTATTGAAGGGCATCTAGGTTGGTTCCACAATCTAGCTATTGTGAAATGAGCAGCTATGAACATTGATGTGGCTGCATCACTGTAGTAACCTGATTTTAAGTCCTTTGGGTATAGGCCAAGGAGTGGGATAGCTGGGTCAAATGGTGGATCCATTCCAAGTTTTCTAAGGAATCTCCACACTGCTTTCCATATCTCTCACCCTGCACAAAATTCAACTCAAAATGGATCAGGGACCTAGGAATTAGACCAGAGACCCTGCACCTAATAGAAGAGAAAATAGGTCCAAATCTCCATCATGTTGGCCTAGGACCAGATTTCCTTAACGTGACTCCCAAAGCGCAAGAAAGAAAAGCAGGAATCAATGATTGGGATAGAGTCAAACTAAAAAGCTTTTTCTCAGTAAAGGAAACAATCAGCAATGTGAAGAGAGAGCCTTCAGACTGGAGAAAATCTTTGCTACAGACACTTCAGATAGAACACTAATCTCCAGAATCTACAAAGTGCTCAAAAAATCTTCAAACCAAGAATACTAATAACCCAATCAATAAATGGGCCAAGGAAATGAACAGACACTTTACAGAGGAAAATCTACAAGCAATCAACAGATTTATGAAAAAATGTTCAACATCCCTCGTTATAAGAGAAATGCAAATCAAAAACACTTTAAGATTTCATCTTACCCCAATTAGAATGTCTTTTATTAAGAATACAGGCAACATCAGGTGTTGGCGAGGATGGGGGGAAAAGGGTACACTCATACATTGCTGGTGGGAGTGCAAGTTAATTTTCTTTTTTGATGTGCTCTAGTAAAAACAAAGTTTGAAGTCTGTGATTCAGTTGGGGTTAATATTTATGAAAGGTGTAAGGTCTCTATCTAGACTGAGTTTTTTTCTTTCGTATGTGAATATCCAGGTGTGTTGGCACCATTTGCTAAAATGCTCACAATTGCTTTGATCCTTCATTAAAAATCACTGGGCCTATTTTTGGGTTCATTATTTCATTTCCTGGATCTACTTGTATAGCATCCTTTCAATAAATTTAGGGTGTTTGCACTTGTGTTCACTTAGATTTTGGTGTATAATTTTCCTTCAAAATAATGACTTTGTCTAGTTTTGTGGATAGATTAATGCTGGTCACAAGCATCAAGGAAAGCTCTCCTGGTTCCCAATTTCTGAAACACTTTGTAGAGAACTGGTCATCTTTTATATTTTAAATATTTGGTATGCTAACCTTGTGGAAGTACTTTGCCGGCCAATGCTTTCTATTTTGTAAAGTTTTTACTTGTTGATTCTATTTATTTAATATATTTAAACTTCTTCGAATTATCAATTCTTCCTTGTGTGAATTTTGGAAGATTTTGGCCTTCTGGAATCAATCTATCTCATCTAAATTCCTCAATTTTTTTATCATAGAATTGTTCATAATATTTCTATATTATATTCTTTATTATTTATGATGTCAATACTTATGGCCACTTTTACACTTTTCATATTGGTCATTTTTTTTTCCTGTCCTAATTATCTTTGCTACCTTGGGTAATGGGTAGAGGCTCAACATTTCTTTTTTAAATCATTTAAAAAATAGATTCTGATGCTGTTAATATTATTTGCTAATTTTTTATTTTGAACACCTTTGATTTTTGCTTCAGTTTTCCCTCTCTCTCTCTCTCTCTCTCTTTTCTTACTTTAGATTTAATTTGCTCATATTTTTTGAGATTCCTTAAATGGGAGCTTACTGATTTCAGATCTTTCTTATTTTCTAATACATGCATAAATGTATGCTTTTCTTTTGAAGATATTAATAATGAGTTCTAAGGCCTGTACAGGTCAGATCCTCTGCTTTTTAATTAACTTTTTTTTATTACTAAATTTTAAGAGTTCTTTGAGTCACTTAAATTCTTGAAAGATTTTCTAGATATAAAATGTGTGATAGAATTTTGTTTACTGTCAGTACTTTGAAAATTATCCCATTGCCTGTGGCCTCTATTTTTCTAGTCAGAAATCACACGTTATTTTTACAAGAGTTTCTTTCATAGGTAATGAGACATTTATCATTTATTGGTTTCAACTAATTTGTATTAAACATTTTTTAAAAAATTTTATGTGTCTGTTTGTGTCCATTTGTGTTACTCTACTTTTGTTCGTCAAACTTGGATATAATTATTTTTGAGTCAATTTAGAAAGTTTTAATGCAGGATTTTTTCAACTGTTTTTCTGCTCCTTTTCCTGCCTCTTTCCTAGAACTTCCATTACTCATATGCTAGTGGGCTTAATGGTGCCCCATCCTTTTTTTGTTCTTCATTTTCCCTCATTCTCTCTTCTGTTTTACAGATTATATATTATCTCAATATCTATAAGAATTTGGTAATTCCTTCTTCTGCTAGTTCAAATCTACCATTGACTGCTCTAGTTAATTTTTTTCTTCAGTTATTTTATTTTTCAAATCTAGAACTCCTCTTCTGATTCCACTTTACAAGAATTATATGTTGTTGATACATTGTCATGGTATCATCAATTACTTCTTCAGCCAAGACTCCCCTTTGTTCTTTGAACATAGTGTAATGGATGACTTTAAATCATTATTTGCTAAACCCAAGGTGCAGTACTTCCAAAGTTAATTCCCATTGTCTCATCTTTTTTCCTATGCATGTCACAATTTCTTATTCTTAGCATTCTCAATTTTTTTTAATATGGACATTTTAGACAATATATTGTAGGAACTCTGGTTACTAATTCCACTACCTCAAGCTTTATTGATGTTTATGTTTGCTTAACTGTCAGGAATGACAAATAAATTATTGCTTTGAACTCCGTAGGTTTGGACAACCTGAGTCCCCCACCTGGGAATCTTTCCATGGGAAGGTGTAGAAAGACATGCCCATTTGCAGGCAGCCACTGTTAATGAGGCAGATTCCATGCCTGGCATGGAATTTATGAGTTCCATAGCTTTGAACTTAGATGCCTGCTAGCCTTGAGTGAAAGAGATACCAGTGTGCCTAACCAGCCTTGAGGCACCAGTTGCCTAGAGGAGGAAGAATTACTGTGCAAGTGATAAGGCACCCAGTACGCCAATTTCCCTCAGCTTCTCACCTCTTGAAGAACCCTTCCTTAACAATAAATTCTTTTGATATGTTCCCCTATAAAATAAAGGTCGGCAGACTTTCTCCCTTTGTTAGAGATTGGACCCATTGGGTCCCATCCACCTACCAGGCCCCAGCTGTGAACCTATTTTCCATCTTTTATTTCTTATTATTTCAGACTTTTAATTTCTCAGCTAGCTCACATCTCTGAGTGGTTATTTCATCCCTTGTTATGCAGGACACGGTGACACTTACTTGCTTAGTGACTTGAATGGACTAATTTAAGGAAGTCTATTTTCCCTGCAGTGAAAACCTTGTGATGTCAGCCCTGAATAGGTCCAGCCCTGTGCATGCACACACTGACCGTGAAATGACCCTGATTTTAGCAGAGCTCTTTTTTAAAGGACAGGACACTTCCCTGATCTTTGTTATGCTTTCTGCAATCAATGCATTACATTCCATTAATTGCCATCTAATTGTTCCCTTGTTTTTGATAGACTTTTGGGATATGAATCAATGTGTCCCCCTATCCATAGACATTGTTTTTCATATTTATTTCTAATTACAGAAGAGTCTTTCTTAGCTTTTTCTCTAGGTCTCCCTGGAAAACTAGTTGATGTGATTTATTTTGTAACTCTTATTTTTTGATATTTCCAGCTTTATCTTAGTGGTTTACTACCAAAACCTCTACTTTTTTTTTTTTTTTTTTTGTGGCATACTTTAACTTTTCTAACAATGTTTTACAAAAAAAGGAAAAGAAAAAAAGGAAAAGCTTTGAGAATAGCTCAGGTCTCCTTTCTATGGTTTATCTCTTCTCCTCAGCATAAAAACTGTTTCTTTTCTGGAGCTGGGTGGGGACAGTGGCCTATTTCTCCTAGAATGACTGCTCTACTTTGAAAACTGTGCTTAAAAAGAATGGCTGCCCCTGGTTTTCTCCACCTGTCTTTCTGAGAATGGAAACACTCCACTTTGAGTTAACAGAGGTGACAGCAATTGAGGTCTGAGTTCTCTTACTCTGCCACATTTGGGTTAGCACCTTTACTCTGAAAGTTGGAGTTTTGTAGGAGAAGGGAGTCATTGACTTTCAGCTATAATAGTCTGGGGTTTAACCTCTGCAACTCAACCCTTCACCAGTTAGTGGGTAGGGGACAAACAAAAATGAATATCAGTCTGACCCTATTAGAGAGAAAATTATTCATAACACTTTTTAAGGACCAGAAGGCAGATTTTATTCAAGAGAACTACTGTGGTAAAATTTTGTAGTAGGGAAGAGAGATTATGCTCAGCTCTATGCTTGGCCCCAATCCAAGGGTACATGGAGATTTGGAGCCAAGGAGTAGAGTGTGAGAGTTAGTCAATAAAAAATTGCTCAGATGAAGCATTAAGGTTGTGGGGATTCTTGCTTGATCAAATGACCAGGATTCTTGCGGAAAAAAGAAAGTATAGTTAGATACTAAAGAAAGGGGATGAGAAATGTTATCAAATATCTAAGATGATCATCTCAAGACTGAGGGATTTTTCACTAAACTAACTCAGCAGGATTTCTACTAAAACTGGATGAGGTAGGACAAGTACAGAGCTCAAGTTTGGTTAGTCAGAATGGGACTCAGAGGAGTTGGACTCAATCTGACCCAGGAGAGAGTCTTCATTATCCCTACTAAGTTGATATTAAATCTTTTAACTAGGAACTGGGACTAGAAAATGTAACTTTTCTCTACAGTGCTGAACTGCTGTGAGAAGGAGGGATAGGGCTTGATTACCACAAATTTTTCTTCTAAAAAATTTTTAAAATTTGTTCTAATTGGTTACACATGACAGTACAATGCATATATGCATTTTGATATATCGTACATAAATGGGGTATAATTTCTCATCTTCTGATTGTACATGTTTTAGAATCACATCCATCATGCAGTCATATACATACATGAGGTAATAACGTCTGTTTCATTCTATTATCTTTCCTACCCCCATACCTCCTCTCCTCCCTTCACTCCCCTCTACCTAACCTAAGTAACTCTATTCTTCCCTAGTACCCCCCTCTAATTGTGAACTAGCATTCACATATCAGAGAAGACATTCCACCTTTGGTTTTTTGGGATTGGCTTATTTCACTTAGCATGATATTCTCCAAGTTCCATCCCTTTACTGGTAAATGCCATAATTTCATTCTTTAAAGCTGAGTAATACTTCGGTGTTCTAGGAAATCTAGTGGGTATTCTGGAAAAAAAAATAACCACTGTTTCTATATCCTTAGGATAATTTTGTAGCAATTTTAAGAGGTTGTTCTACTAAGGTGAGTGTCACAGAGCTCCTCACAGTCACTCTGGAAATAGAGCTCCTTCCAATGTAGTTTTTATTAGGGACACTATTTTAATTAATCCAAAAACATGCCACAAAGTTTCAGAGTCTCATAAAACATTTTGAAATGCTCAAAAATATAGCTTAAATTTTAGAATATTTTTTCTGTTGTAAATTATGCAGTCGTATTATGTATACATATATATATATATCACTGTGCTTTTCAAAAAAGAAAGAAGTATAATTTTTAAATTCATCACTGAGGCATTTGACAGGTTTTTTCTTCAAATTTATTTCTGAAATGTGTTACTTATGCAGAAATTTTGATATTTTAGTATACTTTTTGAAAATATTGATGTTAATATATAAAAAAATGACATTTTGATATTATTAGTTATATATTATCTAAATGGTTTTCTATAACATTCTTGTGATTTTTCCTTTGTTGATTTTTCTCACAAATTACCTCTTTTGAGCTGAATTAGATAAACACTAGTGCTAAGACACAAGTGCTCTTTCTTTCTTTATTTAATTTTTATTTTTATTTTATTTTTTTGCAGTACTGGCGATTGAACCCAGAGCCTTGTGCTTGCCAGCCAAGCACTCTACCAACTGAGCTATATCTTCAGCCCACAACTGTTTTTTTAAGATGCCTAAACATCTTACAAAGATTAATTTGGTCAGCAAATGACTTTATTAAAATTCTTATGAAGAAGATCTGATGAGGAGGCACTTTGAAGGGAAACAAAATAAAAACCAAACCAAGAAGACAGAAGAAAAGAAATGTGAACTATCTATCCCACCCTGCCCTTTCTCCAACATGCAGGTTGTTGCACTAAAGTTGTTCCAGAATGGAGCATCTTGGAAACTTTTACAGTGCTGAATGTGATCCAATTTAAGTAAACATATGACTTTATCTTTTAACCTTTTACTTGCCTGATTAGTTGTATATGTTTCATTTATTTCTCAGAGTTTTTATTCATAACTATTTTTCACCTGGTGTTCTAACAGGAGAGAAGTGAAAGCAAATATAAACATATATAAAAATTATAGGAAAAAATGGGATTTGGATTAAATTATTTGCCTGTTAGAAGAGTAATAAGAAACAAATTTCAATTGTTTTTGCTACTAAAACAATAGCATCACAACATTTTGCTAAAATATTACTAAATTACTTTAGTGTATTTGTTCTCCAAAGCTTCTGTAACAAAATATCTCAAATTGGGATAGCTTAAACAACAATTTATTGTCCCACAGTTCTGGAAGATAGAATTCTGAAGGCCAACAGGGTCAGTGCCTTCTGAGTTCTGAGAAGCTTTCTTTCCACACCCTATTCCAGTTGTTCTCCTTATTGTCCTTTGTCTCAGTGTCCAAATTCCCCTTGTTTGAAAGGGCACAGTCATATTGGATTAGGGCCCAACTTAAAGACCCCAACTTTTCTTAATCATCTACAAAATCTATACTTGAAATAAAAAATCATACTGCCAGATACTGGAGATTGGAATGGCAGCATCTTTTGGGAAGATACTGTTTCACTCATATCACTTAGTAATGAAACTTCATTATCAAAGGTCTATTAGCATTAACTATGAGACAGTAAAAAAGAAAAGAAGAACAAATGTTCTTCTCTTTAGTGACTCATGTGTCAGAATCTGTAATTTTTCTGTAATTAAAAACTCTATTTATTGCTGGACTTTGTGGCTTATGCCTGTAATCCCAGCAGCTCAGAACACTGAGGCAGGAGGATCACAAGTTCAAAGTCAGCCTCAGCAGAAGAGTGGCACTAAGCAACTCAGTGAGACCCTGCCTCTAAATAAAATACAATTTTTATGAATTCTAATATGTGTATTTTTTACATTTTAAATGTCAAGACCTAATGCACACCAAAAACTGTGAAAATTTATAATTATCATTGCAAGCCTTTTTCTTCCATTAGTGATATACAGAATGCCTTAATTAAATAATTTTCATTCCATGAAATGCTACTGTGTAAATTCTCTTCTAGTATGAACTAAACCTGTATCACCATTATGTGCAACTTGCTCTTATTCAAGTTATATCTGTTTCCTACTTTTCTCTGTGATGTAAATATGGTTTTTTCCCAAAAGTGCATGTGCTGGGAACTTGGTACATTATGTATAAGTGTTGAGGTGATAGAATATTTAAGAGGTGGCTTTAGTGCAGGGTAGCTAATTAGGTCACAGAGGTTCTACCCTCACAAAAGGATCAATGCTATCTTGGGAGATTGGATCAAATCTGGTAGAAGTGTATTAGTTCCTGTGAGACTGGGTTATAAATGACTCTAATTATAACCCTGAATCTTTCTTCCCCACATGATCCTGTCATTATGATGTCCAACACCTGACCCTCATCAATGCCAAACAGATGCAATGCTCTTGAATTTCTAACACTGTTACCTAAATCAACCTTTTCTCTCTCTTAGTCTCAGGTATTTTGTTATAGTAACACAAATTGGAATGAAATATTTGTCCAGTTTATTTTAGCAACATTTAATATTTTCAGGGAGAGGCAAAGTATTCTTTTAACAGAGATAGAAGAAAGCTGCATGTCATATAATGTTTTGATTGAAAATAAACTTGGATTAACCAGGAATATGATCAATGCATAACCCAAAGTTTTATTTTTTTCTTTGTGGTACTGGGAATTGAACCCAGGGCCTTGTGCATGGGAGTTAAGCACTCTACCAATTGAGTTATATTATATGCCCAGTTCCCAAAGTTTTAATTTTTTAAACTTTTTTCTTTGATCTCAAAGCCCCAGTCTTCAATAACAATTTCATTTTATTAAAACTAAATTAAGTCCACAGTGTTCCAACTCTTAATGAATGGATAATACTAGCATTGTCACCATAAACTGCTTGTTATGCAAATTCTCCTTAAACAAGTTTATAGATTGCTAATTCTTCAGAATTGCACACATCGTTCTCTTCTTGAAAATTCTTAAATTGATATAAAGTATTTGGAAATGCCATTTTCTTTATCTACATAAAATGTCAACCAAATGCTGACTGTCTGCCAAGTTTCACTTTTAAGTCAGATTGGCAGATACTCTTTTATATGTAAAATTCTTTCCAGTGAAAGTCTCAGGCAAAGGATGGACAGACATGGAATTACAATTTTCACTCTATCCATTAGCATTAATTTTCATTCACAAACACATGCACATGTTAATTTTATTTAATTCTGGAAGGCACATCCTAAGAGACTTGATTTATGAAAAGGTGAGGTCATGTTTAGTCAATACTTTTCTCCCAGGGACACTTTGTTCTTAGTTAAGTGGAGAACAATAAGTCCAAGGGCAATCTAATTTTTCTGTTTGATGCTATATTTGTTTTTGGAGGATATCTCTATGGTTGACTGATGATCGGCTGTAGTCCTATTTTTATTTGAACCTGGGAATTTTAATTAGTCCTTTGAGTTTTTAGCCAATTGTCTTCAGGCAATTCAGTGCACATGTCTTGGGGCATCCACTTCAACGTGAACTTATTATGTACTGAAATTTTTCTCCCTAATTAATCCACATAGTTTTAAATAATTAGCTTACTACTAACATGAAGTTTTAATTTTAGAGTATCTTAAAATTTGTTTTTGTTGTTATTGTGACCATTTGCTGGCTATAGCTCCAATGTGTCCAGCTTTATTATTATTTTATTAGATATTATATCATGTAGTGCTTTATTATTCAGTTTGTATAATTTCCCATTATGATATAGTTACTGGTACAGAATAATCTATATTATCTCAAATGAGGAAGATAATTTTAAAACACTTGTAAACAATTGTGCTAACATGAATAGCAAATTATTTGAAGTGGTATTATTATTATAAACTTAAGATAAGAAAACAGAGTTACAGTTCGTTAAAGAGAATTTTTGGTAAGAAGGTGTCTGAAAAAGAAGGTAAGTGCTAATGCACAATTTTAAGTTTCTAGAAATTGTTGATGTGGTTAGTTCACTAACAAAAATAATTAGTTCATTAAGAAAAATAATTACAGGATATATTTAGTCAGTTTAACATACCATTCTACTAGTCACTGAATGCTGTTCTGGATGAAGATGTGATTCCTCAAAAGAGCAACATTAGTTGAGTCAGTCTCCAACTTTGGATTAGATAAATTAGGGAACAGCAAAGCTGCTGTGTCTACTGTAACAGCTGTACTGGAGACGCATCAATCGGATGAATCAATCTGGATGCAAAGAGGAGACAAACTCCCCTAAACACACACACACACACACACACACACACACACAATACTGAGTCTCAGGTGGAATAGTTGCAGGCAATATTTTCCTTATTTAAATAATGCCTTTTGATGCTAAGTTACACGTCTAAGTCTTTCTTCGAAATAGCATGTAAAGAAACTCAAAATGGATATAAATATGCCCTCATTCTGGACAGCAAGAACATCTCATGTATGAGTAGATCCTGTCAGGGGACAATGATGGGAAGAGAGGTGAATTAGCAATTTATACCACATGTCTTCTTTTGGGCCACAAGAACCAGTTAATCATTGATATTCCTTCTAATTATTTTTTCTTCAAGTGTGTATGAGTCAAGGTTCTCTAGAGAAACACAACTAGTAAGAAATTATATATAATAGTCTTCCCTTATTTTCTGTACGAGATTGGTTCTAGAAATTCCGATGAATACCAAAACCTGGAAGTCTCAAGACCATTATATTAAATTGATGGAAGCATTTATATATAATCTATGCACATCTTCTTACATACTTTAAATCACCTCTGTATTAATTAAGATAACTAATACTATGTAAATGTTGCATGAACAGTTGTTTTATTGTGGTTATTCTGATAATACTGATAAGAAAAAAGTCTGCAGATATTCAGTACAGAAAAAAAAATTAAATATATTCTATCCATGGTTGATCAAATCCACAGATGCAAAATCTGTGGCTACAGAGGACTGACTGTGTGTGTGTGTGTGTGTGTGTGTGCGCGCGCACGATGTAAGTGTGCCAGTTGGCAAGTCCAAAATCTATAAAGAGCTGGCTGTCAGGCCAGAAACTTCTGGCCAGAAATTTATATTGCAGTCTTGAAGCACATTTCCTCAGGGAAATTTCAGTTTCATAATTAAGACTTTTTAGCCAATTGGATGAAATCAAGATTACGGAAGGTAAACTACTTTACTTAAAGTCAATTTATTGTAGGCATTATCCACATCAGTAAAAGGCCTTTGTAGGAGCACCAAGATTAGTGTTTAATTGAGGAATTGGGTAATATAACTTCACCAAGTTGACACACAAACCAATATTGTTTTTCATCACTTGTCAATTTGGTGCCCACACATATCCCCATAAATCACACCTGATGTACAAATAAAGATAATTACAAGGGCATACTTACACATAACATACCTATCCAGCTTACAAACTGAAAACTTGTTAATCCTTGCCCCCTAATAAGTTCCAAATTTTTGAGGTGAGATAACTCTGTAAGTAAAATAATATGAGGTATAGTTAAATATTATGATTATTCTTCTTTATATGACAAGGGAATAAGAAAGGGAATAAAATTCTAAAAATTGGCATATATGTATATATACATAGATATATATGTATGTGTGTGTATATATATATATGTATGTATATATAATTACACATACATTAATAACAAAATAAGAACCACTCATGACAATTTCCAAATTATAGTCTTTAATTCCTCAGCTAGCACCTGGTAGCTAATATTTAGAACAACCTTCTACTACCCTTTCCATATTTGCTTTGCCTTGAGCAAGCACCTCAACTGATATGTTAGTCAGTTATTCATTACTATAATAACATATCCAAAACAATTAACTTATAAAAAGAACAGGTTACTTTTGACTCAGAGTTTTGGAGGTTCAGTCCATGATTGATTGGCCCTCTTGCTTCGGACCTGTGGTAAGGAAGCATATCATAAGAGTGGAGTAGAAGGCAAAGCAAACCTACTCACCTCCTCATTAACAAGCAAAAGAGAGCAAGAGAGAGACCAGGGTGCCACAGACTCCTTTAAGTTACTCCTCCAAGACCTAAGTACCTCCTTCTAGGCCTCACACCCTATATGTTCCAAGATGGGACCTTTCAGAACATGTCCACAGTGACTTACTCCCAAATAGGCACATTCCAAAAATTTCCACCACCTTCCAATATTTAGTTGTTGTATCTTCTTAGGGATCTCTTGACTATAAAAAGGCTGTCCTCAAATTTATTGATGAGTGTGACAATTTTGAGGAAAATTGATCACATACTTTATAGAATGTTCTTCAATTGGAGTTGCTTGAGGATTTCCTGATGATTTGACTGAGATTATGAGTTTAAGGGAGGAAGACCAAGAGGTAAAGTGATAGACTCAACAAGAGTATATCATGAATATGACTTATTATCAACATAACATCAATATGTTCATGTTAACTCGGATCACAGACTGAGGCTGTGTCTGCCAGCTTTCTCCTCTGTGAAGTTATTTTTTTCCCTTTTCATACTATATATTTCAGAATAAAATGTCCAGACCCACTCAAGTAATGAAGAATTATTTCCCATGTCCTTGAAGGTGAAGCATCTATATAAATTATTTTGAATTCTTTTGCACAGGGTTTTTCCATTCTTCCCTATTTGTTCATTCATTGTGTTTTTATTTCAGAATGAATTCATTGATATTCATTTACATGTTGAGTTATAATCCTGTTTCATTTTGGCACTCAAATTCTTCCATCTTTGGTGCTTTGAAGCTTTCAGTTGTTTTCCGGTGTCTCTTTGACATGTTCAAATTGTTAAGGTTTTTTAAATTTATTTAGGTGATCTGAATACTGCTGTGGTGTCTTGATCTTTAAGACTCCTTCAGCTGACAGAGCAAGGAAATAGATGTATGTGTACTAAGAAGTATCTTTAATTCTATCTGTATTTCCATTGTGTCCGCCTGTATCTGCATTAAGTTAAGCATGAATTCACCTATTTCCAAATCTAATCTATTCACACATGAGTTTTCTAGCCTTCTCACCTTGCTTGTCTGAAACTTCCCACTTAAAATGTGAGAAATCAAGTTACCATATTCTCATGTGCATTTATTTCAACACTCAATTCCATAATTCATACTAGTTTCAGAATTGCCAACCTGTAGCTCTGTAGGAGGAGCAATGTATAATTTGGTGTTATCCTCTGTTTTGATCATCTTTAGCCTTGTAGTTTCCCCTCATTTCAAATGCTACTTGAGTTTACACCTTTTCCACTTTCTTGTTAAGTTTGCTAATTTTATAGATGTATACTACATTTAGATCATTTTTTCACAGTCTGCATAACATCCTGGGAACACTGGGCCCCCTAAAAGTGATTTTAAAAAATTACACAGATTAAGGTTTGTTCTTCATGTTGCAAAACTCTATGGGTTTGGGATGCATGTTATCGTTTACTATATTTCACTGCAATTCATCACCACCACATTAATGTATATTCATGAATATTCTATACATTCTAATCTTACACAAAAAAACGGTTTAGTAATGAATGATTTCCAAGTATTACTGACACAGGTTTTTAAAGCTACATGTAATGTTTACATCCCAATTTTTGATAAAAAAAAATTTGGCATAAAATCTGCAATGACTATGCAAGGAAATACTGTATGTACCATTCTAATGTCATATAGAAAAGTTTTCTTGCCCTAAAAAATTCCATTTCTTATCTTTTCTTACTCAAACCCCACTCTGAGCTCTAGTCAACCATCTGTTTTTATTACCTCGATTGATCGATCATTTACAGAATGTCATATAAACTGAATCATGTTGTATATACCCTCTTCATGCTGTCTTCTTTCTCATAGCAATGCATTTTTAAGATTTATCCATGAATATCTTTTTTAAGGCTCAAAATCTTTTTATCATTGAAAAATATTCCAGTTGCGACAGTTCCCTCCTGGCTTCTCCGGCTTTGAAGAACATTCTGCTTGCTCCCTGTTTTGGCCAGTAATGGATGAATCTGCTATAAATATTTATATGCAGTTTTTTTTTGTGTGTGTGTGTGGATGCATTTTTAAGTCAATGGAGTAAATACCTAGAGGCATGATTTTTGGATTGTATGGTAAGAAATATGTTTAGACTTTGTAAGGAACTGAAAAATTCACTTCCAAAGTAGCTATATAATTTGGCATTCCAATTTTCAAAAAATAAGAATTCCTGTTGCTTTTCATTCTTATCAGCAAGTGCTGTCATATTCATTTAATTTCAGACATTCTTTTAGATGTATGGTAGCATTTCTTTATCGTTTTATTTTGCATTCAATAACCAATGATCTTCTGCATCCTTTCATATGATTATTTTTCACCATTGTGCAAACATTGACAAAGTGTCCAAATATTTACTAGTTAATTATAATATTTTATTGTTGAGTTAAGCATTCTTTACATATATTGGATATGGATCTTTATCACATACAGGTCTTGTAAATTTCTTAAATTTTTATTCTCTTAACACTGCTTGACATAGAGCTGAAATACTAATATTAACATTTGAAAATGTAAATTGTTATTGCCTTCTTTTTGCTATGTGTATTTTTACTTAAAATAGAGTATATAGTAGGATGTAGATTTCAAATATTTTTCAAACTCACCAGTATTTTATTATCCTTCCCCCCATATTTTGTATATATTTCCATTATATGTTTTAATATCATGAAACTACATAATGCAATCTATGGGGTTCTCACTCATAACAACAAACGTAAGAGAATTTATTAAGCAAAGAGTGTCTGCTCAACCATTTATTTAGTCTGTAAAATATGCATATGGGTCTCCCATTCAAATGTTTATGTTCCTATTATAGACACCATTTAAAATACATTACAATATTATCAATGACATGACTGAATGAAGAAAATCATCATTTTTCCTCATTGATTCAGTTAAATTTCAAAAATGCAGCTTCCAAAATATTTCTAGGTTGGCACAGTGGCACAAGGCTATAATCCCAGCAGCTTGGGAGGTTGAGGAAGGAGGATGGCAAGTTCAAAGGCAGCCTCAGCAGAAGAGAGGTGCTATGCAAATCAGTGAGACCCTATCTCTAGATAAAATACACAAAAAGAACTGGGGATATGGCTCAGTGTTTGAGTGACACTGAGTTCAAACCCCGGTATCCGCCCCCCCCCCCCGAAACAAAAAAATTCTAAACAGCTTTTTTTTGGACTGGGAGATGTCAAATTTCTTAGAAGTGTTTACAATATCCTATTCACAACCTCACTATAAAAATAATTATGTATAGTTCTGGAAAATAAAAAAATATCTCAAAATGATATTTGGAAATTTTTCAACACTGAATTAGAATATGCTTAACTGAGTAAACCTACAAATAGATTTTTTTCAGCTGCAGCAACCCATCTAGAAAATCCTGTTATCATGCTAGCTCTAAAAAGAACAACAGGAAATCATCTGTTAAGATTACCCTATTTTCAAAATCTCAGATATATCTGTGTGTTCCTAAAGGTAACATTTAAACTTTCTCTTTTTATTCCAGTACTGCATACTATAGATTTTCACTGTTGTGTATGATTAAGTTGTGTGACTATACGAGGTGAGAGACTTCTAGTAGATATAATTATTGTGCTTGACAAGACTTGAAGAGTTCAAAAATGTCACAGTGCTGTAACCTCGGGTAGTAATTCTGACATCACAAATGCTTCCTGTGAGACAGAGTGAATGAAGGCTTAAACACAGAAATTACAGAAAGCAATTGAAGGCTAGACTGAACTCTTCACTGCAGTGATAACAGCCTCTGCCAGTGATTTTTGTAATGCTTCAATTACTTACATTTCAATTATACTTTCTCTCTAATACTAGCTCTCCATCCCGTTAAACACACATTCGATAACTTCCCTTTTCTTATTAACCATGCACTAGAAATAACAAAATATTTTCTCACAGGCAAGTAAAACTAAGATGATTGTGGACTAAAGTGATTCTTATATTTACAAGAGTATTTCAAATCAGTTGCATACTCATTCTGGTACTGAATAGCTAGCTATATTTTTCATGCAAAATTATTTAGGGAGATTTTTTTTTCAAATTGAGTAGTTATATTAGTTTAGAGCTAGCAAGATTTGTCCAAAGGTCTTTGTCAGTAAAGAAATGATGAAAAAAAAAAAAAAAAAAAAAAAACCCAGAGAAGATCACAATGATGGTCTAAAAGTATTAAGAGACCAAGCTCAAATTTTCCATTACCATTTATTTCAAACTTCTTGCTGTATGTATACATTTCATTATTTTTGCTATTTAAGTTGTAAGGTATTACCTAGTTTACATACTTATAATATGTGATTATTGATATTATATGCTTATAAAAACATTCTCTAACCCTTCTTTCTTAAGAGTAGTTCTAGAATCACCTGAGTCTGTATTTCCTTGGAGTGCTTTAATATAAAGACACTACTTCCTAATCTCCACTGAATCAGAAATAGGTACTAAAGCTTTTCAGATCTGATCTATTTACTACTCTTTGCAACTTATGTAAAATAGAGTTTTGAAACCACCGACCTAAACAACCCTGCCTTGAGAGCATATTGCTTTTAAACATAAATTAGGTAGTGCAAGTGTTACTTCATGTGTTAATTCATGTTATTTTATTTCAAAAGTTACTGAAGTGGGTCCTAATCTAAAAGTAAAATGACTCCTTCACTTATTATTTCGTGTTGTGGAATGTTTGGAATCTCCTGAATATGAAACCTTGATATCTTTTTTATAATATTCCCATATTATCCTTAATTCATAGTCATAGGCAATAAGCAGAGACAGCATCTTCCACAGCAGCTGTGTCATTTTTGAAAATGACTATGTAGTCAGTGTATGCTAAGCTCAATAAAATTTTCTTCTGATTTTCATTTTAATAAATATGCTATTTTCTTAATGAAATCCGTTCCCCTAAAATTACCTCACAGATATACATTTTATAAAAATCTTCAGACAATATACTTAAGTGTGTACAATCTATGATGTATGAACTATACGTGAATAAAATTGATTCAACAATGATCTCTGAACATTGTGTGAGCTCAGTATTCTCAGTTTTGGCTAAAAGCACAGTTTACATAAATTGAATATTAACTTAGTGGTTTTATTGTTTGATAAAATATATGTTATCTAAATATGCTTGGATTTTGCTAAATATAAGAAAAATATATATAATCTGTTACACATGAAATTTTCTTCATCAAAAAAATTTGGAAAGTCTGTGATTTATGCTTTTAATATTTTATTTCAATTGTGCCTAATTTGGAATTAATTAATCTTTTCAAAATGATAGAAAACAATTTAACTTTCAAACCGAATATTTCTACCAGTGATGTGGCGGTTGCTTCCATGCTAATTTTTATTTTACAATGTCCCACTTTAAGCTCTGAATTTTGAGTAAGTGAACTGTATGTAGAAAAAAGAATTACTTGAGCTAATACCAATTTTAGTGACCAGAATCCAAGAGAAGACCAAGGCCAAAAATTCTCTCTGTATGGGGATTTGCCAAAACAAAACAAAACAAAACAAACAAACAAACAAAAAAAACTAAAAAACCCAGTCATTTCTAGGGTAGAAAAGAAACAGTGCAAAGGATTGAGTGAAGTAAGGGGGCCAAATTAGACCATGGTGGGAAACCTAGAAAATGCCAATGCAGAGCTCTTCAGTGGAACATTTTAAAATATATGATATTAACACCCAAAAGATAGTTACTAGGGAAGGCAGGGGGGAAGGAAGCTGCTAATTTAAGCAAGGAGTCAAAATCCAAGTCTTTATAATAGTGCTTGAGATTGCAAATTGTAGGGTTGAAATTAAGTTTCTATACTAATCATCAATGGTTAAGAACTTCAATGATGAGCAATATTTTTACAAAATCTTGAAAGGTGGTTATCTTACTCTAAGAGTTTACAATCTCATAAAAATCAATCTGTTAGCCGTGTGTGATGACTCATACCTGTTACTCCTTTTGCTCAGGAAGCTGAGGAAGGAGGATTACAGGTTCAAAACCAGCTTCAGCAACTTAGCAAGGCCCAAAGCAACTTAGTGAGACCCTGTCTCAAAATTAAAAACTAAAACAGGCTAAGGATATGGCTCAGTGGTTAAATGTCACTGAGTTTAATCCCTGGTAATAAATAAATAAATAAATAAATAAACAAACAAACAAATAAACAAAATCCATTTCTAAATGTAAATAAGGAACAAGCCTAACCTTTCTTTTAAAAAAAATCCTGTTCCTAATTATTATCTTAGTAATTTAACATGTTTAAGAAATAAATATACATAAAGTTGTATTACTTTTAGACTTATAATTTATTCTAAATAAAAATCAGTGGGGCTGGATGTGGTAGTGCACACCTGTATTTCTAGTGACTGGGGAGGCTGAGGCAGGAAGATCTGGAGTTCAAAGTCGGCCTCAGCAACATCAAGTAGCTAAGCAAGTCAGTGAGAATCTGTCTTTAAATCAATACAAAAAAAGGGCTGGGGATGTGACTCAGTGGTCAAGTACCCTGAGTTCAATCCCTGGTATCAAAAAAAGAAAGCATCATTGGGGTTATGGCAAAAATGCTTTGTGAAAATGATAGATGTGTCTAAGACCTACAACAATTTCAAAGAAAGAAGATTAAAAAATACACAAATAATGAAAACAAAACATAACAATGTAGAAGAATGTTGAAAATCCAGCATAAAAATATGAGATTCCAATAGAATTTTTATTTATTTAGAGATTGATCAAAAGTATGTAGAAAATTAGTAACAAAACCACCAAGCTTTAACTAATGAATTCATGAAGAAAATTGCAAACATATAATAAATAATAATTATAGAGTTAGTCATAGAGTAAATTCCAATAAATATAGAGAATTGATACTACATATTACCCATTATTTACACATTTTATTATTTAAAGGAATTAAATTAATAACAAAATTAAAATCCCATATTCTTGAAACATTTTATATGATCAACTTAAGCCATGGATAAAGAATAATTATTGGATGTGAAAGAAAATAAATTGAACAGAAATGAAAACAAAATAAAACTTGTAAGCTATAGTGAAAACAATGCTAAAGAGAAATTTAAAGCCTTAAAAGTTTAATCCAATTCTATCTTAATTCCTGAACAAATATTATTTTAAAAAACTGGGTATTATTCAATTTAATTTTCAGTTGTTGTGCAGATATTTTACACAATATCCAAATTTTATGTATCACTGAAGAATTTTGTCTATGTGAAAAATAAAGATATTCACTATCAGAAACTTTTTGGCACATCATTGAAGCTACTATAAGAAACACCATTTCTCCCAATTCAATTATTGTATCCCATTGATTTAAAATTCATCATGATTTCAAAAAATGTTAGTTTTGAACATAGAAGTGTCTTCAATTGATGAAACGCAAGGTATTCATGCAATTTGGGAGCCATCTTTTTGCTTTTTAATTGTTTTAAATTCAGAGGAAATAAATTTTGTTTGTCAGGAAGCAAAATATCTAGCCAAACACACACAATGAACAATTCTATGTAGATATTATGTGTCAGATTTAAAGAAAAATGTAGTAAAATTTACAGTATTTTTGTGAAACGGATAATAATGATATAATTAATATTTAAATGCAAAATTACTAATTAGCAGTGAAGATACTTACTTTTGGCATCTCACAAATGAATACAATAATTGCAAATAAATAATAGGAAGGTCTTTTGCACTACAAGTTCATTATTTTTTTGAAAATTTATGCCTAATATTGAATATCATTTTATAGTTTCATTTTAATGTTTAACCCATAAAATAATATCATATTTAGTGAACTGAACATTTGTGATTACTTGTCTATCATCAGTTTTTGTTCTTTCTGTTTCTAAGCAACACACATGGTTTTCTTTGAGAAGCAGCTGTAGCACAACAATATGTGCATGAAGACTATGTCTAGTTACTGACAGCTTCCTCTACACAGGGCTTGATTTGATATGGTTTACTCTATACAATTCTCAGGAATTCAAATGTCAACACTTAGCTCTTATAGATATCCATTTGTTTAAGTTAAAGAATTTATCCAAATATTGCATTAAATTATGTTTATTTTAGTAAGTTGATATTTTAAACTAATATATGGATTTGTTCTTTGTTAGTTATAGAAATTATACGTTTTCTAGAACTATTTAATTCAATTTATCTTTTGAATTGTTATTTCTTAAGGTTTTTTTTTTCTACCTATGCTTCTGAGTAAATTATGTTTAGTGAAATTGAAATGTAAAAAATTGGTTATTTACTATTGGTAAATAATATTCCTGCCCTTTCACATATTATCTTGTGAGTACAGTACTAAAATCAGTTAGCTATTATTCTACTCAGAATTATTTTTTCTATATACACATATGAAATTAGTCTATATTTTTAACTTTTTTTATAGTTTTCTTTTTGGGAGTCCTGACTGATTTCAGGGCTACAGTGATCCTAATAAAATATTAGTAATTTTGCATATTCTTTGGTAAATATTTATGTTTTAAAACAGAGGAAATATAAATATCTTAAAAATTAGAAAATAAGATGAAAATGGTACTGAGAAGTAAGGTCATTGCTGTGAGGAGGAAGTAGAAGCTGCAGTGGAGACCTCCGAGATTAAGAAATGAAAGTAATGTGGGACATTGTTCAAAGAAAGCTGTGGGAATTGAGCAAAGACAAACCAACAGAAAGGTGACTTGGGCTTTAACCAACATGGCCACAGGGGTGGAACTACACAAACCCTTTGGAGTGAACATCACAATGCCATGTGTTCCAGCTGCTGGATGTGTAGCTATAGGACTTGTTTGTCCAATTGGGTTTTGGTCTTGCTTTGGTCCTATCCCTTCTTTTAATGCCCCTAATTTTGCTAGTGGAAATGTTTACTCTGTACCTGTTATGAGTGTCATGCTTTGGCTATGTGGGGACCTTTATTATTTTACCTTGCTTTGTTATATTATACTATATGGAACTTTAGTATATGGAATACTGTATGAAAATTGCAGTGTATGTGTGACTGTGCAAAAAACTAATGATGCAACCCTAAAAAGGTGTAACCAATGAGAGACCTCCAAAATGAGGTGTAACCAATCAGACATAGCTTAGAGCAACCACACCTGGCATTCCAAAGCACCATCCACCTTATTGAACCTGGACAGTCACAAGAAGGAACTATAAAAGACAGACCAGAAAGCAGGGGATGGGACGGTGGATGGCTGAGACCAGGCTGGACCGGACATCAGAGAGTTGAGGACACCAGAGGACACCAGACATCACCAGAGAGCTGAGACCCTGGGCAAGCTGAGCCGAGGACCAGATGAGTCACCCAGGCTTTGCTTCTCCCCTGCGGTGAATTCTCCACACACCCTCCGGGTCAGATGGAATCCAGGGAAGCAGGCCTCAAGACATGTCATGTGGTGAGCACTGGGATGTCAAGTGTGAGTCTAGAGTTAGGTTAGGACTAAGAATTAGATCAAGTAAAGTGTGTAATTGTGTGCAGTGAATAAACCAGCATTTGAGAAACTACCTAACTTTCACGTCTCATACTTTAACTGTTTGTGATGGTACCATTATACATTGGATACTTATTGTTATGGTTTGGATGTGAGGAGTTCCCCAACAGCTCACTTGTGAGATAATTCAGGAAGGTTCTGAGGAGAAATGATTGGGTTGTAATCCCTGATGGGATTAATCGAATGGTAAGAGGAGGTAGAAATTGGGATGTGGCTGGAGAAGGTGGAAATTGGGTTGTGGCTATGGGGTATATATTTTGTATCTGGAGAGTGAGGTCTCCCTCCCTCTCTCTCTCTGCTTCCTGATGATGTGAGCTGCTTGCACCTGCCATGCTCTTCTGCCCTGCTGTTCTGTCTCCTGAGGAATGTAGCTGGCCTTTATGGACTAAGACCTCTGAAACTGTGAGCCCTCAAATAAACCTTTCCTCCTCAATAATTTAGTCACAGCAGCAAAAAGCTGACTAAAACAGAAATTGGTACCAAGAAGTAAGATTGTTGCTGTGACTAATCTGACCATGTGTTTCAGAAGATTTTGAAGCTTTTTGGAATTGGTGGGAGAAATTTTGAGATGTATATCAGTGTGATCCTGAAATGCTTTCGATTGTTGGAAGTAGAGGTTAATGGCTGATTCTGGTGGGAGCTCAGAAGACCAGAATGGCAATAGCACCATGATAAGTGAAGAATTGGTTTGAGAGGGTTCACAAAAGGAGGACTCTATTGGAATTTAGTGTAGAGGCAATTCATGTTATGTTCTGTCTGAGAAATTGTCTGAATTTTACCAAAGTCCTGAGACTTTCTGTGAGGCTGATTTTAGAAGTGATGTACTTCTTAATCTGGCAGAAGATATGTCTAGGTAGCATAGCATTCAAGCAGTGGCATAAATATTGCTGGCGGCTTATAGCCAAGTTTATTGTGAAAATCAGGAGGAGAAAACAGAGCAGAAAGATTTGGAAAACAAACTTGAAAGGCAGGAGTTAAACTGGGGCTAAGGAAGTAGCAGTTATTAAAGACATTACCATCACTAAAGAAATGCTAAAAACTTTGTCTAGAGCTGGTAAGAAAGATGGCTTGAGGACATCTCAGGAACGGGCATGACCACACCCATCTCAAGCTCAAGGGAATAAAGGTGAAAATTCTCTTGAGAAGAGACCAGTGGGACAACCTTCTAGCACAAAGGGGCCTAGGAAGTTTTTTCAATGTGTTCAGTCACCCAGACCCTCAGAGGCTGCTGCAGCAAGGACCCCTGGAGGCATGGCTACTGTTCAAGATGGTGGTAGACCTTGTCATGAAGCATGTAATGCTGATTCTGCAGGAATGCAGGATGCTGGAGTTAGGGGATCTTAGAGGCTTCCAGCAAGATTCCAAAAGAAGGCCTGGGAGGCCACGCAAAGTGCCATAGAGTTGAAGTTCCTGCAGGAACATCCTGAGAAGTCAGTGTGGAGATGTGAGGAAGAAGCTGAAACTGCAGTAGAAACCCCCAAGATTAAGAAATGTCAGTAATGTGGGATATCATGCTAGGAAAGCTGCAGGAAATGAGCAGAGACAAGTCAACAGAAAGGTCACTTGGGTTGCAATAAACAAGCCCTTTGGAGAGGACATCATGCCATGTGCTCCAGATGCCAGACACAGAACAATAGGATCTATTTACCAAGCTGGATTTTCATCTTGCTTTTGTCCTATCCTTTTCTATGCCCCTAATTTTGTAAATGGAAATTGCTCAGTAGCTTTATATGTTGGATATTTGTAATTTGTTTTTGATTTTAGGGAAGCTCACAATGAGAGAGACTCAAAGACTTTGGACTTGAACTTTGAGTGATCTCAGAACTCTTGAGACTATGGGGACTCTTGGGAAATGGACTAAATGTATTTGGCATTGTCAGAAGAGTGTGAGCTTTTGGGGGCCACAGGTGGAATGTTATGGTTTGGATGTGAGGTGTCCCCCCAGAATTCATGGGAGACAATGCAGGAAGGTTCAGAGGAGAAACTATTGAGTTGTAAGTGTGTTAATCCAATCAATGAATTGATTCCCTCATAGGACTAATTGAAGTGGTAGGGTGTGGCTGGAGGAGGTGGGAATTGGGTTGTTGCTATGGGGTATATATTTTGTATCTGGAGAGTGGAGTCTCCCCTTTCTCTCTCTCTCTCTCTCTCTCTCTCTCTCTCTCTCTCTCTCTGTCTCTCTCTCTTTCTCTCTCTCTCTCTCTTTCTCTCTCGCTCTCACTCTTGCTCTCCCCCCCTACCCCGCTTCCTCATGATGCAAACTGCCTCCCTCTGCCAACATTCTTCCACAATGATGTTCTGCCTCACCTCAAGCCCCGAGGAATGGAGTTTCAGAGGTCTATAGACCAAGATCTCTGAAACTGTGAGCCTTCAAATAAACCTTTCCTCCTCTATAATTGTGCTGGTTAGATCATTTAGTCACAGCAGTGAAAAAGCTGATGAAAACACTTATAAATTGCCTTTAATTTTATAGGAGATCACAATGCAAGATTGCCTTGAGACTCCAAGAAGATTTTAGACAAACGTAGAGCAATCTCAGAACTGTTGAGACTATAGGGACTCTTAAGAATAGACTAAGTGCATTTTGCATTGTCAGATGAGTGTGAACTTTTGGAAGTCAGGGGAGGAATGTTATGCTTTGGATGTAAAGTGTCCCCCAAAAGCTCACATGTGAAAAAATGTAAGAAGGTTGAGAGAATAAATGATTGCATTACAAGAGTTGTAATCCAATTGTGAATGAATCAACTGATGGAATTAATTGAGTGGTAACTGAAGGCAGGTGGGGTGTGGCTGGAGGAGGAGGGTCGTTGGGGCATGACTTTGGGTATATATTTTGTATGTGGCACGTCGAGTCTCTCTCTCTACTTTTTGATCATCATGTGAGCTGCTTCTCTCTGCTACACTCTTCCACCATGATGGTCAGCATCACCTTGAGCTTCAAGGAATGGATCCTGCTGCCTATGGAAGGAGAACTCTGAATTCATGAGCCATCAAATAAAGTTTTCTTCCACTAAAATTGTTCTTATGAGGTCTTTTATTTGCAGCAGTGAAAAAGTTGACTAATACATAAGTCATACTTTCTTCATTTTTCCATGACTTTAGGCTATTCTATTATTCAGACTTAATATTTCTAACAGAATCAATTTTGACATTTTATACTTTGCTGGAAAATTACCTCATTTGCCTGTATTAAAGTGTTCAAACTGAGGCATTAATGATACTCTCATCTTTAAATATATTCAGTATCTTAGTTTCTTAAAAAGTTTAAGCTAAATGTTACCTATTCTTTTTATCCATATTTTCCAGACTGTTGTATGTTCTAGTGCTATGAAACAAAATTTTAGAAGCCCTTTGACATTTCCAATATTTACGTTGTTTAAATTAATTATTTTAAGATACTTTTTTTTTATCAATTCCTGATTTCTAATCTTAGCTTCACATTTTCACTTTTCTCTAATTTAAATGATCAACACATGCATTTTCAGATTTTCTTCAAAAAAACTTATTAAAGCATAACACATATTATTTGTAAATAAACATAGTATTAAATCTCTTGCTTTCCTAATTTAACTCAAGCAGTTAATCATGTGTTTTTATGTACTACTCTTCTTTATATTACTTTCTAGATAATTTAAATAGCTATTTTTCTGTCTAATTAGTGGCTAGGTGTAAAATGTTCTTTTTTGCACAGTTTTAAGAGCTTTTAAGACTTTTTAAAAATTTTACAGTTTCTATATTGTCATTAGAAATTGTGATCTAGAAACACTTTGATTTTCTTTATGGTGAATTAAAATTTAATTTTTCAAATGTCCTGTGGTAAAAAAGGAAGAATAATAATTACTTTGTAATTACTGACATACAAAGCACAACTCTAGCTCATACCTTGTAAACTTAAACTCTTTTTTGAATCCTTTCTGCCATGATAAATCTATAATATATATATTTAAAAAATCTAATTTTTGTAGATAATCAAACCTCAAGTATGGGGCACATTAGTTCCTACTACTATAATATACCCAGTACATGGTTATTTTTTTGAAAATGTGCTGTAGGAAAATAGAGGGGAAAGTCAAGTAAATTAATAGTGGAGAAACTTAACAAACAATACCTTAGCTTGGTGATCAAGGTCAAAATCAAAGTGACAAATTATGTTCACAGCATAATTATTTGTACAACACATCATATGTACCTTTGATAAGAGATAAAGATGGCACTTTACTTCTATAGTCTATCTCCCAAAATCCACAAGTGTAGTCTATTCAGGATAAAAAAAAAATAGGAATGCTCCAATAGGGAGCATTCTGCAGAATACCTCATTGGTACTCTTGAAAGACTCATCAAAGATTTTGAAATTGTCACAACCGAGATGATACTCAGGAGGCATGAAAACTAAGCATAACATGATTCCCTGGGTTGGATAGTGGAACAGAAAAAAGACATAATTAGAACTAAGGAAATATGAATAAAACATGCAATTTTAATAATTCTAATGAATAAATATTATTTCGTTAATTATGAGAAATATTAATATAATATCTAAATGACACCCAGGGTGAGGGCATAAAAGACCTCTTTGTACTATCCTTCTAACTTTTCTGCAGCTATAAAATGATTGCATATTTAAATATTTTTTAAAATGAGCTCCTACTATTAAAAAGTTAAGTGTTAAAACAAGGTTGTACCGGGCACGGTGGCACACACCTGTAATCCCAGCACTTGGGAGACTGAGGCAGGAGGATCCCGAGTTCAAAGCCAGCCTCAGCAACTTAGCGAGGCCCTAAGCAACTCAGTGAGACCCTCTCTCTAAATTTAAAAAAAATTCAAAATAGGGCTGGGGATGTGGCTCAGTGGTTGAGTGACCCTGGGTTCAATCCCCAGTACCCCCCCAAAAAAAGAAAAAAAAAAAAGAAAGCAAAGTTTTATAGTTTTTTTGTTAATTCATCTTTACTGGCACTGACTTTTGACTTATTTTCTACAAGTACTAATTGGGTCAGCCTAACAGAGTTCATTTTGAAAAAGAAGAAAATAAAATTTAATGATATTGTTAAAACATCTTTGTTATGTGGATTGATGAGAAAATCTGCTTAAGTTTCCCTAATAAAGTATTAATATAAATACTCTTGAGACCCACTCAGAGTTTTTTCTGCAAGAGCACCTGTTTGGATTTGACAGAAGCATGTATATCTTTCATGAATCAAATAATAATGACATTCATAATATTAATAACAGAGGCTAAAAAATTTTAAGTGCCTTCTAACTACCCCATATTCACTGAGGAGAAATGAGGATTATGTGCAAAGAAAGCAGACAGTGAATCTACCATGTTATTTGGCAGAATCTGCCAAGGTAAGGGACTGAATAAAGCACCCTGATAACCTGACTGTGCTAGGCAGCTTTTCATCATGGTGACCAAAATAGCTGACAAGAAAAACATAGAGAAGAGAAGGTTAATTTTATGATCACAATTTCAGATATTTAGTGCACGATTATCCAATCTCATTTCTCAGGACACAAAATCAGGGGGAGCATCATGACAGAAGAAAATGGTGGAGAAGAGATGCTCAATTCCTGGCAAGGGCTCTTTCAATTTCTCGTCTATTTACTTCACCTCCTATATTAACACAGGAGATTTTGGGGGACCTTTCATACCTAAACCATAAAATTCTGCCCCCAGATCCAAAAAGCTTGTGTCCACCTCACAATATGAAATGCATTTAATCTTTCTCCAAGAGTCCCCATCATCTTAGAAGTATCAGACTTGCCTAAAATTCTAGCTCCAACATTTTATGTGAAACTCAATGCAAACTCTTGGCTATAAGCCCCTGTAAATATAAGCAAGTTACAGATATCCAAAATTAAATGGCACAGAATAAAAATACCCATCCCAAAAGGTAGGAACAGGGGCATAGAAAGAAGAAACAAAGCCCAAACAAGACTGAAACCTAGCCAGGAAAACAGGTCACACTGCTCTGCGAACAGAAAATATAACACATGATAGTAATAGGTGCTTTCTAAAGGGCTTGGGAAGTCTAACCCCTTTGGCCTTGCCAATTGTAGACCACATGGACTCAGTTTTATCCTGGCTTTCTCCACAACCAGCAAAATTTCTTAGCAAATAGTCAACATCACAGTTATCACTTAATTCCTGGAGTCTCCATTTTACCTTCAGCTACATCTTTTTTTTCTATTTTATTTATTTATTTATTTATTTATTTATTTATTTATTTATTCATTCATTCATTTGTTTATTTTACAGACTTCATTTTGATTTATTGTACATATATGGTGTACAAATTTTCATTTCTATGGTGGTGCATGTTGTGCATTCATATCATTCTTGTTAATCACACATGTACATAAGGTAATGATGTCTGTCTCATTCCACCATTTTTCATACCCCTATTCCCTCCCCCTCTCATTTCCCTCTACATAATCTAAAAATCCTCCATTCCTCTCTTACCCTCCACCCCCCCAACCAGATTCTAAATCATTACCCATTTATCAAGGAAAACATTCGGCCTTTGTTTTTTGGGGATTGACTTATTTCACTTAGCATGATAATCTCTAGTTCCATCCATTTATCTGCAAATGACATAATATTATTCTTCTTTATGGCTGAATAGTATTCCATTGTGTGCATATACCACATCTTCTTTATCCATTCATCTGTTGAAGGGCATCTAGGTTGGTTCCACAGTCTAGCTATTGTGAATTGAGCAGCTATAAACACTGATGTGGCTGTGTTACTATAGTATGCTAATTTTAAGTCCTCTGTGTATAAGCCAAGGAATGGGATAACTGGGTCAAAGGTGGGCTCATTCCAAGTTTCTTAATAGATTAATCCATTGACCTTACAGGGGAGGTCATAGATTATGAAGCTGGAACTTGCACATTGCCTGGCCTTGTAGGCATTCCTTTGAAATTGGAATGAAAATTTCCATATCCCCTTAACTACAGCATTCCACATTCCTACAGAATAAGCACCACATGAATGATGCAAAGGTCTACTGCCACCTTTGCAATATCTAGATTCTCTGAAATAATGGTTGAATCATGCATGGATGAGCATGGTTAACAACTTCCTAGGTCCTCCTGTGCAAGTAAGGTACCCCAGAATCTCTTTTCAAGTAGATTTTTTTTAATACACTCTTGTCCCTGAAATAGGTGTGGTATTGAAAATTCTTGAGATGCCCTCAAGCCCTCTTGTCTATTGTCTCTGAGCAAAGTATTTAGCATCTCTTTAGTGATTATAATATCTTTAACATCTATACCTTCTTTAGCCTCAGTTTTACATGCAGATTTTTTGCCAAAATACAAGTTTTTAAAAATATCCAGCTTTGCTGTTTGCTCTTAATTGTCACAGAAATCCAGACTAAAAGCTGCCAGCAAAATCCATTTCAATGGGCAAATGCTGTGCTGCCTTGAAATGTTCTCTAGTAGTTTAATGACTGCATTATTTTTACATTTAGTCTCACACAAAATCTCAGGACATGTGCAAAACATAGACCAGGTCTTTACCAGATGTAACATGAATGGTTTCTAGTTCAGTTCCCAATGTAATCCTTACTTCCCTCTGAAACGTAATGAGCAGTCTGTACTATCCACATTCTCAACATCTGAGCTCCCACAAGATTTACCCATTAAACCCTGCTTATAAAAATTTTAAAGCTCTCTTGCTCACATCTCTGAACTTTTCAGAATTCCTTCTGCAAACCATTTCCAAATGTTTCTGCACCACATAATAAGGTTAGCCACAGCAATGACCCCACTGTTGGTACCAACTTCTGTTATAGTCAGCTTCTTGTTGCAGTGACCAAATTCTGAACAAGAACAACTTAGAGAAAGAAAGTATATTTTGAGCTCATGGTTTCAGAGATTTAGTTCATAATCAGTCAACTCAGTAACTATGAGTCCAAAGTGAGACAGACTATGATGGCATAAGGACATATTGAAGGAACGATACTTCATTAATGGTGACCAGGAAGCAGAGAGGGTGGATTAAAGGAGCTACAAGGAAGATGAACTCTTCCATGGCATTCCTCCAGTGATCCATTTCCTCCACCATTTTCCACCTGCCTACAGTTACTGTCCAGTTAGTCCATTCAAACTAGGATGAACTGATTAGATTAGTACACTTATAATGTGATCATTTCACTCCTGAATTAACACAGGAGTTTGGGGGGGGCATGTAATATTTAAACCATAGGACTGACATCATTAAAATACATTGTTCATCTCTGTATCTTTGCAGGACAATACAAGCAGAAGTGGAATGCAATATAAATGTGTACCTATCATGCTTGCTCTCCATAGTTGTTTGAGTTAGAGAAAAATTTTTTATTTTGAAAAAGAGAATCGATACAATGCCTTGTTATGACTGTTTTGGTAAACCATGCAATAATATTTCAAAGACTGAATAAGTAAAAACAAGAGCAATACCAACACAAAACAACAAAGCTATTTGGCACATTCTTCTTTATTACAAAAGTCAGATTAAATGCCTGGAGAAATTTAACAAATAACAAACTGTAAATAGTCACACCTGAGCACAGTTAAGTTTTGTATTCTTGAATAATATTCTCCAGAAAATTAAATTCATAATTTATGAAGTGTTTTATTTTTAAGTTTTACAGGTCTGAGATAAATTACAAAGAGTGGTTTGAAATAATGGAAACAATTTTGTTTGAATTCATCTTTAATTCAACAGATAGCAGTTAACATATAGGAGGTGAGCAAAGAGGTAGGGAGAGAAAGATTTCTATAGTAAAAATCAACTGAAAGAAATGTATCTAGAATAAAGTTGTAATCAACTCATCAAAAGCTGTTGAAGACATTTGTCATTTTAATTGAGAACTAAGAATTCACCAGAGAGGAAACATAGTCATTATTGGAAAACTTGATGAGGTGTCATTTTGTGGATAGTTTGTGGAGGTGTGTTCGAGTGAGTAGAATGTGAGGAAGTAGAGAGAGCAAATTTAGCCAAATATTTCTGGAATTATATTCTAAGGGCTGAAAAATAATTCTAATACCCGGGATTACATATAAGGGGAAATGAGATTTTTAAAAGGAAGAATATTTTCATGTTTCTTTATGTTTCTTTGAGCAGAATCAAGGAGAAAGTGTTAACAAGGAAAAGAAAAAAGTAATTGTAAAACCAAAAAATGATGAGTGAGGGGAAAGGAAAGACACATTCAGTACACAATAAGAAAACTCAGCATACTCAAGATGGCGGCGCCAGGCGATCCTGTCTTTTGACCTAGGCACGGAGGTGTAAGGCTCATGGCAGCGGCCGAGGAGTCGACCCGGGAGGACCGAGACGAAGAAGATGAGGAGGAGGCAGAGCAGTTTGTTCTGGTAGAATTATCTGGAATCATCGATTCAGATTTTCTCTCAAAATGTGAAAATAAATGCAAGATTTTGGGGATTGACACTGAAAGGCCCATTCTGCAATTGGATAGTTATGTCTTTGCTGGGGAATATGAAGATACTCTTGGAACCTGTGTTATATTTGAAGAAAATGCTGAACATGTGGATGCAGAAGGCAATAATAAAACAGTGCTAAAATACAAATGCCATACAATGAAGAAACTCAGCATGACAAGAACTCTTCTGACAGAAAAGAAGGAAGGAGAAGAAAACATAGGTGGAGTAGAATGGCTACAAATGAAGGATAATGATTTCTCCTATAGACCCAACATGATTTGTAGCTTTCTACATGAAAATGAAGATGAAGTCGTAGCTGCAGCCTCAGATAAACCTTTGGAATTGGAAGAGCAAGAGATTCAAATGAAAGACAGTTCAAACCTGATCTATGAACAGGAGAAATCACTGCATTTAGATATGGAGGAATCAGGTCCTCTTGTTGATATCCCTTCTTCTGAGACAGAGGGTTCTGTTTTTATGGAAACTCAAGGTGCTGCTTTAGAAATCACTCCTAGATGAAATGATTTTCATATTGTTTTTGTTTGCTATGCATTTCCAGTTATAGCACAACTGAATATACCAGAATCGTACAGGACCAGACTGAATTAAAATTTTAAAATATTGTTTAAATGAAAAAAAAAAAAAAAAAAAAAAAAAAAAAGAAAACTCAGTCTCTGAAAGAGATGGGACAGTTTGCAGCAAAACATAGACTGTAAGTAAGGGGCAGTTACTATATCTCAAAATGTGAAAATGAGAACCTTCTTTGTTTTTATTTCTCGGTGAAATTCAAAGCATGAATATTTCTGACAATGAGGAGGAGAGAAAGAAAATTAAAGTTTGAAGATGAAGACCTGATCAAGTTATTGGATGGTATTTGATGGTAAATTATCTTTGGGAATGAAGGCAGACAACTTGAAACTTCTATAGACCTACTTGAGATACTTGGTTAAAGTTTAAAATAGTATCATCCACCATCGTTGTTCCCCTTATTCCCACCATATTTATCTGCTCTTCCTGTGTAGAGAATTGGCAGAGAGGTCAAAAGAGTGGCTTTGTGTGTTTGATGGAATAATAAAGAGGCCACAGTGATAAAGCATACAAGAAAGAGATGAAAGTATACAAGAAAATGACAATAGTGATGCAGCATGAAATGTAATTATGAGAGAAGAAAGAGGATGATGGAATGGAAGGATAAAAGAAAGTTCTAAAGAGGTCAAACAACTTTTGTTTTGTACTTACTAATAAAAAGACACTAAAAAAACTAGTTGTGTACAATTAGGGATACTAAAAATGACAAATTTATATATAACATGGTTATTGATAATGACCACATAAGCATGATACTAAAATATTGAAATGGCCCTTATTTAAAAATAGAATGATATTTGCATTTTTACTTGCTCACAAATATAATGAATGTAGAATTTTGGAGATGTAATCAGTTGTGTAGTTAAGAGAAACATATCTGCCACTAGCAAGAAAAAAAAAGAAGAAGAAGTAATTTGTAGTATTCCATCCCAAATGCATGGTGAAATTTTGGTGTAAAAGATTTTTCAAATAATAGAGTGAGTGATGTAGATACAAACCACTTATTTTGTAGCTGTAGTTTGTAAGATTTTGAAACCTAAATTGCAGTTTGTTTATAAGTTATAAATAGTTAATTTTCCACATTTTGAAAGCTAAAATTTTATTTTATCAAAGATAAGTACAGAAAATTTTATGTATGATACTTAACTTTATTACTTTTCTTTTAGATTAACATCAATAAGGTTATGACTAAATGAATGTTTCAAAGAAAGTAAATTTTATATAAAAATCTTTCATTAAGTTTTTCACTACTGACATACTTGTTTTTAATCTTCAATTTAATTAAATTATATTTAATATATTCAGATTATTGAGAAAGCTTAAAATACTTCAAAGCAGAAACGTAGGAAGAAGATTATTATTAATATATTTTCTGATTATGTAAATTGAATAGTTTGGGAAAAAACATGAGTAAACATATTAATCCTAATTAAATTGTCTTTCCTGCCTTTTAAGGAATTTTTCTTTTATTTATTTACATGTTCATTCCATTTTTAAATTATATATTCCTAGAAATTCTGTTAGGTCGATTTCAGAACTCATGGATGACTTCATTATTCATCTTAATTTCTATTTAATAATTTTCATACATCCATTAATTTGATGTTTCCCACTAGAAAACGGAGTCCTAAAATAAAGTACCGTAACTTTAGTTATTACAAATAAGAGTCCCAGTACAATGTCTGAATAAAAAGTTGCCCTATAGCTCAGTAGCATAAAGCATTTCTTCATCATGGATTTTGTGGGTCAGGAATTTAAATAGATCAAGGGTCTACTTGACTGCCATATAATTTGTGGAAACTCAAACTGAAAGATCCAAACTAAACGTTTGAAGCTGGAATTATTGAAAGTCTTGATCACTCTTGTCTGACCAATGAAACTGCCTGGAGACTGAACAATTGTGGTTATTCATCAGAATCCCTATACTTGATGTGTTCTCCTTAAAGGGAAATAAGGACAGTAACATACCATATCACTGAATATGACATATATCTGTTAAAAAATCCTTGACCGTATTAAGGGAATAACGAGAGTGTATCTGGACTGGGTTGTCTTGATATATGTTATGTTGAAGGAATTTGGGCCGGTTAGCATTATCAGTAAGAGGTCTTCTGCATGCATGCCAAGTTCCTTAGAATGCTAGTCATTTAATGGACCAAAGCAACCAGAGCTGATACTGCTTCTGTAACCTAACCTGTAAGACTCCCACCATTGGGTAACAGTTGCAGAGAAGTTTCTGTACGGGAACCCTCCTGGACAAACCATCATGAAGATCAGATGCCCTTCTTTCTGATGAAGCGTTGGGAGTCTGAGTGAAAAGAGGTGCACCCTTACAGCCCATCAGCCCTGGACTTTTAGGTGAAACACCTATCCAGTCTGTAAGCTTTTCCTTGGTTTCCCCTCTAAGCATTTCTCAATTAACCCTTTCTTACATATCCCATCTTTGGATGTTTTCTTTGGTCACTTGGCAAACTGTCCCACTTCCTTAGCACAATTGGATTGTGAATGTTATTTTTGGTGTCTCTGTGTATACAAGGCTTACCCACTGTGATGGCTGAACCAGAGTGTCAGTATTCCAGAAAAAGATTGAGTCAGGTAAACCACATCATCTTTTATACCTACCTAGAGAAGGGACACAAAATCACTTATTAATCCTATTCATAAAGGCCATAACGAAATTCCACTGGGCTCAAGGAAATATGAAATAAACCATCTCTTGATGGAACCAGTAAAATGCAACTTTGACATCATTGTGGACATTTTTGGAAAATACAATTTGCCATAGTAATCTCTTTAATTTTTTTTTTTTTTTTTTTTGTATATTGGGAATTGAACTCAGGGCATTC
Source organism: Glaucomys volans (assembly GCA_020662805.1). Classification (NCBI taxonomy): domain Eukaryota; kingdom Metazoa; phylum Chordata; class Mammalia; order Rodentia; family Sciuridae; genus Glaucomys; species Glaucomys volans. The sequence continues at coordinate 391,431 of JAJEJO010000485.1, forward strand.
CACCACTGAGCCATATCCCCAGCCTTTGTTTTGTATTGTATTTAGAAACAGGGTCTCACTGAGTTGCTTATTGCCTCTCTTTTGCTAAGACTGCCTTTGAACTTGTGATTCTCCTGCCTCAGACTCCTGAGCATCTGGGATTACAGGTGTGGGCCACTGCACCTGGCTCATGAATTTGTTTTTAAGAAGAAAAAATAATTGATGGTAGATGGAAGGCATTAGTGAGTAAGGGAACACAATTTTATTAACTTGAGAGACAAAGAGAATTTTTATGCTAGTTACAATGATTCAGAAGGATGAGAAAAATCTGGTAACAGAGAAGAAATTAATGCAAAAATGAAGCTCTTATAAACCAACAGACAAGATGGTCCAAAGCCAAGGGGAGAAATTAACTTTTGAAAGGGTGATTTTTCATTCTTCATCATAATACTAGGAAACAAAATGAATGTGACTATAGTTACAGATATTCTTTATTCATTTAATGAACACTAATGTTAGTTTATTATACATCATTCTATTTTGGGTGTCACTGAACTCTCACAATAACTCTAAAAAGGGCCATTTCTATTTCCCTGATAGTATACTGAGAAACAGAAAACAAAAACAAATTGTTAAAGACCAACCACACAGCTGACTATAGGCAGAGTTGGGATTCCACTCTAGTAGAAGTTTGATTCAGTTATAAACCAGGGTTTCAGTATAATGCTTGTGTGAAAAATTCCTAGGGTTTTACCCTGGTAAATGAGCTCCAGAAACATGCTTATAAGCACTAGGCTAAACCTATTTTCTTAGATTTGTTGCAGAAAAGTAAATTTCCAAATGAATTTTTTAAAGATTTATCAATAAAAAAGTAGTCATTTAAGAGCATCGCAGATACAATGTAAAATTTATCAGATAATATAAGCAGAAATATGTTAGAATGCACTTTACATGTGGTCCTCTCCATTTCCCACTACCCAGGGTGGACAAAGAACTTCAGTACACAGTGTGGCAAAGGTTCCACTTAAGAGAAGTTTGTATGGAAAGTAGATGGGTGGACCTATGGAAAGACTGTCTAAAGAAATAACCAAGTCTGGGCCACAATGTGTTACATAAATATAGGTTAGTCTATGGCTGACTGTTGTACTTCAGTTTTCTCTAAGTAACTAGAAATATTTCAAGGCAACTTGGAGGCTTGGGAGTGTGAATGCTCAGGTCTAGGTTCTGCATACTGAGGGCTCTAGATAAAGTCAGGACTGGCATCTGACATGCAGAGAGATACATCTGAGTTGACAGACCAAAGGAAGAAAGAGATGAGCCTGTAGTCCACCTAAACTTGTCTATAACTGAGATATCATCAGAAAACAAAAGACTATATTCAGAGATAACTTGATTTATATAAAATGTGAAAACAATTTTATTAAATGTTGCATCTGATTAATGCTAAAGTTTAATATGAGCCAGATGGTAATGAAATTAAAGACACTAGTTAACAGTGTTTTAAGATAGTCTTAGCTTTTATCTAGGTTTTTGAGAGGAGAGTAGTGGACTGAAGCTAGGTTTCTGTCAATTTGATATGATTGATTAATAAAGGTCCAAAGCATTAATAGCATAGATAAGAGAGTGTTATATCATAAAATCCAATATTTATAAGAAAATAAAAGAAATATGAAAGCAATGATGAACAATGAAAGAAGCAGTTTAGTATTTCCAGTGCTATGTATCCATTTTGGTACCATTTTTACCCCTGAAAATTCACAATAGTTAATTTAAAATAAGTAGTCAAAATTATTTCCAGTGATGATCTTCTGATTTATAATGACATAATATATTTGTCTTATTTGAACACCAAACCCTAGTAAATTTGCTGTGAATGCATTTTATTCATTTACAGCTAATGGCCTTAATGATCATAAGTACAAAGTTGCTTTTTCAAGAGAAAGTTACTCAAGAGAATTAACTTACTCCAGAACAATGGTAAATTTTAAGTAAAAGTAGTGTGACAAATGTAAAGAACAAGTATGGCTATGATTGAAAGATTCAGCTCTCAGTTGCCCTTCCAGGCTTGTAATTGGTCCTATTTCTAATTGTCTCTAAACTCAAAGGGATAGTACATATGGCTCATATTTAGACTATTAAACAAGGAAATCACTTATTATAATAGAAATCAGATTAGGTAAAAAGACACAGTCTCCCCCACATTTACTCAATTGCTTAAGGTTAGAAAAGGACATTTTTCAGAGACTGAATATTTCTGGGTCTTTTTCATATACAAGTGGAGGATATAATGGAATGAGAACTTTTGTGATGGATCCTAGTTCAACAACTAGGACAATAGCAGTCTTCATATGTGCTTTTAGCAGCAGCATTTGGTGTCCTTGGCTTTTATAATCAACTTAAGGCTTCTAGAAGTTCTTCAATGGAAAAGATAGCAGGTGGTGCAGCAGGGGTCCATCCCTCATTCAGCCCTGCATGCTAAAGAAACTTCTTTTATATCCTGTCTTTCCCCATCTTTTCTTGTAGAACCAATAGATTCTCTAAAGATAAGAGCCCATGGGTGCATACAAATTCCTCTTGGGTCTCTAACGTTTACAGATTCTGTATTCCCAAGTTACTCCACCCCTGGTGTTTAGTAATCCATTTTTTTAAAGTGCTGAAATCACGTTTCTGATCCACATTTATACAGACCTTGTCTTCCTCCTATTGCTATAGGCCAGCTTACACTCCTATTCCATCTGTGTTTTGAAACCATTCTTTTTCTTTAATTCTAGACCAATTGGTTGTATTAAGAATTCAGCTCACTAGATTCATGATTTGGCATGTTATTTGGCTATTCTAGCTATGAGAGTAAATGTGACACTTCCAGCATTTTTTTAAAATCTGAGATGGAATACAGAAGCCTTGCACCATGCAATTCAAACCCATTCAAAGATGCCATTGGTCATCTCAGTTGACAAAACTCTAAATGTGAAATTGTGTGGATTAAATAAAAAACTATTTAATCCATATTTGAAAATATGCCCTTGAATAGTCTTTTAAGGAATAACTATTTCTGTTTGATCTTATTTTTTAAAATAAAAATTTCTGTGAATATATAAAATCTCTCTTAATTGGAGGTACAAAGGGGTAAGACTAAATTTATATGAGAATAGAAATTTCTTAAAAAGGTTTAGATTCCACTTTGGGACACTAAAGAATCTAATGATATTATCACACTTAATACATGTTTTATTTACTAAAATGACACATTTTAACCCATGCAATTTTCGAGTAACTTTGTGACATAGATTCTTTTAATATTCTTATTTGACTTAAACAACACTAAGGAAATAGAGCTTAGGGAACTACTCAAGGGCATAAAGCAGTTATTGTCTATGCCAGTATTGAAATCAGGGTCTGGATCTAGAAGTCATATTTTTAGTCTTTATGCCACCTGTCTCCTAAGGAAAATTATTAGACAAAATGATCAATGAAAGTTTTATTTATTTATTTTTCTAAAAATTTTATTTTTGCTTTTGGCTTTTTTTATTAATTTTTTTCATACATGCGTGTGTAGGGTAATAATGTTTGTCTCATTCTACCATCCTTCCCATCCCTACCACCCCACCTCTCTGCTCACTCCCCTCTGCATAATCCAAAGTTCCTTCATTCTTCCCTACCCACCTCCCAATATGGATAAGCATCCACTTATCAGAGAAAACATTCGACCTTTGGTATTTTGGTATTGGCGTATTTCACAGCATGATATTCTCTAGTTCTATCCATTTACCTGCAATTGAGTAATTTCATTCTTCTTTAAGGCTAAGTAATATTCCACTGTGTATATGTACTACATTTTCTTTATCCATCATCTGTTGAAGGGCATCCAGGTTGGTTCCATAGTTTAGCTATTGTGAATTGAGCTTCTATAAACATTGATGTGGCTGCATCACTGTAGCATGCTGATTTTAAGTTCTTTGGATATAAACTAAGGAGTGGGATAACTGGGTCAAATGGTGGTTCCATTCCAAGTTTTCTGAGGAATCTCCATCCTACCTTCCAAAGTGTTTGCACCAATCTGCAGTCCTACGATGTACGACTGTACTAGTGTACATTTGTCCCCACATCCTGGCTAACACTTATTATTGCCTGTATTCTTGATAACTGCCATTCTGACTGGCATGAGATAAAATCTTAGAGTAGGTTTGATTTGGATTTATCTAATTGCAAGAGGTGATGAACATTTTTCCATAAGTTTGTTGATCAATTGTATTTCGTCTTCTGTGAAGTGTCTGTTTTTGCTTTTACGAGGAAACTTGCAATATGAACTTTGAACAAAGCATTATCTCCAGAAATCATAGGGCCCTTTTAGCAATAATGCTAATTGGTAGGAATACTAAAATTAAGAGCTGAGAATTATATTCTAGGTTGACTGAAAATAGATTTCATTTAATAAAAAATTTTGACTAAAGAACCTTGTTTCTTTAATATAGTGCTGATAAATAGACAAATTTATATTTTATAGTAAAATGTTATTTGTATATAAACCTCCACTATAGAAAAGTTTTATAAAACATAACAAAAGATAAAACCAAATTAAAGGCTAAATATTGATTGACATAGTTCATCAAGACTAGAAATGCCTTCTAGTATACTACTGATAAAGAAAATTGATCATCAAAGTATAATTTATTAAACAATTAATTTATTAAACACATACTATTTATCAGACAACATGATAAATTTTAAACACTTATCTCATTTAATTGCTCAGATCTTCCCTATAATATGATCGATAAGGTCATTATCAAGCTCTCAATCTTGTAGATAATGAAAACATTTTTCTTGCTGGTTAAGGTAATGAACATCACACAGATATTATTCCATCTGATTTAAATTAATTGATTGCCTATTTAATTAATAAATGGTATCCAAACTTGGAAAAAGCTAATGTGAACATGTGTTAACAAATACCCCAGAATGTTAATAAGCAGTGATCAAGGGCTAAAAGGAATTGTTTTGGTCTTAAAGCCTGGCAGATAAGGAATCTGATAAGACATGTATGAGTATATCTTTACTTTATTAATCATATGTCCTTGTTGGTCAAGTTGGAGTAGAAAAATTCTAAGATAACATCTATTATGTTAATAATAGGTAGACTAGGAAGAATAGAATCACAGAAATATGGATGTGGTAAAATATTAAACTACTCACAAATTTTGTCTATATTGGTAACATTCAGTGATAACTGGCATGAAGGTAGTTAGAGATACTAAAATGGTTGGATAGACATGCAAATTAAACAACAACAAATACACCTAGTGTTCCTGGGATCAGCATTCAATGAAAGATCTCAGTCATCTGCATACGACCTATTGCTCAGGATTTCTGTCAGCTCCTTCTGTATCATGTCTCACACACACACACACACACACACACACACACACACACACATTTTTAAGAGGATTAACATCACATCTATTGTACTGTCTTGGTTAAGATTTCTTTTTCATTTGTTTTATATTGCTTGTTATTTTTAATTTGCAATCATAAGGAGAAAATTAGAGCTTTATCTATTCTCTATCTTAACACATGGAGTCTTACATACCTCTAAGCTTCTGAAACAATAGTTTTGAAGGAAAATCAAATTATTTTTCTTGGTAAATTTCTCCAAATATTTCCACCTTCATGGCAACCAATTAAATGACCCTAAATGCTATGATTCTTACTAAAAGGTAAGTCTGAGAAATAGGGTTACAGGATAATGATTCATTGGAGAAGGAATAAAGATTGTATTTTTAGGGTGTTATATTGCTGGCATTTAGCAGTTGTGTTATTATAGGCTTGAGTAAGGTACTCTTCATAAATCTTAATATTTTAAGTCAAAACTATACAGTAAAATTGTAAATTCACTTGAAGTTGTTAGTTTAGAATTGCTGACATTGGCATGGTTCAAGAGGATTCCACTTTTATGCATGTATCTACTCTTCTATTCTCAGGATTTCTGCAGTCTGCCTTGGACTAGTGTTCTAATCTTTCCAGAAACATTTTCTCTTTCCTATTTATTTTTGTCTGCAATTCTCCTAGTATTTTCCTATTTCTTTTTAGCCTGTTTTCACCAAGGGAATACTCCTATTTAACTGAGTTAGATGATGAGTCAAGTAGTGTTATTAGAAATTTTCAAAATATCCAAAAGGCAACTTACATTTCTGTGTATAAGGATGAGAAAGCATCAAACACAGGAGTGTAATAACTGCATCTTCAGGGACGCTTGCAGAGCACATTCTGTTTACAGCCTAGGCACTAATTCTTTTGCCCCTATGCAAACCTTGCATAAGCAGTTAGAGTACTTCATTTGTTTTCACTGCAGAGAAAGGAGGAGACTTATTGAGGTAAAAGCATTCAATTTACAAAGTAGTTGCTAGGCTGAAATTAGAAATCCAGTTTCTAACTCAGAACTGCAACCTTGGTAGAGTTCCTCTTGGATTCACAGGCTGTTTCTGTCTGAACTTCTCCCTTTTGATGTCTGCAGCAGCACTAAATTTAAAATAAAACGAGAGATGTTTGCCTGACAAGGAAACAAGACTAAGAATCAGATTCACCTCTAGAAGCAACCTATTGCAGCGCTTATTCTGGGTTTTGAGCAGAGCTGTGCGCCTCTGCTTCCAGTAACTCCTTGTAGAATGACCTTCATGCCAGAATTTCAGGGGTGTTGGGATCATCAGTCTGGTACTATAATCATTAAATTCTTCCTCTGGAGTGCACTTCATATGAAGGATATTCAAGTGTAGGACAGACTTTCTATTCCTAATGACTTTGAAGTTTCAGCTTTATATTTTCAGATAAGATAAAATAGAGACAGGAAGAAGTAAACAAGAGTTTACTATGCAGAAAGGATCTAACTTTGCTCCAGGCTATTTTCTTCTGAGAGGTATACCAGAACACCGTGAATCTATAATACATAATCTGGTGATAGAACTAATTCACATTTTTAAAAAAATATACATATCTTACAATTATATGACTGGGAAAAATCTAAAAAAAATTCCCTTTGCTATAAAAAGGTGAAATTATAATCTAATTGTTCACTCATCATATTTTTCCACATAATATCACCCCCTTAGAAGGAACCCACAAGCCTTTGTTGTGCAGATTTTAAAGTACAGACTCCTTTGTGTATATATACCACAGTTTCTTTATCCATTCATCTACTGAAGGACATCTAGGTTGGTTCCACAATCTAACTATTGTAAATTGAGCAGCTATGAACATTGATGTGGCTGCATCACTGTAGTAATCTGATTTTAAGTCCTTTGGGTATAGGCCAAGGAGTGGGATAACTGGGTCAAATGGTGGATCCATTCCAAGTTTTCTAAGGAACCTCCACACTGCTTTCCAGAGTGGCTGCACTAACTTGCACTCCCACCAGCAATGTATGAGTGTACCCTTGTCCCCACATCCTCACCAACACCTGTTGTTGCCTGTATTCTTAATAAAAGACATTCTAGTTGGGGTAAGATGAAATCTTAAGGTGGTTTTGATTTGCATTTCTCTTATAACAAGGGATGTTGAACATTTTTTCATAAATCTGTTGATTGCTTGTAGATCTTCCTCTGTAAAGTGTCTGTTCATTTCCTTGGCCCATTTATTGATTGCGTTATTAGTATTCTTGGTGTAAAGATTTTTGAGCACTTTGTAGACACACAATGGAATATTACTCAGCCATAAAGAAGAATAAAATTATGGCATTTGTAGGTAAATGGATGATGTTGGAAACTATTATGCTAAGTGAGATTAGCCAATCCCAAAAATCCAAAGACCAAATGGTTTCTCTGATAAGTGAATGATGATGCATAATGTGGGATAGAATGATGGCAAGAATGGAGAAAAGATAGAGAGCATAGAGGGAAGGGAGGGGTGGGGTTGAGGTTGGGGGGTAAGAATAATAACAGTATATGTGATAGACATCATTGCCCTGTGTACATGTATGAATGCACAGATGGGGTGACTCTACTTTGTGTACAACCAGAAAAACAATTGCTGTACTCCATTTGTGTTCAATGAATCAAAAAATTAAATAAAAAAAAAAGTACAGACTCCTCAACACATTTTATAAAATGACATCAAATTTAGTTTCAAGATTTTTTTCCCTTTACTTAGTTAGCAGACTTTGCTCTGGACATACTGATTAGAGACATTTACTATTATATTATCACATCCACCCCTTTTCTTCTTTGTTTTCTATTTTCCTTGTTTGTACCCACCAAGTTATCTTCTAATATTAAGCTCTATCCCAACACTTTCATCTCTTTAAATTATGTATGTTTAAGCTTTCCCTCATGTAATAATAATAATCTAGCAATTGTATAAAATAGTTATTAATGGCTGCTATTTTATATGCATCACTTCTTTTAAGAAGAAAAACCATCTTATATGTTAGTGTTATTCATTTGCTAGTAGATTATGAACTTCTTGAAGGCACTAGAAGTACTCAGTAAATTTTGAAGGAAAAATTTCCATTTTGCATTTAAGTGATTTGGCAAAGGCACAAGAGCTTATGATAGAGTGAATTCTGTTTGGCAACATGAAAAGGCTTTGAAACAGCAGGTTGCTGGAGTAACCCTTTAACCAAAATTTACCAAAAGTTATGTAAAATATAATTTTACATTATCATAACAATACCTCTAAAAATAGTGTTATCTTCTTTTTACAGGTCAAAGCACCAAGCTTTAGAAGGCTACTTATAAGTGATAGAACCAAAATTTGTATGAAGAACAATCTGATCTCAAAATTTAATATTGTTTTAAAAAATTGATGTTTGCCTCTCATAATATAATGTACATTTACAAAATGCCCTGTAATATTTAGAATTTTCATCCAAAATCTACTATCCTATCTCTGTTATTTCTGCCTAAACATCTAAAAATGAAGTTTGAACAATCAAAGCTACGTTGAAAAATAAAATAAACTGACTGTAAAATAAACCATCAATTGCTTTTCATGGCATAGAGATTAAATCAAATCAACTGAAGGGTTTATAATATTGATAATAATAAAAAAGGGTTATTATGACAGAGGAATGATATTAAATAGCAAAAACTCAATTTGGCAGCAACTCAGATATACAATCTGGGCCTTTTCCAATCATATGTAGAGTACATTTTTTATGGCATTTGATATATTTTGTGCCAATTATCTTTGTTATTGTATCATCTGAATGAAAGACATTTCTTTCTGTTGTCATGATGCAAATTTCCTTAGTGAGCAATTAGGTTGATTTGCTGGTTGTACTAAGTGATGACAAATGGTAAATTAGGTTCAGTAAGGAAATGGCAGTAAAATACATTGTGCTTTTCTCTATAGCTGAGATGATCAAGCAATATATTGTTGAGAAAACACCTAAACCATGATGTTTAAAGGAGAAATATCTCAGCAGTCTTAGCACTGATGTTTTTTATCAAGTAGTTTTTAATTTGTGAAATTAAAGTCTTCTAATAATAACAGATGGTATGGGTAAAATCTGTTCCATTGTCATTTATAAATTCTGAAATCTGTCAGTATGAAAGTTCATAGATCTAAAAGACTCCATTGTATGGAAACTGCTGGCCTTATATTTTCAAATATAGATTTAAGGAACGGTATGTCAACTAGAAACCTCAGCTAATTGGCATGAATGCAATTGTATTGCACTATATATTGCTGGAAAACACCATAAAAATCATTTAAAATTAAGAAATGTAAGATACAGGGAGAATTCACAATGGGTTGTTCACAACGAGACAAAATTGAATTTGTGTTTTGTAAAGCTGAAGAATTAAATAGATTTTTCTTGTGTTATTCTCTGAAAGTAGAATAATAGTTTTTCCTACAATATAGTAATCCTTCCTCCAAGGATTGGCATTGTCTACCATGAAATTAAAGTTAGCACCTGCTTGAATATTTAATCTTCAAAATCTTCAGTGTATGTGCCACAAATTCAAATTTCCCCTACACACAAACCATTAAAAATATAGAATATATGCAGTGGTAAACTTTGTTCTTTACTTAAACTATAAATTGAGTCACATTATTATTTCTTATTAGATCATTAGAATGATAAATAGTAGTTAGGTTTATTTTGACAGACTCATACATGCATGGAATTTGATTTACTCCATTTCAGTCCCTGGTATCTCCTTTCCCTTCCAACCTCCCACCCCCTATTATTCTCCTTCCTCTACTCTATTGATCTTCCTTTCTATCATTTATTTGATTGGTGCAGCATACATATATGTAAAGGTGGAATTAACAATGGTGTATGAATAAAGTGGGGTTTGTTAAATTCATTCCCTGTTTCCTCCCCTTTCCTGTGCCTCACACCTCCCTCTCAATCTCCTTCTACTCCACTGTTCTTTTCTATATTTTTATGATATCTGACCTCCCCCCGTTCCCATTATTTTGTTCTAATTTCTGGATATGAGATAAAAAAAATTGACCTTTAATTTTCTGGGTCTGGTTTATTTAACTTAGCATTATGTCCTCCATTTCCATCCATTTACCAGCAAATGTCATAATTTCATTCTTCGTTAGGACTGAATAAAACTTTGTTGTGTATATATGCTGCATAATCAGTTCACCTACTGATGAGCGTATGTTCTAGTTCCATAATTTGGCTATTGTTACTTGTGCTTCTATAAACATCGATGTAGCTATATCACTATAGTATGCTTATTTTAGATCTTTCGAATAAACACCAAGAAGTGGGGTCATATGGAGGTTCTATTTCTAGTTTTTTTAATAATCTATACTACTTTTCAGAGAGGTTGTGCTAATTTGCAGTGCCACCAACCAGAATCACTGTTGGAGTATAGGAAATGTATTGATTTGTGAATTTTGACCTTGTATCCTGCCACTTTGCTAAACTCTTTTATCAGCTCTGATATCTTCTGGTGAAGGATTTGGGGCCTTCTAGATAAGATCATGTCAACAGCACATAGAGAATATTTGACTTCTTATTTTCCTATTTGTATCTTTTTAATTTCTTCCTCTTGCTTGATTGTGCTTAGTAGAGTTCCAAGAGTCATATTGAATAGAAGTGGTAAGAGTGGCATCTTTGTCTTGTACCTGATTTTAGAATAAATGGTTTTAGTTTCTTTCCCTTCAATGTGACATTGATTTTGTGTTTGTCATATATAGCCTTTATAATGTGAGATAAGTTCCTTCCCTTTCTAGTTAATTAAGCGTTTTTGAGATGAATAGGTGCTGGATCTTATAAAAGACATCCCTGCATATGTTGAGATGATCATATGATTCTTGTCCTTAAATCTATTTATGTGGTTTGTTACATTTATTGATTCATGTATACTGTACCATCCTTCCATCTTTGAAATGGAACCCACTGATCTTGGTATATTCTTGAGTGTACCAAGAATGTTTGTGTTTTTGAGTGTAGTTTGCTAGTATTTTTTAAAGGATTTTTTCTTCAATGTTCATCGGGGATATTGTTATGTAATTTTCGTTCCTTGATGTGTTTCATCTGGTTTTTGGATCAGGATTATAACGACTTCATCGAACATATCTGGGAGTGTTCCCTCCCTTTCATGTGCTTGGAATGATTTAAGAAAGACTGGTGTTAGTTATTCTTTAAAGGTCTGGTATAACTCAGCTGAGAATCCAATTTATCTAGCAAATGGTCTTTTCTTTTTTGGAAGACTTTCAATTGCTGTTTCAATTTCAATACTTGGCATTGGCTGTTTAGGATTTTAATACCTTCTTGGTTTGATTTTTGGTAGGTCATCTACATCTAGAAATTTGTCTGTGTATTCTAGATTTTCCAATTTACTGGAGTTGAAATTTTCAAAATAGTTTCTAATGATCCTCTGCATTTCAGGAGTATCAGAGGTGCTGTTTTCTCTTGAAAATCTAATTTTGTTTATTTTTATCTCTCTGTCTCTCATTGGTTTGGCTAAGGATTCATCTATCTTATTTATATTTTTGTAGAATAAATTTTTGTTGCATTGATCCTGTGTATTTTTTAAAATTCTCAATTTCACTAATTTTGATTCTGATAGTGATCATTTTCTGTCTTCTACTGATTTTGGAAATAGTTTATTCTAACTTTTGTAAGGCTTGAGGTAGAGTGTATGCTTACTTGTTAGGGATCTATTTACTTAATGTAAGCTCTCAATGCTACAAATTTTCCTCTTAGAACTTCTTTAATAACTGTTCCAGAGATTTTGATATATTGTATATCTGTTCTCATTTGCTTCTAAGAATTTCTTGATTCTTCTCTCATTTTTCCTTGCTTTGTTCTTCATTTAAAAGTATTTTTCAATTTCCATGTGGTTTCTATTATTTTTCTTGCTGTTGATTTCTAGTTTCATTACATTGTTATCTGATAAGACCATGGCACTCTTATCAATTTTTTATTTTGAATTAACTAAGACTTACATTGTGGCCTAGAATATGTTCTACATTGAAAAAGTTACCATAGCTGCTGAGAAGAAAATAAATTCAGTTGTTTTAGTGTGAAATATTCTGTAGATATCTGTTAGTTCTATTTGATTTGGGTTGTTACTTAAGTCAGAAATATTCTATTAATTTTTTTTGGATGTCCTATCTATTGTTGGTAAGGTCATCTTGAAATCACCCAGTATTATTGCATTGGGGCTTATCTGGGATTTAATGTCAAGAACTTTTTATGGTTGTTTTTGTTGTTTTACGTTATTGGGTACACTTATTTTGTGGGCATCTCTCTGGGAATGACTTCTTGTTGCATTTTTCCTTATTGCCAGTATATATTGAACTTCTTTGTCTCTTCTGAATAAGTTTTTCCTGAAATTTGCTTTCTCACATATGAGAATACTATTCCTTCTTGTTTTGGATTTCATTTGTGTGAACTATTTTTTTAATTCTTTTACTTTTAGCCTATGGGTCTTTGCCTAGAAGGTGAGTCTCTTGCAAGCAGCAAACAGTTGGATCTCGTTTTGAACCATGTTGCTTATTTATTGTTTTAATTGGGTAGTTGATATCATTTACCTACAGTGTTATTACAGATATGTGTTTACAATTTCTTGTCATATTTTTGTGTTTGTTGTATTTAGTTCTGTCTCTGTTTATATATAGTGGATATATCTCCTGGAGATCTTCATCTATTAGGGAGTTTGGGGACTAGTTTTTGGTTCTTCTATGTGCAGTATCTGTTAGAGTATTCTATGTAGTGCTGGTTAAGTAGTTGTGAACACTTCTAGTAACCCTATCATGGAAATTTTTATTTCTACATCATTTTTGAAAGATAGTTTTGCTGGATACAACAATCTTGACTGGCAACTTTTTTTTTTTTTAATGTTAGAGCTTGGAATTTCTCATTCAAAACTCTCCTTGATTTTAGGGCCTCAATTGAGGAGTCAGAAGTGAGCCTTACTGGTTCACCTCTAAAGGTGAATTGACATTTTTCTGTTGAAGCTTTTAACATTGTTTCCTTATTTTCTATGATAGGCATATTTTGTCTTGGATAAGTTCTGTTCTGATCCTGCCTATCTGGGGGTTCGGCATTGTTCCTGTATGTGTATGTTGATCTCATCCCAAATGTTGGAAAAAAATGTCTGTTACCATTTCATTGAAGATGTTTTTAATGCCTTTAGCTTGTGTCTCCATGTTCTCTTCAATATCAACTATTCTTAGGTTTCATTTTTGGATGTTATCCCAGTGTTTTTGTATATTCTGATCATGGTCTTTTTTTATTGCATACTGAGGATTCATGATCATATGCACTGTCTTCAAAGTTTGAAATTCTGTTCCAGAGGCTAAAGTTTTATTTTATATACAAAATATCTGTTGGTGATGCTTTCAAGTGAATTTTTCATTTGATCGTGTCTTTCATTTCCAGGACTTCTGATTGGTTTCTTTTAATATCTCTATTTCTTTATTGAATTTGTCTTTTATCTCCTATATTTTCTGTCTTAATTTGTTCCTTAGATCTTCTTTTAATTTACTGAACATTTTAATAATCAGGATTTCTCTGGAATTTCATCCATTTCTGTGTCTGTGGGATACTTTGTTGGGGGATTATAAATTTTAGAGGGAGATTTGCTTATTTATTTCTTCAAGTTTTTAGAGGTCTTTGACTCATGCATCAGTTGAGATATGTTCCCCTTCTTCTTTCATATGTGTGTCCCTTTGTGTGCAGCTATTTGTTCTGAGATTTCTTCTGTTTTTGATATAGGAGCAGATGTTCAGGAGTAAGACCTGAGTGCCCTTTCTTGTTGTTCTTCCTTGGACTATGGCTAATATTTCATATTCTATGTGATGATTTATTATTGAGGCTTGTGTGGGGCTAGATGTGTATGAGGTGAGATTAACTGTTGTATGACTGAGTTATGTGGTTGGTCAGTGCCAGAATATTAAAATTGAAGAATTTGAATTATTTTTGAGCTCCTTTTAGAGGAAAGGTGAAAGAGGAATAGCAAAAGTGATAGCAACAGATATGGAGTCTTAAGATAAATGTCTGATGACTGCTTTTGCATATATAACACTAATTACCACCTGTATAGGAATTGTGGGGTCAGCATTTAACATCAGCGCCAATAATAAACCACAGTGAGTATATCAGGCACTGAACAGCTGGTGTCTACTGCATTGTGCATTATATTAGTAATCATAACGTGTGTGGTGGAAGAATGACATAAACAAAATTATTCTGTCAGTGGGGTTATAGGTTCTTAAGGGAAGAGAAAATAGGGTATAAAGGCAAAAAAATTTTGAAATATTTAAAAAGGGAACAGAGAGGCAGGAGATAGGTATCTGATAACAGATATAAAGAAGAAGAGTAAAAAAAATCTAGATGTATTAAAATAATGACAGAGAGGAAGAGAAAGTAGGAAAATTTGCCTATTGGTGGGGAAAGAGAGTGAAGAAAGGGCAATAAGGGAAACAAAATCCCCAAGGTATCAACATACAAATATAAGACACAAACAACTCAAATACAGCTTTACTCTACTTAGAGCAAACCAAGAGTAAATAACACATGTGAATAAAAAGTAATATATAATGATAGTAAAATTATATGAATATTTATATATTTCATATCTATCCATGAAGTGAGAATGCATGTGCCCACACACAATCACACAGAATGAAAAAAATTAAAGAATAATCAAATGAACTAAAATGAAATTAGAAAAACAAATTAAAATGTGGAAGAGTAAAGTATTTGGGGGAAATACAGGGGAAAAAAGATAGAAACCTTTAATAAGAAATAAGAGGCTTTTTCCCACTGATACAGTCAAAACTGTTGGCAAGAAAATATTTTCATTCTTTGCACCTTGAGTTCTGTAACCCTTGGTTCAAGAGCCAGGGTTTGATTAATCCAGTGTCTTTGTGGTGTTCACTTAGCTGCCAACAATTTTTGTGAGGAGTCAGAGTTTTTTGTAGTAGCCCTCAGCTTCCTTCCTCCCAGCATAGGATGGAAAAGACTGAGGATTGCTGACAAATTGTGTTTCCTGTAACAGGGGTGGCCTAGGGTTACAAATTGGAAGTTCAAAAAGTTGAGGTTTGGGGTTGGCTGTCATTGGGAACTCTGTCAACTGGCATTTGCAGTTTGATTCACACCACCTGTTAATGGGGTGATGCGGATCTCTGCCAGATATCTGGGTCTCAGGGACCTACTTTTAGGGTCCATATTCTGAACCTTCATCGGTTTCACATTCACTACTATGGATGTGGACTATCCAGGATTAGAGTTGAACTGAAAATGCTCCTGTCAGGACATTATTGGCATCTTCCCAAGAGCTTTTGTGAGGTGCCAGCAACAAAGGGATTGCATTCTCATTCTCTCTGTCTCTCTGTCGCTCTGTCCCCCTCTTCTCTCTTTCTCTCTTTTCCTCCCTCCTCCCTCCCTCCTTGGTATCCCTAGGCACAATTATCTTTGCACTTATTCCAATCACACTGATCCAAGTACACTCTGGGGCCTACAAGAGGTGACTGCTAGGTTAGTTGGCAACTTCTTTTATGCGTTCCCAATCTGCTGCCTCTGCTTGGGGCTACACAGTACTTATAAATGATTCCCATGCCATTGACCCCAGTTCTCAGTGAATTATCTTCCTATGGGTTGAGGAGATTTGGTGCTTTTCACTCAACAACTTCCAACACTGACTCTGCATCCATTAACATCAGTCTCCCTCTCTATTCCACAGATTCCCCCAAACATTTTTTCCCATGGCTTCTTTTCTCTCTGCTTGTCTCCCCTACTCCTCAGCAACCACGACTGCCAAAGCTACTTCCAGCCAAGCTGGTGCTTCTCTAACATATTTTTCATATTATGTTTGAAGTTTCCACTCTCTGTGTGTCTGGTGTCTTTCACTGTCCAGTACTGAATTTTAGTGGTTCTCTTAAGAGCACTTCCTTAAGGAATATTCTTCCTACTTTTTAAATCTGGAGCTAAGGGACTACTGGAAAGTAACCCTTCCTCTAATCTGCCATCTTCTCTCTTTAACCTTATTGTTACTTTTAATTGATAATATGTTCATCTTTTCATAGTGTCACCTCTTATAATCCCCCTTCAGTGCTATGAGACAAAAAGTATTGAAACCCCAATAATAATCCTTAGGCCCTCAAAGGATTTGGAATCAGAGAATTCTATTTATTCTCAATTGTTCCAATTTTGAGAATACTTGAGTTGCCAAACTCAGGATTTTCATCTTCCTGTAGAACTTTGAAGACACTGGTCTTCTGCTTCACAGTTACACATCTTCCTCCTTGTGTTGACTAATATCCCAATTCTGTACTACATCACTTTATTAAAAATGGCCTGCTCCATAGCTATTTTTAACTTTACACCTAGACATTTGCATGCACCTACACACACACACACACACACACACACACACACATACACATCCTAACTAATCTTATAATTGCCATTTCTTTCATAACAATTTACATAAGAATTCCATAATGTCAATTTTTCTGATTAAAATTTATGAATGGCTTTTTCTCCCAGGCATAAGACTTAACACATGTTCTATTCTGTAATGTTCAAGATATTTTCCCACAGAGTACCTGTCTTAGTTTACCTACAGCCTATTTCATTATAATTGCCATTCTATAGATGAATAAACTAGTATCTTCTGAGCTAGGAAGTGAACTCAGACTACCTGACTCCACGTCTAGTCCTCTTTTAAAGATATTGGTGTCTCTTATGGCTATTGATTGTATTTTAGCAGTGCAGTAAAAACCTGGCAGTAAATTTCATGATTCTTGCATGGATTATGAGCATAGAAATGTTATATTCTTTATTAAGAGATTTAATGAGGTAAACATCAAGTAAACACTAACCATTGATTAATTTATATATGTTATTCTGATTATATAATACAATTTGGTCAGATCTGGAGGTTCTCAATGATGAAAAAGGCATTACTTGTATTTAAAGCATCTATATCAAATACACATTTCCTTTATTTAAAACATCTACATCTATGTTTATTAATTAATAACAGTATTGCAAACAAAACAATAGAACAGAATGATCATATGTAATATAAAATATCAATTGTAGTTTATATCAATACTCAGTTTAGAACAAGAAAGTTGAATAGATACTAATGAAAGCTTCATGAAATCATCATCAATAGAACTGCCTCAGATGTGGATATATGGCAAGAATATTGTAAAAACTGAACAGATAGGTTAAAACTTCAGTTGAAATGTGTATGGACAAGCATGGGAAATGGGAAATTAACCAGGATCAGAGTCATGAAATGACAATATGCCCCAATTTTCCCATAAAGGTCTTTATGTGGTTCATTTTTTTATTCCTACTTTCATACCAATGTAGTCTTTAAAAAATTATAGAATGCTATAGACCTTATGTATAGCTTCTATCCTCTTTATCTGCTGACCAAGAAAAATGTTAGCCCTTTTGAATCAGTATTCCTTAAGAGCAGACCCCGGTCAGTGCACTTTGTAATACAGAAAGGATACATCAGCACCACTGAGCCTTGGTTTCACTTTTGTCCTAGCTACTTTTATAATAAACACTAAAAATTATCCACACCTCCTTTTAGTTTAATAGGGAGATAGATGATAAAGCTGTAGTTGTTCCATTCGGCTGTATTCAAAATCACTTACATTGTCATACACGACAATTCCACTTTCCATTTGTTGAGTATATAAAGTAGACTGCCTTTCTTTCAATACAATGTAGCAATATAAGGGAAAAAATTAGTTGCAAAGTTTTAGAACTGTATTATGTATTGTTCATACTCTTCATTATATAAATCTAAATTATTCAAAATTAATGTTTTAGAGCCAGGGATATAGCTCAGAGGTAGAGTTCTTGCCTAGGATGCAAGAAGCTTTGCATTCAATCCTCAGCACCTCCAAGGAAAGAAGACGGAAGGAAAGAAAGAAAGAAAGGAAGAAGAAAGAAAGAAAGAAAGAAAGAAAGAAGGAAGAAAGAAAGAAAGAAGGAGAGAGAGAAAGAAAGAGAAAGAGGAAGGAAGGAAGGAAGGAAGGAAGGAAGGAAGGAAGGAAGGAAGGAAGGAAATATTTCTGGTGATAGATTAAAATGAACTCTTTTATTCAGAGAAGGCCTCTAATTTTTTAGTACAACTTGGTTAGTACATCAACATAAATATTAAATAAATTTATTTGTTGTTTTGAACACACAAGGAGTTTTTTTCACTTTTCAAGATAATTCATTTTGCTACTGAAATAACATCCTAAATATTTGGGAAAATACAAATATTGAATTATATAATGAATTTAAATATTGGAAATATAACAACTGTATTGATGTATCTAAAACTACTAAAACTTTTTACAATAGCATATATTTACAAATTCTCGGAAGAGTAGCATGTCTTCAGTTGAATAAGTATTATGGTTTGCATGTGAGGTGTCCCCCAAAAGCTCATGTGTGAGACAATTCAAAACGGTTTAGAGGAGAAATGACTGGGTTCTGAGAGCCTTACCCAATCAGCAAATAAATCCCCTGATAGTATTAACTGAGTGGTAACTAAAGGTAGGTAGGATGTGGCTGGAGGAGGTACATTATTGGGGACATGCCTTTGGGGATATATATTTGGTGAACAAAGCTTAGTCTCCCTCTCTCTGCTTTCTGATCATCATGTGAGCAGCTTCCCTCCAACACACTCTTCTATGATATTCTGCCTCACATGGAGCTCTGAGGAATGGAGCCAGCCTTGTGTGGACTGAGACCTCTGAAACTGTGAACCCCTACATAAACTTTTTGTCCTCTAAAATTATTTAATTTATTAAATTAAAATTATTTATTTATTACCTAAACAAACAAACAAGCAAAAACCCCAGAAATCAAAGAAGGCTAAGGGGAGGTTAGCAGGGACAAAGGAAAACCAATCTACAGTCAATCTCTGTCTCTCACTGCTCTAGGAAAAATGCAAACCACCATGATTCCTTGTCTTCTCCTTCTGAATATCCATTCATTTTCAGGATTTATCTTTTTTTGTTCTCGTTAGGGTCTGAGTGAGGGTATATTTTCTATTTATTGCTGTATAACAAGAAAGACACAGAGTAAATTAAACAAAGCTTTTATTACTGCAGAGTATCTGTGAATGAGTGCAGGCACAGGTCATCTTGGGCCTCGGCAGGGTTGAAGAAGAGGTGGCAACTAGGGCTGTCATCTTCTGTGAACTTTGAAGGCTCTGTTCCAAGCTCCTAAGGTTGTTGATAGCATCCAGTGCCCTTTTTTCCTGTCAACCTGAGAGTCTCAGTATTTTTCCTAGCTACAAGGTGGAACCTTTGTTGTTCCTTTTCAACACTGGCTCTTTCAGAAGAATTGCTAATGGATAATAAGGACTATAATGTATATGAACATATATGATATATATGAATTTTATGAATATATAGTTCACTATTTGCAGAGTGCTTATATATTGATTTTAAATGAAAATATCAACATAACCAAGTGATGACTTAGAAATTTGTCTATATTTCTAATAGAAAATTAAATAATAAAAGTTGATTTGTAATATTTTCCAGTCTTTTTAGTAATTTATTTTATAAAATGATACATATTAAAATTGTTGTATGCATTTTTGAAAAGCACACAAAAATTCTAAACTAATATATACACTATCTAGAATGCTTTTTCTGTGGTCTATATAAAATAAGCAAGTACTGAATCTTTAGCAAATTCATTTCCCCTGGATATCAATTTGTAAATAAATAATTCATAAACATTGAATATAATGGAAGGATTTATTACTTCCTAGGTAAATTTCCACTTGGTCACTTGAAATATCATTAGCTTATAAAGTGATTTGAATGACATAGGAGTTTCATTTAATACTTTGATACACAAATTTTATTTGTCAAATCATTAAAAAACTGAAAGATTAAAGAGCAGAAGGAAAGATTAAAGAGCAGAAGCCAACTTCACACGTAAATATTTATTTTCTTAAAACTGCAGCTTTTGCTTTCAGTTTGCAAGATTTATACTTGTTGGGAGCATGGAAACCATTAATGCCAAGTATGATTGGTTTTCGGGTTCCTTTTCCCTTGTAGCCTGATGATCTGCTTTGTTTTCTTTAACTATGGTGTGGTGACTGGTTATTTGCACTATTTCTGTTATAAACTGAGTTAGCCTCTTGGCCTTTTCTAACTAATCATTTGTCTTTTTACCTCTCAAGTGTGTTTTTCCTCTGCATAAAGTACTCAGAATTTATCATGGTGCTTATTTATTTATGTTCTTGTCTTTGAAAAATGCAGAAGATAGCATGAAGATTCCCTCAGCTTATATAAGCGCATTTGTAAAAACACTATTATCTAGAACTATTAAATAATAGCACAAAACACCACAAAGCTTTGTAACATGAATTAACACTAACAGCATAGTAACAAACACACAGTATAGAATCTAGAATATTTTTAACTAACAGAATATTACAAGTTTATCCAATCATAGGGACCCTTATTTTTCCTACTTACAATTTAGCCTGTATAACAACATGGATTGAGATCAAATTTATGTCATGGATATCCTTTGCATTTTTTATTCTTTTATAGTTTTCCAACGTTAAATTGTCTGTCATCAAACACTATTTGCAAGATCACTATGTTTTTATAACACTCGTACATACTTACTGCAAATACAAGGTATTCTAAAATCTAACACAAGTTTTGAAATATCTTCTGTCAATGTATTTTTACCTTTCCTTTCTAGTTCTAATGTTCCTTTAAAAAAGAAGCTAATTGCTGGCTTATACAGGACACAGAGGATTTTAAACAGACTGTACTAGCCTATGAAATTATTTTAAATAATATGAAGCTTCTTGTATTTATTATAGAACTATCAGCTTGTGAGTATTCAGAAGAAAACTATAAGGATAGGCTTCCCCAGAAGGACTTCTTAATGAAATACAGCATCTCCTTGAGGAACATGTAACACTAAGCAAGTTAGTGGGATTAAATATAGCATAAATCTTTTAAGTATATCAATATGTTTGAATGCAAGCACATCTATGTGTATGTGTATGTGCCATTATAACTTAAACAAAATAATAAATTATTGAACTCTCACTGATTGCACAGATAATGAACGTATATGATTTTGTCATTGATGTGAGGTTGAGGGCAAAGAATAATTAGATTGGCATGGTGTTTTCTCCTGATTCAGGATTTGTAGGGTCCTTAGAGAACATTGGTAACAACCTTTCAGAAACACTGATTACAAAACAAGATGGTCTGCATATTAACTACAGTTTTTGATACCAGTGGATAAAAAAAAAATCTATCAGTATTACAAAAACAAAACTAGGTAGAAGGGAGTGAAGGGAGGGGAAGGGATTTGGGGGTAGGAAGGATAGTAGAGTGAAACAGACATTATTACCTCATGTACATGTATGACTGCATGACGATGTGATCCTACATATGCACAAACAGAAAAATGACAAGTTACACTCCATTTACGTATGATCTATCAAAATGTATAAATGAATTCTACTGTCATGGACAACTAATTAGAACAAATAAAAAATTAATAATAAAAGAGAAGTCAAGAATGCTTTGGGGATGGGGGAGTGAAGCAATTGTGTTGAATATAATGATTAAGATGCACTTGAGTTGAAGCAAGTTAAGTTGCTGGCATCAGAAGGCAGGAGCAATGATGAAATCAATTATACCACTCTTCACTTAACAACTTACTAGTTTTTAAGTGGAAATGTGAGTCAGTAAAGGTGAGATTATTAATAGTGTATGCTATCAGTGTTGTTCTACAATGACTAAGTCTTATTTATATTAAAATTGAAAGAATCCATTTTAAAATAAAGAATTTTTAAAAATCTCACAGCACAAAAACATTCGTTTTACACATAAATTAACAAATGAAGAAAGAAACTGTAAACATTGAAGAAAAAAGAAAAGAGCAAAAGAATTGAACAGGGCTTGCTTCACTTTCAACTCTCCAATA
Organism: Glaucomys volans; assembly: GCA_020662805.1. NCBI lineage: Eukaryota > Metazoa > Chordata > Mammalia > Rodentia > Sciuridae > Glaucomys > Glaucomys volans. Next base: position 413,818 of record JAJEJO010000485.1, read on the forward strand.
TTATGTCATACTCATATTATGTCATCCTCAGTGGAGAGTATTCTTTTCATCACCTCATGGGCCCATTAGAGCATGGAACTTTTGGTCCCCTTCTTCAGAAGAAAAGAGTACTTCATTCAAATCATGCTACTTAGATTTATAAGGAATGCTTGCTCCACTTAGTAAAAGGAGAATGAGATTTTATAGGCCTAAAACCAAGGAAAATAGGGCAATGATCTGATTAGCTACAGCAAGGCATTTTCCATGTTTGGGCATGATCTGTGGTAGGCTGAGGCTCCACTTTTTGTAATTGGCTCAGACTCAGCATTTTCTTCTAAAATATTTTCCTAAGTTAATTCTCAGTTTATCTATGTACTGCGTTAGGTTGAAGCATGCCACATAGAAACTCAAAATACTTAGCGTCAGCTTAATGGCTTCTTATTTATTTGTCAACCTCAAAAATAAAATATTTCCAGATCCAAAGAAGAGGTGCATTGGAGCTGCCATTTGATAATTCAATGTTTTAGAGATATATATTTAATATCTATGTGTTCTTCACTAATCAGTAACAAAGTTTGGTTTTGGTTAAGATCTGTTCTGATAATTCAGCCTCTTGCAACACCACATTAACAAGCAGCAGTACTCAGCAAGCACATTATAATGAAACAGTCCTTATCTACAGCAACAATAAAAATAAACATTTGGAAAAGATTATAATATAAAATATATAATACTCATATAATTAACCCATAAATCTTTCTTGACATATATAAGACTTGAGTACAATGTGAAATAAAGAGATTTCTAAAATGAGAAGATGGAGCACTAGAAATATATAACCTCACAGTAGGTTTTGTAGACATCCATGGAATTCCAATAAAATTCTGTGCGTAGTATTAATTTTATCTTGAAATACCTGTTAATGAATACAAATAAAAAACATAGTACAGATATATAATAAAAACATTTGTGAAAAATAATTCTTACTCTTTCCTGCTGAACTGTCAAAACCTGGCAGGACACTGGCTATGAGAGTTGTATCTATCTAATATTTTCAATGCAATGACCGAAACAGACACCATCTCAGGAAGTAGTTGACATGATGATCTAGAAAACTAACCAGTGGCGTTAAAAAAGGCCATTGTCAATTGCCAAATATAAGTAAAATTGTGAGGTATAAGATTAAAAGTGAAAATAAAATAAAACAAGGTGTTTGTAAAGTTAATCCACGGACATTTTTCACACTAATCTCTTAGGATGTACTGTCAGTGTTGACAGTGTGCCTTAGAATTAATTAGACCCTCTAACATAACATGGTTGTATAAACAAAATATAGACATCTCAACTCAGGTTTCTGTTTTCCTGGAAATCCACAAACTGGGCTATTTGGATTTACTTTGTTTACCTTAACAGATGAATGTACATCTTTCTTTGAATGTATCAGATAGGAATGGATTTATTTGGTCTTCCCTTTTAACATATACTGATGCCTTGGAGAGATGTTATTTCTTTAAAAAATGACTTTCCTTAATATATACCCAATGCCCAACAAAATTACTAAAACTTAATTGGAGAAAAACAAATTAATATTCTCTTAAATGAATACATGAAAGAACAAGCAGTAAGATATGGTTACTCTCTGATTCTAGTGATAAACACTATATAATATATTTCATTCTTACTGTAACATTTAAGCATAAAAAGAAAACTTACATTAATTAGCTGTTTGAGGTTATTCCAGTTTCAACCCTATGGCTATTTGGTATTTAAAAAAACATAATTTTATTGAAAAGCTTTAATAGTATGGACAAAACAGAATGAAATGAACCAAAAAATTCACTAAAACCAATTTTAAAATATAAAATAACATGATTAAAGAAAAATCCAAAATTATGTGTATAAAAGATAATACTATTAAATAATCTCACTAATACTTATTAAAAATTTGACAAAAAAAGACAAAAAAAATTTGACAAAATTAAATAATTATCTCACTATTTAACAAAAAAATTCCAATTTCAATTTAGATTACATTTTAAAACAAAAATAGAATTAAATTAATTGCTGTAGTTCTTAAAAGTTTGGAGGAGATGTGGAAAATTACAGGTGATAGAAATTATAAAGGAAAACAAAAATTTTACACATAAATCTTGCAAGGTTTGCTCTATTTATTTTTTTATATCTTTAATGAAAAAACCCTAAAATCACAAAAAATGTATAATGGTAGATAGATTGGCACAAAAATGTTGAAAATAGGATGTTTTATATTTATGTATTAGAAGGTGTATGAAAGAATGATAATATGAGCATTATACATAATCAAAATTAAACATTTATGCAAGGTAAATAAAATGAAAATAAATGAAAACAAGAAGTAAAATGAAGAATTGGTAAACCTATAAGAAAAATGTGTATAAATGTATCCAGAATGTTAGCTAAAATAATGGCTATTATTAAACACTAATAATGTATCTATGAGAATCTAGATCATGTCAGAACTTGTTTATGGAATATAGGTGGAGGAAATATTGTTGATAATTTTGTAAGGAGATTTTTAAATATTATGTAAATATTCTGAATATTTTGATAAACAGATAAATGAAACATTGAGACATTTTCTCTGAAAATAACAGATACTGTTGTTATCAGCTCACTTATCATCTCATCTCTTATAAACAGTCAAAGCAGAAAATCTATTTTCTCTTGTGAGAACCATATCCTTTTTTCTCTGTCTTACTTTTGGCTGAAGTCTCCACAAATTCGTTTGAAAAATTGGTGTGTCAGTATTACACTTCAATTCTTTGGGCACTGCTGTAAAAGGACAGGTAATTTTCTCAGAGAAATGGAGAAGTCTGGCAATACTTGCAGTACCAATGTTTAATTGAGAAAACATTAAGTGTTTCAAAATAAAAATCTCTGATATAGGTTATCATAAGCATTAAGTGAAACAGAACATATACCAGGGTTGTTGATTCAGCTAGCTTTTTTAACCAAATATGCCACGACTTTCATTTGCTGTGCATTCTTCCATTAGCTTAAGTTCCTTGGAGAATGTCCAGAAATGGAGATTTGTATGTAGAAAATTTATTGAGTACTTTTCTTATCAACATATATGAAGGTACCTAAAAAGTAGTCTTGAGCAAAGAAAAGGAGTAGAATTGTGAAGCCCTATAAGAAACACCTCAGGAGTTTGAGATTTGGTTGGCTTTTCATAGCTATCCTTCCCTAAACAAATAATCCTAGGTCAGTGTAGGAGGGTTCTGTAATGGGAATGTGATTTTGAGTAAATCATCTCCTTTCTGCTGAAGGCAATGTCTGCACAGGACTTCAGCTGGGAGATAGTGGCAATTCTCAACAGCTGGGGAAGCATATGCCTCAGTCCCAACAAGAGCATCTAGGGAGTGCACCAATGCATTGGCTTCAAGATGCATTTTGTATTTATGGTTCCATTTGCTTTGTATCAGAAATATCTTCAGTATTTTGTTCATTTTCTTTGTAATAAACCTACAAGAGAAAAAAACAGTTAAGGAAATCAATTATCATCCAAATATTTGAACCTGGTCTTAGGGACACATTGCTGATATTCTAATATTATCCACTCTAAAAGTGTCTTCACCCTTGGCTAGCATTTTTGCTGGGTTAGGTTACATTTGTGATTGTATGACCCAGAACCACATTTCTGAGTGCTTTGAACCCATGGTTACAGGCTCTTCTTAGTCCATCACTGAGGTACTGTCCTACTTACCATGAAAAATAAGCAAAGGAATTCCCAGAGATACACAAGTTTATCACCTGGATGCCAACTGTCTCCTTGCCCCTATTGTTTAACAATGGCCTACCTACTAGGATAATTGTGATGCTTATCTATCTGTCAAATTAGCTAGATTAAGGAATATCCAGATAGCTGGAAAAAATGTTATTTCTGAATGTGTCCATGATAGTGTTTCAGAAGAGATCAGCATTTGAGTCAGTAACCTGAGTGGAGAATATCTATTTGCACTATTTGGGCAGACATCATGCAATGTACTGAGAATTAAAAGGGAGAGAAAGGGTGAACTGGGACGCCATCTTCTTCCATTGAGCATAGGAGCTTTAGGTTCTTAGACTTTCGGATTGTGGGATTTATACCATTGCTCCTGTGTATAACCCCATTCTCAGGCCATTGGCCTTGGGCTCAAAGTTACATCACCATCTTCACTAGTTCTCAAGTCTTTGTTCTCAGACTAAATTAACACCACAAGCTTTCATGAGTATCCAGCTTTACAGACAGCATATTATGGACTTTCTCAAAATTATGTTAGTCAATTTCTATTGTACGTTTCCTCTTTATCTGTCTATCTATCTATCTATCTATCTATCTATCTATCAATCATCTATCTATCACTGTATCTTATTAGTTTTGATTCCAAAGAAACATCACTAATACAAATATTGATTTTCCCCTTGATTGAAGTAATCAAATGGGATACTTGTGCCTAGTGGAAACATTCTTTGTCTGGGACTGGAATTTCTAAATTTACAGTGCTCAGTGTTATGGTGATATATATACAAATTTTCTGAAATGAACCAAGGAGTATGATAATTACTTACTTCATTTCTTGATTCTTGTTTCCTAGAGAAACAGAATTATATCCTGATGCATGGTTTAAGGTGTATCCTGTGTCCTAGTGGATAGCACTCCATTCTTGCATAGCATCGTATTCAAGAGAATAGCTCAGTTGCACTTTTCAGAGATCATTTCTTATTCTGTGAAGGTCAATGTTTTAGATGATACTGAATATGTTTAGACCAGGAGACCTCAGATTTATACTGCTGTACTTACTTCACTATAGAGTAGGTCCCTTGGGCTAGTGGAGTGGTGCATGCCTGTAATCCCAGTAGCTTGGGAGGCTGAGGTAGGATGATTACAAATTCAGAGCCAACCTCAGCAACTAAACAAGACCCTGAGCAATTTATTGGGACCCTCTCTCAAAATAAATAATAAAAAGGACTGAGGATATGGCTTAGTCATTTAGGGCCTCTAGGTTCAATCCCTGATTTAAAAAATCTCTTGGCTCCTTGTTTTTTTATATTATGAGGGATTTTATGTATTGGGAAATGTTATGAGGGATTTTATATCAGTGGATTCAACTTTCTATAAGACTTTTGTTATTGGTTTTGGCTGAGGTCCTATGAGTGAAAAAGAAAAGCCATTTGTTTTAGTCAGCTTTTTCACCTCTGTGACCAAAAGATCTGACAATAACAATTTCAGAGGAGAAAAAGTTTATTTGGCATTCAAGGATTCAGAGGTCTCAGCCCATAGACCACTGATTCCATTGCCTAGTAGAGGCAGAACATCTTGGTAGAACAAAGCAGCTCAGGACATCAGTCAGTAACCAGAGGGAGGTCTGCTAACCATGGACAAAATATAAACTTCAAAGGCATAACCCCAGTGACTCTTCTCCTTTGACCACACCCCATATGCCTATACTTACTGCCTACTTTATCAGTGGAAAAATGCACTAATAAGGTTAGAGCTATCATTTCACCTCTGAACTTTTTTGCATTGTCTTACACATGTGTTCTTGAAGAACACCTCATATCTAAATCATAATACCATTATTGAAATGTATGTCAATTCTAGTGAAGATGAATAGTTGTGCCTTTAAGGGTAGAAGGCTCTAATATGATCTACTTTTAATCAATTAACTAGAAAATCTCTTTAGAGATGTTGTATCAGGTGCTGTGTTAGACCAACTTTGATAAATTGCAGCCTATAAAAACTGCCTTTATCAGTTCTCTAGAATAGCCATAATAAAATATCACAGGGGCTGGGGATATAGCTCAGTTGGTAGAGTGCTTGCCTCATAAGCACAAGGCCCTGGGTGCAATCCCCAGCACTGCAAAAAAAAAAGAAATAAGAAAATCACAGACCAGGTGGATTAAAAAGAATGTTCAATTTCTCACTGTTCTTGAGGTTAGAAGTCTAAGATCAAGGTGTTTTTAAGTTCTCTTCCTTCTGAAGTCTGTCCTTGGCTTGCAGATGGCTGCCTTCTTGCTAACTCTTCTTGTGACTGCTCTTCTCTGCAAACATAGCCATGGTATCTTTCTCTCTGATATTTATTTCTTTTCTACTCTTGCAAAATTTGCATGTAATTATTGTAGTTTCTGAAAATTGTTTATGATATATGTAGTCTAGATATTACTTTTGCATTGTTTGTTGTGAGATTTCTTTTTTTGTTTCAACATTTACAGTAATATTCTATTTTTACACATTTTTTATAAATAACAAGTGGCTAATTTGTATTTGTTAATTTTTATTGCATTTGTTCTTTCTCCTATGTATGGTTCAATAAATTCTTGTACATTTTTTCCTGAATGATAGAGTAAATTATGACACAGACATTATTTACAAACTAAACAAGTATATTTTGGGTTAAGTTTTGATTTAATAGTATTAGCCTGTTATTATAATCCTCTAGTCCCTAGTGACTTTTGATTTTAATTTTAGATATTACAAATAGTACATTTTTAGAAAGGATGAAAAACCATGTCCAAAGATATGGAAAATTAATTTTAAAGAAGTTCCCAAAGCATAAGCACTATTTTTCATAGTCATTCTCTATTCTGAACTATTAAAGTATAAGATAATAGATTCTCCATGTGAATGACCCATGAAAGACCACATTATCTTTGTGATATGCTTCAGTGATATATGCAAACTATACTTCCAACAGAGAGGCAGGCAGATAAATGGATTGTTTGATATACTGATATTGTAAATACCTTCAATCTTGCTCTCAAAATTAGAGTTAAGGGACCCAGAAATCTCATGAATTTTCACACCTTTGTTCATGGTCATAGGTTTAATTTTTTTATCAAAATTGTGTTTGTTCTTTTTAGATATACATGAGAGTGGAGTGTATTTTGACATATTAAACATACATGGAGTATATTTTATTCTAATGGAATCTAATCTTGTGGCTGTACACAATGTTGAGATTCACTGTGGGTATTCATATATCAACACAGAAAAGTTATGTCTGATTCATTCTACTGTCTTTCCTTTTCCTATCTCCCCTCCCTTCCCTTCATTCCCCTTTCTCTAATTCACTGAACTTCTATCTCTCCGCCCTTTGTTGTATGTTAGCATCTGCATATCAGAGAACTTTCCACAGGTTTAATTTTTTGACTTTCAAACTCTAATTTACATTAACTAGAAATATTTGATCTTTCTAGTATTTTGGTTAAATTTGAGGTTAAAGACTTAAACCTTTGCACATTTAAAGTAATGTCAGGGAAAAGTAAAGTCTTAATTGTCAACAACATATAGCTAAGACAATGATAAATACTAAACATTTGGAGAATGATAGAAATATAGCTCTAAATACTTGTAAAATTACCATATTATTAGTTTTAATGAAGAAATATGTTACTATTTTTATTCTATAAATACAATTGACCCTCAGGAAATATTCAGAACCTATAGCCTCAGTTTCAGGCAAGAAATATAATGAAATTTAAACTAAAAATAGGGATTTTTTTTTTTAAATTTTAGATTCAGGGTTCAATTTAAAATCATCACAGAGAATTACACAGTATAGAATATGTATTATTTTGTATCTGCATAAATTCAAGGTAAATTTATGTTTTAAATTTTTTACCAGTTAGACAGGGCTCCTAATAATCTTAAAACAATAAAATAAATAATCTGGGTTCAGAGTTATATGGCTCCCCAAACTTTTGACCTAAACTGGTGTCTGTTGCACTGTTACTTTTGGGCAGGGTCTCCTCTGCACATACATGATGAGTGTAAGTGGTCACTTCCAACCTAGTTATGTAAAAGTTATGAGGGCGAGTGTGTGCTCTGCTTCATGGACTTGAGAAAAAAAATAGTGACTGAATAAACTAAGAGGAGAATGATACAGGATAAAATTGACAATAAATGAATCATATTGATCAGCATATTTTTATTTTTCAAGCCTAAAATTGTTTATATAGACTGTATAATGCAGAATTTGAAATTATAATGAGTTTTGTAGCCAAACAAACCTCAGATTAACTCTGATACACACGGCCCAAACTGTAGTGCATTGGACAAGTCAATTATTTCCTCATGTATTAGGTAGATATGGCATTAGCAACTACACTATACATTATTTATGAAAATAAATTCGATGGAACCCATGAGGTACTTGTGGCAGCTACACACAATTTAGTAGTATTCCTCATTTAGTATATATTTAGTATATACATGTCAAAATAGTGTGAGCACTATTGTCACTTTTAGGATATTTTTCTTTTTATATCAGCATGATTTTGAATTTAGGTGTGCTCATATATTCAGAAAAACAAGTGGTAAGAGACAGGTGTATGAGGGTCTTTTATGTCAGTGGGTTTACATTGATGGTTGTATAACTTTTGTAACACAGATAAGATTTATCTAAGGAGATGAGAAAAAGGCATTTAATTAACCAGTTAATAATTTTTGAACATACAATAAACAGCAGACACTCTTAATTTCTGAAAAAATCAAATTAGTTCATGTTTTGCTGCCATAGGATTTATAATCTGTGGATAGAAAGTGACAAGAAAAGAATCAAAATGCTTAATAATATATTCAGATACCACAGAAGCACAGGTTAGAATCAAAATTCAGATGTCTGGTCAGGAAAGAGTTTAAGAAACAATGGAAAGAATAAGGTTTTGTTCAGGATAAACAAGCCTATGTTGTGCAGATGAAGCTATAAGAGCCAAAATGTCTAGAGTCAAGGCAGAAGATGTGTTTCACAAAAATTTGGCATAAATGATAAAGTGGGACCAGTTCATATCTGATCTGAAATGTGGAGAAGGAGAGTCTGTAGACATTGGCTTGTCAAAATGGAAACTAGAGGAAGAAATTGAAACTAACATTGTTTGGCAAAGTGTGTGAGCATCATGTTACAAACAACCTCTATCATTTAAAAAATGCACAGTTATATGATTCCCAAAGGAAAAAGGAAGCCTATTTTTCTCTTTTCTAGCTTTGTACCTTCCTTAAAGAGAAGACACCTGAAAGTCATATACCTCCTGCAAAGTCATATTTTGTCAGCTAAGGTGATCCATGTAAAAGTGACAATGAGTCTTTTCTTCAGATGAAAACCTTCTCTTGGTCATTGTCCTGTAGCCTGAATACATTGTGTGTATATGTGTGAGAGAGAATTATCCACTTAATGATAATCTCTTTGATATGTAAAATGAAAAATTCTTATATTTAATAGCTCTGAAATAAGAGCTGTCTGATTTTCTTCTTGACTAGCAATAAATTTGATTATTTTAGCTTCGTGTCTTATGCAAAACACATTAACACTTCTTTCCTATTGTATCCTCATGTCATAGGGACTTTAAAAAATATTTCTCTCATTACTATGATCACACCTTTATGAACATAAATAGAAGCAAAAGAACTCTATCAAAAATGTGAGTAGAAGAATGTAAGGTAGACATTTCTCTGAAAAACCGTACAGATATTAGTTGAGGTCACATATTCATAGCATCTGCATCATGGAATACAATTATATAACTTAAATATAGTATTGAAAGAATTTGCATTTCTCTTAGAATAGATAATATTTTGCCCCACTGTTTCAGTACTTCAACTTGTAGATAGGAAGGCAGCATGAGACCACCTTAGTCTGTTTTGTGTTGCAATTACAGAATGACCGATACTATACAGGTATTTATTTCTTATAGTTCTGGAGGCTGGGATGTCCAAGACTGAGGCATCTGCATCTAAAGAGGACCTCTTGTTGTGTCATTTCCTCAGGGAAGAAAGACAGATTAGAGAGCAGGCCTAAGACACACACACACACACACACACACACACAAGAAGTGCCCAAAATTATTTTTTATAACAAACCCTCTCTAGATAATCAATCCACTTTTGCAATAATAACATTAATACATTTATGAAGCAGATTTCTCATGACCTAATCACCCCTTCAAGGTCCTACCTGTCAACACTTTTGGAAATTAAATTTCCAACACATGAATTTGGGGGAACGCATTCAACCTACAGCAGTTGCCTCTCATCATACAGGAAGCACCCCTTCCTGTACTATGTTGAGCCTTGCAGGGTCCCACTCAGATACCAGCAGAGCTGTATGTGCTTCTCACTTGACAAAGTGATTTCTTCACTCGTTGTAATCTGCTGAAAGAGATCCCAAGTTTTAGTGTATTTTAGAAAAAAAACATAGATTATAAATATTTATATGACTGTGTCACTGTGGTATGCTGATTTTAAGTCCTTGGGATATATACCAAGGAGTGAAATGTCAGTCCCAAAAAAACAAAGGCTAAATGTTCTCTCTGATATGTAGATGCTAACACACCACAAGGGGAAGGAGGGGAAGAATAAAAGTTCATTTGATAAGAACTTTCCTTTAAGAAGGGAAGGGAAGGAAATAAGAACAGGAAAAATAGTAGAAAGAATCAGACATGGCTTTCCTATGTTCACATACAAATACATGACCAATGAAACTCCACATCACATACAACCACAAGAATGAAATTCTAATTAGAATGTTATACTCCTTGTATGTATAATATGTCAAAATGCACTCTACTGTTATGTAAATCTAAAATGAACAAATTAAAAAGAAGAAAATTATGGGTTATTATCCTTATGGACATACAAAAGTCAAGTGAGAAGAAATCTAACTAAAAAGTATAGGAAATGTGGGGAAAATGCCACGTAAATAAACAGAGACATTGTCTTATTAAATTGTCAAATTAAGATGTTAAAAATATAGAAAGAAAGTGAAAAAGTTTTAATTTTTAAATTCAGATCTTTTTCCTATTATGGCATCACATTTTTATATTCTGTAAAGTTTCAGCAACAAACATTATTTATGAACATCTGCAATGTATTTACTTTCTAAAGTAATTATAATTTTTACTATATAGTTTATCTTATAGCTTTTATATAGTTCAATTTAATTCAAACACAAAAATACATATCATTTCAGAGACATTATTTCAATTGTAAAACTCCAAACTCAAAAACTACTTTACTATAAGCCGTGTTGTATATTTTACATGGAAGAAAAACAGGAAGAAAAAAGTGCTTTTCAAGAATATAACTGTATTCTAAAACATATGAATTGTCTAATGAATTTTCAATTCTATTTCTACTTTGTAGGAATTGATACATTGTGTCTTCAAAATTTGTTTCCTTCTGTCTTGTTTCATTTTTTACGGGATGCATAAAAATGCAGATTATTTTAGTTGAATTTCATGTTTTTGCTTTTTAGTGCTGAGGAATTAAAATGTGAGTTAGACAATCACCTTACATATTGAGATTCATTGAAAGTTAACATATTATTTCTGTTAATCTGCAATACTGTCTCAGATATTGGCGAGTAAAAGCAAGTTGTGAGCTCCTTAAGTAGATTATGAGGAGACGGAGAAATCATCGCTTCAGACACCTAATAAAAATCAGGTTGATCTGTCATCCAGAATTGTACTTGGGGACTTCAAGATGAATTTTGTTAGATATATTATTTCCCATAAATTCAAGTTGGAGCACATCTACTTTATTATTTAGTGGTTTGAGAACCCAATTAGTAATTCAATAGATTCAAAAAGCATGAGATTGATGCAAAGGAACTGGATTTTAAATATTTGTAAATATAAGCCATAATATTTTCTTCCTAATATGGGAGAAAATAAATGACCAGGACATGTTATTTCTATAAATCTGAATATCTATTTATAAATTATTTTACTAAGTATTTACCTTTGCCTGTCAATAAGATTAAAACTTTGTGTCATATGACAATTTCTCTAGACAACAATTTTACAATCCCCTGTGTCTTCTTTTCCCAATTATAATACAACTTGATGACCTTTCTATGAGGTCATCATAAACCTATAACTAAGTTTTAAATATTGCTTTCAACATTTGGGGGAAATCTACTCCTCTACTTATTAATCTTAATATTACTATGCTCTTTAAATCACTCCTAAAATTACATCTTGGTGCGAATATTTACTTTGTTTGCCATATAATCCTTTCTCTGAGACCTGTTTAATGACCTTTACTTTTAAGATAAATTAAAAAATTACCAAAAGAAAAATAAAAGCAGTTAGATGGAGAAAAAAATTCAGGTTTCTTGATCTAATTGTTTAGACATTATTAATTAGATTTATATCTGAAAATTTAAGAGGTATTATTATTATTATTATTATTATTATTTAGCCACTCTTTACTCACTAGAGACTCCCATACATGATAGGTATTATGTTTTAAGAATAAAATACTGAAGAAGACACAGATTCTGTCAGTAATCTTGAAGAGGGACACTGATTAAGAAATGGGAAAATTCCATTTTAATAAATTTATTACATCAATAAATTTAAAAGAGTCTATTGGAGTGTATCTTCTTGGGGGATGATTCTTACCCAAGGTTTAGGAATAAAGGAAAATTCAAGCAAGAATACAGCAAATGTTAAGGTAATTAATGTACTAATTAAAAGATGACTAGGAGTTAAATAGGCATAGAAATGAGAAGAATCCCAAGCACAGGGAATATCAGATGCCAATTCTCATAGATGAAACATTTCATGGTTTCTACGGAAACAGAAAAATTTGCATGTCTGCAATATAGACTACAAAGTTTGAGGTTAAGAAATACAGAAGGAGAGAAAAGGAGGACCACTCTGACAAAGGATATTGCAAAGAATATTTTGAACTATCCAAGGTTTTTTTTAAAAAAAATTTAAAAATCTTTTAAGTTTACCAAAAATTAAAGGAGCAATCAGAGTTGTTGTGTTAACTTGCCACATATAATTCAGGATATGTCAGTTATCTAGAAAGGGCATAAAATGAAGGAGAACACAAAATGGAGTTAATAATTAATTACTGGATTATTTTCATCAACTTCAAATATTCAGTCAAATGATCTTTTGTTCTGTATAAATGAAATGGAACATTGAGATCTGAAATTTTCAAGCATTAAATGTAGTAAGTTGTATTAAAAATATCCGAGTGGAATCATTGAGTTCTTAGTGTGTGAATTGTATGGTGAGTTCGAAACTCAGAGGAAAGATCTGGACTGGTGATATAATTGTGAAAATTCTTAGGAACTTTAAGGTCTCTGAATAAATAAACCTTTCCCTTCTTCCCTAAAGGTAGAACAAATCGAAATAAGAATCAGATAGTTGGTGAATGAAATTTCAACCTTGTCACTGTTAAAGTTGAAGAATATGGACTACAGTGATCTTACAAATACCAAATGCATGACATCAGCAAAGATTGTTTCCATTCTTTGGTAGCATTCCAAATCCATAGGCTTTCACCATGGGGAAGATCTGCTACAAGATGTGAGACTGTATTCCTTCTAAGAGTAAGCAGATTCTCAAAAGGAGTCAATGCAAATTCAGTTGGTCTCTCCAAATTGTCAATCATATGTTTCTTCCTTCTATTTTGGACAAAAAAGAGAACAAAGTATTTTGTTAACATAATAAAAGTTTATCCAAAGTGTGGAAGATATGTATTAAGCTCTTAGTAGTAAAAAAACGAGCTTGTTGATGGTAATTCACACTATGGAAGTTCCAGATGCAGAGAGAAAGTAAATAAGAACAGGGGGAACCTAAGTGTAGAGTATGTTACGGTGGACAAGTGCTTAGCATGGACTAATGGAGCAGAAAGTGTGATAACCTCAGATTTGTGTATTTCTAGTATCTAAAAGAATATGTTTATATATTTCATTCCCTGAAGACATTACCAATGTGTTTATGCCCCTGGGCAAGGAACTCAAATTAATACCTTCTACAGTTCTTTTTATCCTGTATTTACCTATTCGATTCAGTAAATATTTATTTGTCTGTCATGCTTTAGAAATAGAAGAAGTTCTTAAAAATTATGTATAGTGAATTGGGCTGCTATAAACATTGATGTGGCTACATCACTGTAGTATGCTGATTTTAAGTCCTTTAGGTATAGGCCAAGGAGTGGGATAGCTGGGTCAAATGGTGGTTCCATTCCTAGTTTTCTAAGGAATCTCCACGCCACTTTCCAGAGTGGCTGCACCAATTTTCAACCCCACCAGAAATGTATGAGTGTGCCTTTTTCCCCACATCCTCGCCAACACCTATTGTTGCTTGTATTCTTGTTAATAGACATTCTCATTGGAGTGAGATGAAATCTTAAGGTGGTTTTGATTTGCATTTCTCTTATTATTAGAGATGTTTAACATTTTTTCATATACCTGTTGATTGCTTGTAGATCCTCTTCTGTGAAGTGTCTGCTCATTTCCTTAGCCCATTTATTTGTGATTGTGGAACCAACCTACATGCCCTTCAATAGAGGAATAGATAAAGAAACTGTGGTATATATACACAATGGAATATTATTCAGCCATAAAGAATAGTAAAATTATGACATTCTCAGGTAAGTAAATGGAATTGGAGCAGATCATGTTAAGTGAAATAAGTCAATCCCAAAAAACCAAAGACTGAGTGATCTCTCTTATAAGTGGTTGATGACACATAGCAGTTGGGGGAGGCATGGGAAAAATGGAGAAGGGATGGATTGTACAGAGGAAAATGAGGGGTGGGGAGGGGGCAGGAAAGGAAAGAGAATAGAATGGGACAAACATCTATACCCTACATATATGTATAAATATGCAAATTGTATGATTCTACTTTGTGTACAACCAGAAAAATGATAGTTGCACTCCATTTGTATACAATGACCTAAAATTAAAAATTAAAAAAAAGTATAATAGGTAACAAAAATCAAATATGAAAACACAGAATATGTATGTAATAAATTACATTTATCTACTAAAAAATTATATATATATGTATATATATATATATGAATGATATAGGGCATAGAGATATAAACATGTTATCTCTCATTGAGCCAGTTAAATGGAGGATTCGGAATAAAATTAAATAGTGTTTTAAATATCACAATGAGTTATGCAGTATGCTGGGTGATCACAGTGGCAGAGAAGACCATCTAGCTCTTCAAATAGTGTATTTTCCTAGAGGGATTAACTTCTAAGGCCAAAGCATAAATTAGTGTTCAATTTGTGGAAATTCTGAAAAAAAAAACAAAACACAACATGGTGCAGAGAAATATCTTAAAGGGAACAAAAGAAGTAAGAGCCTGTTTTTTGTTTAGAAAACAAAAAATTAGTAATTAGCACTTTGGCTCAAGAATCTTTCCTAATATTCTTCCCTGTCAGCAGAATTTAAGCATCACGGATGGTAGAGTACCTAGAGTTGGTAACTGCAGCAGGAAACCATTCTCTAACCCTGAACTAAATTGGGAAAAGAGGGGGAAATTTCTGTATCCTGGAGACAAAACTACAGCAGTGAGGAACTATGTGGTTAGAGAGAGGGGTTACACAGCCAACCCACCACTCCCCTTCAGGAATGGGACAGCAGGCTAAGTGCCTCATTCTCACTCTAATTTCCTTTCTCCTATGGTGACTCTTACTGGTAAACCTCTATAGGAGTCAGGTGGCTGGGGACTTTGCTTCAGCAATCTGCAGAAATGAGACTTTCAACACACAGAACAGATTGGACAATGGTGAATAGTAGCCACAGAATGATAAAAATCGTATTCTCTACATGAGGCAATGTTTATCAAACAGTTTACCTTCACTCTATTGTGACACTGTTTTCCCTCAGGAGGAGCTAATTCCTATACCTTGTCCAGTCCTCTAGCACATAAACCTGAAAAATAAAAAGTGCAATCTGACTTCCAATATTCAAGGAAAGAGGAATATGCAAAATAAGGTTGACTTGCAGCTGATCTATGGTGGCTATGTTTCCACAGTTTCATTTTACTAACTCTTGGCAAAAATAGGGTGAATGATATATTGGTGATTTATTTTGGCATGCATAAAGTTCTGAAACTCCCCTAGAGGTAGGAGAACATCATTTATAGAAAATGTATAGATTGAGGATTTGCACTTGGTTTAATGGATTATCCAATTTTGTTTTTGCTATGTGACTAATGGAGTATTGAAAACTAAATACACAGCCCCAGTAAACGTCAAGCTCAGATTCTCTGACCCCAAGATATATTATGGTTTGTGATAATGAGATTGAAGCATGTCATGAGAGAATGAGGGAAGACCTTGAATATATTTGTCTGTTTTGATGTCTGGGATATCCTCGATGCTTGCCTCTAGGTTCATTTGTATAGCTTACCTCTATTACAGCTTCATTTCGGTATATTTTTTGTAGTCAGATGAGATATTTCAGTAATCCAACTCAAAATAGACACAAAGTAATTGTTGACATGACATATAGTAGGTAACCATTAAAATGTTTTTTTTCTAAGTAAAATAACAAATAAGTGAAAAAGTGCCAACTATTTTGTTCAGATAAATTGTGTACAAATGAAGTGGATTCAGTGAAGCTCATGGGGAAATTTCTTAATATTAGCATTTAGGTGATTATGAAACAAGTTGCTTGTTCATATATTTTAAGGAACTCTTATCTATATCAAATATTATGAAAAGAATTGTGGTATTGAATTTTTTAAAAAATTTTTAAACATGCTGCAATAAAATTTTTATGTAGTACAAACCAAAAAAATTTTTTAAAGGTGCATACAAATAATGTGACTCATGTGTCTTTGTTACTGTTTATATAGGTTAATGTCAGATTAAATCAGGATTCTGATTATTAAATGTCACATAACATCATGCTCAAAATATTTCCTCCACCAGTTACCAGGCTGACATATATTCTGTTTAAGGCTGGTGGCCAACCTGTTAACCTCATTCAATGATCCCCATGCATCTCCTCCACCACTCATTCTTTTATTTCTTTAAAAAGTACTGCATGCCATCCCATAAACTATGTGCTGGCTTATGAAAATGAAAGGCATAATGTTTTGGATATAAAAAATAAGGAAAGGACCATTAAATAACTTTCTGAACCATTCAATCTGCTCATACCTTTAGTATGAATTTCTATTTTCAATATTCTCTCTTAGAGCCCTTTTTATATTCAAAAAAGTTTATAAAACTTAGAGCCCTTTTCACATTCAAAGAAAATATTGCCTCGAGATATATATAATTAATAACATCTGGCCTTTGCTTTGGTTCCTGCTTGGTGTCATGCTGTAACAAATTCAAAGAAAAAGGGTCCCACTTCTCTTTGCATAAATCTGAAAAAAATACACCTATGGAATTTCATGCAGGCCCGATGGCTGAATCACATGCTTGACTTATTGAACTATTATTCTAAATATAATTTGGTATTTGAAATAGAACTAACTTGAGAAAAGTGCTAGAATTTACTTCATATAAAAATCTTTAGTGAAAATATGTAGTCACGGTAACCATAAAACCACAAAACTGATATCTTGATTTATATAATACCTGACCACAAGATGCCAATAAATCACCCAAATATAATATACTGTATTATATAAAATATTATAATATTTATCTAATATAAATCTAATTTTATCATAAGGTCTAATGTTGAATTTATCACAATGTTTCTAAAAGAACCATAAAGATAATTAAAAATAGGTTTCTAATAGTCACAACCTCAATTTTTTCATATTACCTCGACAGGTGGGTGTCAATTCCATTCAAATGTCCTTATTTACATGAGTGCGTCAAACATCTGTGGTATATGTTATATATCCAATACTTTAGTTCCAACACATTGATGGGTTGAGGAAGCCTTGAATTTGCTTCCATTTTACAATTCTATCTAATTAGGACATTTTTTGGTGTTTCTCAAGGTGCATAGCACATTATGAGAGTGCAAATAAGGCCACTGTTTTAATCAGCTTTTTTACTGCTGAAACCAAAAATCCTGTCCAAAAAGCAATTTAAGAGGATAAGAAGTTAATTTGGTGCTCACAGTTTCAGAGGTCTTAGTCCATACATGGCCAACTGCATTGTTCTGGACCCAAGGTGAGGCAGAAAATCATGTATGAAGGGCATAACAGAGGAAAGCAGCTCAGGACATGGCCTCCGGGAAGCAGAGAGAGCTCCGCTCATCAGGGTTGAAATATAAACCACAAAGGTACACTGGCCACCACTAACCTATTTTCCTCAGTCACACAGTTACCACCCAGTTAATCCGTATTAGTGGGTTAATGCAGTGATTAGGTTAAGGCTGTTATAAACCAATCATTTAACCTCTAAACATTCTCTCATTATCTTGCACATGAGTTTTGGGGGACACCTCATATCTATACCATAATGGGAACCAAATCTTAGTAGTGTTGGCACCTGATTGAAGGAATAAGTCAGTAAATGAACACTATGCAAAGGTATTTCTGAGAGAAGAATTAACCAGTATAAAGAGGCAAGGATGAGTCTCATAGATTTAGGAAACTGAACACTTGACACAGAGTAAATATTTACTAAATATGTGTCATCATTATTATTATTTATTATTAAAATAATTTTTTTTACTATAGCTGTAGAGTAACATATGAGAGAAAGAGAGATAGGGATCTCTGACTACAACAATAATTGAAGGGAGCTAACAGTGGCCTATGAGAATTGTGCACATTTTTTATAGATTCTATGGAGCAAATAAAGAGGTATGCATGGGCAGTGAATTGATTAGATGTACAATTGTAGAAGACTGTTATAGCAGAAAATAGTAGGGTAAAACAGATTATTGGAGTTTTATTGTAGCAATCTAAAAGAGAATTAAGTTCCAACACCAACAGAGACAATGGAGAGAAGAGTATCATCATTTTCAAAAATAAAAGAATGGATTAACTTTTTGTGAGGAATGAAAGAAAAGGTACATCAAGAAATCCTTAGTGATTTCCAGAACTCACACTTGTACAAAGGAGCAGTATAGAAACTGAGAGATAAAATGGTTAGGGGAAAAGATGCTACATTATTCTTGAACATGTTAATTATGAAATACCTGTGCAACTTCTAAGTGAAGTATTAGATATATAGATGTAGACACACATGCTGTTAATCTATAGCATGTAGATAGAGGTTAAGACAGGGATATGGTCATAGCACCTAAAGAGGTGGGGTAGACAGAAATTACTAGGGAGACTGAAAACTGCCCCTCCTGAATACCAATATTTTCTTACAGTAGTCAGAGAAAACTGAAACCACACATGTGTGCTTTCACACACACACACACACACACACACACATGCACATACACACCCACACACACAAGCTAGAGGAAGTAACAGGAAAAAAAAAAAGAGGAAAACCACTCCCTCAAAGACTATATAAGATCATTCTGAAGAAGATGGGGTGCGTATTCTCAAATACGGCAGGGAAAAATTATACCAGAAAGTGTTCACTGGATAGAACAAAGAATAAAAAGAAGCAGTGTCATGGTAAGTGTAGTTTCCTTGGATCAATGGGACTAAAATCCAGTTTTCAATGACTTGAGGATTAAATCATGTGTGAAGAAATGGGCAGAGAGAGTATAAACTAGCTTTTGGAAAAGGTTAGCAGAAGGAAAAGCCCATCTTTTTCTGATGATACACATTTTTAGTTACAAACGGTTATTTCTCGAAGGTCAACATCAGTGAAGCCTTGAGAAATGAATGAAATGTTGAAATTATTAGATCTTTAAATTGAAATATTATTTATGATCTAAAACTAATAGCAACTAAAAAGCATTCTACTTTAACAGATGAGGTACAAAAAATCATGATTATCTAGGAAAGCAAATATAGCAGGCATATATATTGATGAAAGTAATGAGTTTGGTTTTTGACATGTCTGTCACATATTCAGGTGGAAACATCTGGTTGGAAGGTAGTGATGGTGATGAGGTATTGAAAGAGTGGTCAGTGGTGGATAGATGTGAATTCCTACCATATAAAATATTGCTTTTATGATTTGCAATATTTAGCTTTGCCAAGGGGATAACAGATAAGACTAAAATTAGTAATTGATAATTAACTCCAAATGGGGTTCCAATAACCTGGAGGAAAAAGGAACCTTTTTAAGTGAAGACAGTGATAGCTATTTGAAATCCATTTACTAAAAGGTGACAAAAATTTTCTAATTGACACCAAGGTGGTCGTATGTGCTGAGATTGTTGGTATTATTGATGGTAATTATTACTATGAAAATAGATTAAAATGAAATAGAGCATAGAGAGTAAGAATATGCTAGACAAAGTCTAAGAACCCTGGAAAACTAATGTACAAGGATGAATAGTGCTAAAACATTCAGGCAAGAAATGTTCAGAGATAGGAAGAAAACCAGGACCAAATAATTTCTAGGAAGCAGAGGTGATCTTGGATCCATGACTCTGATGAGGTTTGACATCCATTTGGAATAGCATTTTCCATTTAACTTAGTCCATAGTAATCCTTCCTCTTTCTCCACTTTTCAAATTAGATGATTTTTCAGGCCCAGACAGCTCTTTGCTGCCCCCTTCTGATTTTTGCTTGTTATAACCATTGCAAATTAGAACTGTGAATTTAGGTTATTTTAAAAACCCAAAGCCTCACGACTCATGCTTCTCTTACCGGTTGGGGCCAAATGTCTTGTACTGGATTTCTCCAAAATCTGTAATTCTGTTGGGGCATCTCAGTGAACTATGGATGAGTTACTTCCTTTCTTTTCTAATTTTATCAATTTTTAATTACTAATGGCTATTGCTTAAAAGGTTAACATCAATGAATTTTTGTGTGATATGAACAAACCAAAGAAATCATTAAATTTCCAGTAAAATCTGAAATTAGCATAACAATAAAAGCCTGTTGTCTATATACTTGGAGAGAGCTCTAGATATCTGTGTGTCCTTGAATCTTCATATATTCCAAAATCTAGTTTTGTCTAGTTCTTAAAAAATGAAATTTTGCCTTGAGTTTATACTCAGCAATTTAAAAGCTGAACCATCCAATGTTGGGAACCCTGTTATGCACTTCCAAATCATCTTACTGATCAAGACTGCAACATAATTGTTTTCTTAATCACCAGTCTTTGATGCTCGGCCTTAAGTTCTATATGGTATCAGTCCGTATTATTTAAGTGAATTAAGGGATAAATAAATTAGTTTAAATATACAACCTAAATCCTAGATCCTTTTTCTGACATGACATCACATCTGCTTTTAAAAACTGAATAGTAAACATTGCGATGTTGCACATCGGAGTCCAGGTGTTATTCAATATCACAGTATCTTCTATCTAAACTGAAATCTAAACCTTAAACTCAAAATTTCAGTGCTTTGTCATACATAGAAAGTTGGACTTCAGCTCGTTTTCAAAGAGGTGGCACTCACTGGGCTAGTTCCTTTTCCATATCCACTCAATTTTCAACCCTTTGTCCTCCCTTGGACACAGTAGCATGGTCCTAGAATTCCTTGTATCTGAGCAGTATTTTAAAACAATTTTGCTCTTATAACATTGTAACAGCCTGCTCTACAGATTTCCCAGGATGTTTATTTTTAAACTATTCTGCCTCTATTTCTAATTTCATATTTTCTGGGCCTTCTGTTGTACACATGCTACCTTTCCTGCACAGCCTGAGTCTTGTCTATTCCTATCTTCTGCTATTGCATGTCCACATTCAAATAATAGTTATCTTATCCTCACCCCCGTGTGTATGTGTTGTGTGTGTGTGTGTGTGTGTGTGTGTGTGCATGTGTATAGGGCGAATCTCAAATGAGCATAATCTCAATTCTTTTCTTAATCTATTGATATTTAAGGAACAATGTGTCCTTGGCTGAAGATCTTGTGAAGGTAATGGGACTCTCATTGAAACCTTTGTGTGACCCTCAACAAACAGAACGCAGAGAAAATAGGGACTTGAGACACTGAAAAAATAAATCAATAATTATTTCTGAAATATCCTAGAAAAGGATAATATGTGACAAATTCTCTTTTTTCTCTTCATGGTGTAATTCTAATATCATTACTAATACTGCCATTATTACTAGCTAGCACATGTGCATCAAATAGTGTGCAGTTGGTTACATTCATATAAGCACAAATCATATATCAATGTCTTTCTCACATATACACACACAAAATATGGCATTATAGAGAGAAAGAGAAAAGATCTTGCTGAAAATCAATAACCTGGGAAGTAATGGGTTGAGGTTTTCATCCATAAACAAACAGCAAATTCAAGGTTTTGTAGAACTGCATCCTGATGTTTGAGGAAGAAGCATGGAATCAGGAGAAGGGGCTCGCATGGGTCTTTGAAGGCTATGCTGCACTTCACACAGTAGACGAGACATGTTTATTGAATTTTCAGTTTTTACATCTTAGACACACCCTTCAAATAGTGTTGTATTTTTGGTTGTTTTATCTGTATTGAATTTATAATAAAAGTTTTTGAAAAGAATCAGTGTTCGTCATGGCAACAAGATAACCTGTACTTGGAAGTTTTAATTGACACAATGTAAATTAGTAACAAAATACAAGGGTCCACTTTTAATGACAGTCCTCGCAACCTAACATTTTAGATTATACCATGGGAGATTTATTAAAATGTAATATGGTACTATAAAACTGAAGATTTATAAATGTGAAAACCTGAAATTCACTTTTTCAAAAGTGATATATCACATATATTCAGACATTTTTTAATAAGGTGCAAGGAAAAATTTGATGAAAATATTAGAAATTGGCATCTCAATGCAATAATTTATGATCCAGAGATCTTATGCTAAATTAACCAATAAGAATAAGTGATTCATTGAATGTTCACAAAACAAATTTAGAAGTTATTTAGTTCTTGGAAAATGCACAATTACAGCCAATGCAGAGGGTAAAATTAGAGTAAACACCATTAAAATCATTTTCTAGTAGCAAATAAATTGGAGCATCATTTCATATGTTAATTGGACACTAGTATTTATTCACTTGTAACAGTTTATATGTGTTATCTACTTGTTCTATTTTAATTCTTAATTTTTTTTAAAAAAAGAAGTGCTTTTTATATTTCGAATACTGTTATCCAAAAAAAACAAATATCTCCCTCATAATCATTCTCGGAATGTACAGCATCTTTCTGCTGTGCTGGGTCACTGATTTTCTAGATCCCATGTCTTCAACTTTTTGGGTGATGCTCTCATCTGCGAAGTTCATATCCCCCCAAAATTTAGTCATAAAAGAGAGATGATAGATAAATATTTAAGAATGTGAGTACACAAAAATGTCTTTCACTCTCATATTCTTTTACTTCACTTAATATCACAGGATAATATCTAGGGTGAAAATCCACATTCTATATTCCTTGACTCTTTAATGATCTGGGAAACCAAACCTGAGCTAACTCTTGAATGGTATTCTTTTGGCCAAACGGAATTGTTCATTTAAGGGAATCCTCTTCCCCAGTAGCTGTCAGAAGCCTGCTTCTATCCCTCTAAATGGTGTGCTGTACAAAGTGATTTTTTTGGCCATGATGCCATAACACTAGAGCTGAAAGTACTGGTTCATCAGTGAGCCACTGCAGCAACTCAATCTAGAAGCCTACTTTATATCTGAATCATGCAATAATGTAAAACAATAGGTGAACCTTATTTTACAAGCCTGTCTCAATTGTTCTGTCTGATAGTTTACACACAAAGAACCTTAAGAAGGAAGTAAACAGATTGTATGAATGACATCATATCATTACATATTTCTTATCACCATAATAACCATCTCTTTCAGCAATGCATAGGAAGAAAGGGCAGGAAGATGTTCCTTTCATTGTTTGTCTACAGATAAACTTTTTAAAAGATTCTTAACATCAGCAATATCTACCTACTTGCTTTCAAAAAATGCACACACACAATCCATGTAAAACAAAGATAAAGATATCAACTGGGTATATGTTTGTTCTGTCTTTGTGATAGTTGTGATAATGGATTTAACTTCAAATGAAATGTATAATGACTTTCCACTAGTAACAGGAATGGAACTTGGTAACATTCCATGATATTTTGTAATTTATTTTTCCTATTTTAGAATTTAATTTTTCCTGTGACAATTTCTTCATTTATGCCATGCATAAAATTAATATTTTTAGAAACAGTTGCAAAATTAGGGTTCCTATAGACATATAAGAACTATCAAAGACATTTGAAAGAAATTAATTGAAACTAGAGGGGTCAAGGAATCATTCACTGTGACTTTAACAGCCATTCTGCTTATCTAGCTACAGTCAGATAAAAGTAAAATTTACAAATAAAATAATTTCTATTAATATGGGTTCTCTTCAAAAAGTATTTTTCTATTTGATAAATATATGATTATTGTTCATCAGTATTTAGAACATCTTATTATGCTATCATCACAAAAACGTAGATCTATACTCTTATGCCGTAATTGATTAAAACAAAGGAATTTTCCCACATCACGCAAATATTAAGAATAATCCTGGGAACTTTGAGGAAGGTTTCAGAGTCCAAGTTCATCGCTATGTTAAATTTGTCACAACCTGTTGTACCAAGGTGATTTCACAGAGTACATGTGGGATGAAAATAGCCTGGAGGATCATGGAAGGTGCTGCTACAAGAACTTAAGTGAGTTTTTAATACAAGGGGAATGAAATATCACACCTGCAAGAAGACCTGTTCCATATGTGAGGAAGTGCTTAGCTGCTGACTGGTCTCTACTAGATGTGACTCCTTTGATACGAGAGGAATAGAAGCAAGTGTGCATACTGTGAAGAGAATGAGATTGTCAAAAACATGTACAAGATCAAAGCAAGGTTTTCAAGTAAGATAATCATATTAATGCTTTTTTAGAATATTTACAATAAAAGTTGGAGTTAACTTCATTATCATTAGATCATAGTAGTTCAGAAATGGTGTTTTAGTCCATTATGTTAATCATGTAGGAAATAACCTGTAAAAACGGGTATGGAGGTTCTTCAAAAAATGAAAAATATTAATATTCTATTTCATTGTCTATATATGTACCACATTTTCTTTATCCACTCATTTTTGATATATACCTAGGATGATTCCAGGTCTTGTCTATTATAAATAGTATCATAATAATTATGGGCATGCTGTTGGTATAAATACAATACAATGAAATTATCCCAGTGTTGTAATTTAGATATATAGTGTCCCCCAAAAGCTCATATGTGAGACAATGCAAGGACTTTCACAGGTGGAATGATTAGATTATGGGAGGTGTAATCTAACCAGTACATTGCCCCAGTGATACAGATTAACTGAGAGGTAACTGTAGGCATGTAGTGTGTGGCTGCAGGAAATAGATCAGGGTGGGTATGACTTTGGAGTTTGTATTTTGTCCCTGGAGAATGGAGCTCTCACTCTGCTTCCTGACCATCATGCTCTGATCTCTTTTTCTGTCACACCCTTTCACTTTGGTGTTCTACCTCAATTCAGCCTCAGAGCTATGTAGTCAGCCAATCATGGACTGAACCTCTGAAACCATGAGTAAAATAAACCTTTCCTTTTCTAATTTTTCTTGTAAGGTCTTTTGGTCACAGTGATGAAAAAGTAACCTAAAACACTCAGATGAAAATGAAGTTACGATGCTAAAGAGACATCACACTGCCCTGTTCATTGCAGAACTATTCACAATGGTCAGGATATGGAATTCTATGGGAAAAAATGTTCATGTTGTCCATCTCTGGATGAATGAATAAAGAAAATACACACACACACACACACACACACGCATAAAAAGGATGCGTGTCAGTCATAAAAAGGATGAATCCTGTCATCTGCAATTATATGAATGATCCTAGAGGACTTTGTTAAAAAATGACGTGAACCAGGCATACATATTCTTGCTCATATGTGGAGTCTGCAGATGTTTTTTTTTTTTTTCAAAAGATATTTTTATTTTTTATTTATTTTAGAGTGGTGTTTCCTCAACAGCTGAGGAGAGCATGGGGAGAAGGCAGGGGAGGAGGGGCAGGTTGATCAATGGGTACAATGTTTCTGTTAGATAGGTAGACTAAGTTTCCATGCTCCGTTGCACAGGGATTGACTACTTTATACTAATGCATTCTATATTTCAAAATAGGTAAAAGGGAGGATTTTAATGCTCTCAGCACACCAAAACTAAAAAAGAGGCCAATGTGTTTAAGGTAATAGATATGCTAATAATCCTAATTCTATTATTATACAATGTATGTACATTATAAACTATTTCATTATACAATGAAATATCATACTATATCCTCACACATAGTTATTATGTATTTATCAAATTTTTAAAAAAAGTATAGTGAACAGTTAATGTCATCTGAATAAGTGTCATGAACTAAATGGAGTCATTTGTATGATATATTGCTTAGTAGCCAACCCTTACTCAAGCTAAATATAATTCAAAGTTTTTATTTTCAGGGAAACTAGGGGCCTCTCTATATAAACATGCTTTTATACTATTTATAGCTTTTTCCTTTAAATTTGAATCTTTAATTTTGTATTTGGTGCAAACATAATGGTATATATGGTGTGTGTTGTAACTTTTTTTAGCAATATGCCTATGACTTCTCAGTAATTCACAGTAAATATGTTAAGATAGCATATTCATACAGGATAAACAGCAATCTTACTGCTGAGGATGACATTTGAAAACAATATGTTGAGGAACACTACACAATGTATTTTTTTAAGTAGACAATAAAGTAAAAACGGAAGCACCAATCCTGAGCATGAGCCTTAAATGTATTTCACACACCTAGACATTCAAAGTCTGCAAACAAATGCTATTTCATGTTATCATTTTTTCAGTGGACATTATGTGCACATGTGTACTTTGTTTCACTCATATTTATGTAGTATTTCAAAAACTAAACAGGAATGAGTATTCAAACACTTGTTTATGAAGAAGTAATTTGTTTTTTACTAATAATTAGCAACAATGCTTTTACTAATGAAAGTGATAATGATAAAAATGATAAAAAAAACATTGTCTTTTATGGGATGTTTAAAATGTAATAGATACTGCACTAAGATATTTATATGTATATGTATATATATTATCACTTAATAATAAAAGTATGATTCATGATCCCTTTGAAATTAATGCAAATATTTTTACTTATATGATAAAATTCAAAACCCTATAAAACAGAAAAACAAGCAGTGACAATTATACATTTTTGTTATTACATAGTTATTTCCATAAATATAGTCACCAAGTGTTACCTTTCTAAGTTGTGCTTGTACTTGAACCTGAGATCTTGAACACTTTGTTGTGATGGAGAACTGTCATAAGGCATGGGAGTATGATTGGTCTGACAAAGTTGTCGATGATCCTTTGTCTCCCATTACCAAAAGAACTAAATAAGAAGTAAGGAGGTTACAACAGTTTATCCCTACATAGGAAACACATACCATGAATCCTGTGTTAGACATAATTCATTAAGAGTTTAGTATCCACAATTCACTGCAATAAATGCAGATATCCACACAGAGATTTAAAGAAAATGTGCTTGATATTTAATGTTTTATATCATGTACAAAATATAAAGAATATAAAAACTGTTGTAAGTCATTAAGCAGCCCAATTTTTAACTTAAAGGAACTTACTATGTCAGATGTAGTAATAGAGCATTCTTTTTTTGTGGCATTTAGTCAAATGGTTCTTTGTCTTAAGGTGAGCTACTCTCTATGTTGTAGCTGGTGACATTACTAAGAATGAAAGAATAGTATAGAAATAGTATTTGTGAATTTGGAATGACAGACATCACTCACTGATCATTTACTACTAAAATCAAACTAGAAACAGAAGCATGTCAACTGAACTCTATTAAAATAAAATTAATATGTGAGTTTTGTCCAAACCACCAAAATATTTTGAACAGATTTTCTATTTTAACAGAGATTCAATTAAGGCTCATCCCATTTTTCCCTCCACTGAATTTTTTTAATTTTTATTTTTTATATTTTTAGTTCACAGTAATAATACTTTTCTTATAGGAAAAAATAACCTCTTCAGCTAACGAGAAGGGCACAGGTCCAAAGGAAAGAAGTCACCAGAGTGTACCTTATTTCAACCCTCTGAGCTCTATGTAGAATTTTTTTCTTCTTCTTTTAAGTTATCAGAACCAGCAGAACAGATTTTAAAATAGTCTATCTCCAACTGTCTCCTTGTTTGGGCCCCTGGATGATTTCTCTATGTGAAATTTTCTTTTATCTTTTTTCAGGTGAAAGGTTTACTTGCAGGTTTTCTACAAATGAAACCAACTAAAACCTCCTAAGCTCAGAAATGAAGCTTAGAATC
Source organism: Glaucomys volans (assembly GCA_020662805.1). Taxonomy (NCBI): domain Eukaryota; kingdom Metazoa; phylum Chordata; class Mammalia; order Rodentia; family Sciuridae; genus Glaucomys; species Glaucomys volans. Next base: position 441,959 of record JAJEJO010000485.1, read on the forward strand.
TTTTTGAAGGAGGCTGACTGGTCGTAGCTGCTCAGCTGCAGGGCTCACGCTGAGGCTCTGCCACCCACCACTTGAACAAGGGGCAGGTGCCAATTAAAAAGGAGCCAAGCAGGTAGTACGCAGGTAAGCAATGAGGGGTCTTTCCCTTTGCTCTACCAAATAGACACAACCTGCCAAGGAAGCACATCAGAGGTAACTCTGATGCTTCTTTCCACAGACTATCAGAGGACACTGGGCCAGAACTCAACATACACAGTCATCTTTGCCTGTGGTACCCTAGATACCTTGAATTCTTCTTATTTTGCCCTTCCTGAAGTGGTATCTGTATCATCCTTTAAGACTTCTTCCAGCTTACCAAACCACTAACCAGTTTTTCCTTCCTTTCTTGTAAAAAACTGTTATCAATGAAAAAGATGATCTTAATCATTCCTTTACTTTAGGATAAAAAGTATAGATAAGGCTTTTTATGGTCATTTGCCATTTCACATGGAAAGAAGTATGAAGCACATTTAAATGATGGTCTATTTCCCAAGAGCAACAAAAATGAGGAAAATAGTTGGGAAACATTGTGAATTCTGAGTATTTTTAACATTTAAGAGTTATTTATTTCTTATCTCTATAAATCACATACATATACATAGTACTAAGAAGTGGTATGTGGGAGGTGGGGGATGTGCATTAATGTAAATGTGCACGCATGTAATACTCCTGGTGGTGGTTGGTGGTTGTAAGATGAGAAATTGGAAATTTCTTCAAGTAAAAAATAATTCTTACTAAATTGATGACATCATAAATATGGTGTTTCCTTTAGATAATTTCCTTATGTCTTTCTCTATTAATTCTCATTGTCTTTCACCCAAGGCAGTATGATATATTAGATATCCTAAATGATCTTCCCATTGGAAGCATCTAGAACTTCTCAATAAAATATTATTTTTAAAATATTTAATTGGAAAGTTGATCTGGCAGGAAAATAGGAAGTTCTCAAAGGTTAAAAACAAAGAAAGTAGGAACCGTGGATGGTGAACAGGAGGCAAGCCTGTTGTCAAGGTGACTGTTGCCCTCAGGGTATCTCACAAATGCTGTGCAGCAGTTACACAGTGTCAGGTAATCGAAAGGCTCACAGAACTCCACAGGCTACACACACAAAAGGCTTCAATAAAGGCAAACTGTGTGGTCCAGAAGGAGAAAGAAAGCACATGCTAACATCAGAAGGGGCAAGGCATGAAGACTGAGTCTCCTATCTTAGCTGCAGGATTTACATTTTGTTTTTAGATTAGTAATCATGCAAGGGATGACCTAGGTCTCAGGAGAGTCTTTGTCCCACCAAGGAGAAGAGTCCTTCGTAGTCCTCTACTAATGCAACCAAAACCAGCCTACATTACTCTTCTCAATGGCAGATATCATGAGAACCAAACAGCAACCAAGTGCAAACTCAGGCCATTCACTTTCTGTAGATAGTGCTGAAAAGCTAGGGCAACTGTTTTCTAGTCTGCCTCAAATCCTAGCCCAGGACTGCATTCATCATTCATTATCATAGTTTACTCTGTCTTTGCCAAATGTCCCACAAGCTTCCAGAGGCCTCTGGAAATAAGTACAGGGTTGAAACAGATTAATTGAAATTAATCCAATACCTTCAGAAATTACAAATTTTTGAGGGACCTATGGAATTGACTTTTTATAAATGTCTATGTGGGGCATTCTAATGAATTCCAAATAGAATAAATGAAGGTAAACATCCCTTATGAAATATAGATAGGAAAGAAAAAATCATAAAAACATAAAGGGAAAATATTGATTATGTAAAAGGTGAAGAAAAGAAAAGAATTTTCTGACTTTTCAATGTCAATAATAGTAACCAAAGTAACAATATAATATATGTGTGTATATATAGGTAGGTAGATATATATACACCAGAGATTGAACCCAGGGGCGCATTACCATGAGCCATATCCACAGTCTTTTTTGTATTTTATATTTAAGTTGCCGAGACTGACTTTGAACTCACAATCCTCCTGAGTTAGCTTCTGGAGTAAAAATATTTTTGATAGGCTAAGAGAATATGACTTCTATTCTAGATTTGTACACTAGCAAAATTCTTTCAAGAAAGAAACTGATACATTAACACTTAAATAAGTAAAAATTGAACAAATATTTCAGATACTCTACTGAAGAAATTCCAAGAATAGATTTTAGAAACGATAAAAGCCAGAAAGACTCAGATGAAAAGGTTGAAATGCAAAAAAAAATATTACTGAATATAGCAATAAATATGTTGGCCATTCAGAATACTGACTTTCCAAGTATGTTTATCAAATGTTGTATTTAAAAAAATCAAACTAAAATGTGTAATTACAGTATATTTGAGTAAACTTGGCAGTACAATTGGTTAGTACAGAGAATTTCACAGATATCGTAGTTCTATTAAAGATGTCTAGATGGTGAAGGTGTAAATGTTTGCTCTTTTGGTGGGAGTACTGGGAATTGAACTCAGGGGCACTCAATCACTGAGTCACATCCTCGTCCCTCTTTTGTATTTTATTTCAAAATAAAATACTGAGTTACTGAGTGCCTCATTGGTGCTGAGCCTGGTTTAGAACTCATGATTCTCCTGCCTCAGCCTCCAGAACCACTGCCCCCATGCCCAGCAAATACTTACACTTTACTAAAACATTTTATAGTAAGCATGCAGATTATACACGGGATTGTGGTACTAAGTCAAAAACATAAGACAATCTATTTCTTTCGTCTTAGCTGAGCATTTTTCCTGTTCTGTACTGGTAGAATCTTTGCTTCCTGTGGTTTTTTCCAAGCCACAGTCAGATATAATCAAATTCCGTGGAATTCAAATGTCTCTCCTGGTATCTGCTTGCTGAAATAAAATTATTCCACTGCTTCCTTATCGATATTTCACGTCTCTACTGTAGGGTCAAAGACTTTTTTTTTTTTTTTTTTGGGTCAAAGACTTTCATTCTCATAAATCTATGAAGAGACAGTATATTTCTTTAAATGCACATAGAAGTGGAAATGACTTGTTATTTCTCTTTCTTCAGAACAAGCTTTATTTGAAAAAGAAAAGTAAGATCTCCCTAAGTACCTCAAAGGAAGTTAGAGACCAAAGATTCTTTGGGGGTTGGGGTAGGGTTGGGCTAGAATAAGAAGGAAAGGATAGAAAAATGGAAGCAATTTTACACAGGAGACAAACTTTTAAGTGTTTTTCTGTAGCTTACTACATCTGTAATCTTTAAAATATGCCAGTTACTGAACCTTAAAGCTGTGCATCCTAGCTGCTTAGGAATAAAACTTGCTATGTTATCTTAACATAATCATTTTATTGGTCAAATGACAGAGAAAGCCTAGATTTAATGCCTTTATGCAAAGAGAAAGAATCTTTCCATTTTTTTTTTTTCTTAGCAGGTAGTGTCATTCTATTGTGTGAGTACCAGGAGGAAAAATGATTAGTTTGCATATTATAGATGGTCAAAGCATCCTTTGCTTGTCAAATGCACAATAATTCCCATAGTAATGTCACCTCGTATTATTAATTTACCTTTCAAAAAGACAAAGATACACATATACTAAACACAAAGCTGAAGTGACAGAGTCCTTTTTGCAACCCAAATAAATATATCACTGTCATTTAGCAATCCTCTGTGTGCAGTTGAATTTTTTCCAGTACTACTAGGAAGTTAAAAGAGGGCAAAAAGAGACAGCTCATTGACTTCCCATGCATATATCTGTACCACTTTAATCTTGCACATAAAAGGTCAAGCATAAAATTATTTGCTTGGAGCAGCTGTCCTCAGAGATTTGAATTAACATAGATGGAGAGTACCACAAGGAAAAAAAGTTAATTTTATCTTAATTGGATTAAGCCAGGACTCATCTATACTGAGGGAATGAGGTTACAGAAGACTAGAATCTGCTAGGTTGACAGAAAAGGATTAATTCATTGGCTAGCGTCAGCTTGTTGACTAATAACATATTGATCGTATCCATAAAATATGCAGAATGTCTGTCAGGAGGAAAGACACTTTGGAATTGAAGATTGCTAGCATATCTGACATGATCAAAGTTATATTAGTATTATTAAGAAGCTGTGAGTGAGCTGCATATTACCTTAGCAAACATCAAAATTTTCTACACACATCTGGGATTGACCATCATAAACAGTAGCAGTATTTGTCAGTCAGAGGGAAGTGACTGATTTGTGTAGCTGTTTCTCCCTCCACCCCTTCTTTTCTTTAATGTGTTCCAGCAGACATATTGAACTACCACAGTTTAATCCCAGTGGAGCCTGCAGGTGGTATTGTCCTTGCAAGGAGGAGTTATTAAATTCTTAAGGTCACCATAAAAAAGGTTCCATTAAATTGAGTTAATAAAAACATTGAGCAAAGAGCACAGATGTCAAAGCTTTGGGAATTGGAATGTCTCTCCTGGTATCAGATTAAACAATAATTTAAATCCATCAGAGAATGAAAAAGATAAAAATTCTGCATTCTTTAATAAAATGTGAAAATTTTGCACCTAATACACATGTGCATATCTGAACACTTATTTAGGACACTCACTTATTTGGATGCTTTAGGGGATTTTTCCCTTTTTCTTTTTCTTTTTTTTTAATTGAGACTGATTTTTTAACAAAAAGACACCTAGGAAATAGCATCCTGATAGTAAACACCAAATGAATTTTTGGAAAGTTTTGTGTGAAAGCTGAAAAAAATTTTCAATTGTTAAGAAAGATATAAAAGAGAAAAGCATGACACTTGATTTAGGAGGACTTTGGTACTTTCTTGGAGGGAATGGGTGAGTGTGCATTAGGAAACAGTCTTTAGCACATTGTAGGAATGATGCAGCTACTAAGATTCTTCATTGTACAACCTATTCACAAAACTATACTGAGGGCATAAGTACAGAACTCCAGTTGTACCCCCAAGCATTTCACTTGCCTGTGAATATACAGCAGCCTATTTCCTTTGGGAGAGGAAAGTAATTATTAGTTTGATAGTATTGTGATAAACATTCTAGAAACTAATCAGTACCTAAATTACTTAATTCCTGAATTTTATCCACATAAATTTTCAGAAACAAAGAATCTTGTGAACACGTGGAGTTTTAAATTCAATTTAACAAGCATAGTTTAGAAGTGATCACTGTTTCTTAACTAAAATCTGGTGTCCCAATTTTCTAGGGCACAAGCATGTAAATGTGTGTGTGTGTGTGTGTGTGTGTGTGTGTGTGTGATTATATATTAACATATATATTTCTTAGACTCCCCTGCATTCTTTAATGATGTGACCATATTCTCCTTCAGATCTGGCTATGTCATTTTGGGAGCCCAAAGTAACATGGAAAGTTGAGGGGATGGGGATGGAAGAAATGCGCAGGAAAGAAACTCCATTTCAGAGAGCAATACCTGTTTCTCTTTCTCAACTTAATAGTGTTTTTGCATTTGCTAATTAATATTGTTCTAAATAAAGTCAACCGAAATTTTAATTATTAGTGTAAATTTTACTGTTTACAGCTTTTAAAGAAAATATATGAACACTCAATATCTATGAAGGAAAACAGATATACAATCCATAACATACATGTATTGAAATCTTATCAAAACAATAGAAACACTACACAAAATTAATTCAATTATTTTAATTTCACTTCTGATACGTCAAGTACTTTGTATTTGCCTTCCTAATGGTAAGGGAGGACTGAAATGAAACTATGAACTGGTCTTTCCTTCCTTTTTTCTGCTATGTCCTCATTTTCAGCCTCAGCAAATATACAGAGGTAGCACCAGTAAGAAAGAATAAGACATGTTTCGTTGGTTTGTCTGTTTCTTGAAATACCATTGCCTTTATTCTGCATTCAACTGAAGTCCTGGTTCAAATGAGAACCTTGACATCTCAGGGAATTTAGCAACCCCACTTTCTCAGTCCCAGAAGTACATGTTTCCCTTATTTAAACTTGCTTTGAGCCTTGCTAAACTCCACAGATCAAGGGTCCACTCTAATTACATGTAGCAAAGGCTACATGTGAACAGTTCAGCAAGTAATGATATACTCATATTGTATTCATTTCTTTTTCTCATAGTCATGCTCAATTGTTTCATGAAACTTTATTAGCAAAGTCCAAAGTGGAGAAAGTGTTAAGTATTTTTATAAACTGACAGAAGAGCACTGAGCAAGAGAATTCTAAGCATGTGGTCCTTCATGACCACATATGTCACACGCCCATGGAGTTGCTTTGGTCTTCTTTAAAAGAATGTGAGTGGTAGTGCCATGTGTCATGTTAGCCTGTCTTGAGACATTAGACATACTTTTATGACAATCTTTACTATTTTCATGGTGACATTAAAATAAATTAGACAAATGTGACACTGTATATTGCAGATGAAGACAAATGAATGAAGAGTAAGAAATGAGTACTAGTTTCAATACAAGAGTGCCCATGAAGAATAGATTTGTCTGGCAATACAAATTTCTGTACTGGGGCATCTTATGAGACAGAAAATCATGATTTACATGGGGTTTCTTTTTGGGAGAGTAACTGGGGATTGAACTCAGGGGCACTCAGCCACTGAGTTCACATCCTCAGCCCTATTTTGTATTATATTTAGAGACAGGGTCTCACTGAGTTGCTTAGCACCATGCTGTTGCTGAGGCTGGCTTCGAACTCACAATCCTAATGCCTCAGCCTCCCAAGACACTGTGATTATAGACGTGCAGCACCCAGCCCGGTTTTGGGAATAGACAGTCTACATTAGTTCAAGGAAGCTGTAGAAAAATCTTAGGGGATATTTAACACACTACTAACAGCTGGACTGACACACTTGATCTGATGGTAAAGGAGAAGGAGATTAGTAGATGGAGAAAATCCTGAAAAGAATCTGTGATATTTATTTGAGGAATCTGACTGTCCCAAAGTGCCCCCACAGACAAGAAGACAAGGGAAAATCATTGACCATATTTATTCCCTTCTCCCAATCACCTACCAGGACTCCTAGTGACTGAACCCATTTCGAAACCCAAAGCAAGGAAACCACATGATAGAATATACATCAACCATAATGTAGTGAAAAGGTGAAAGGTGGAAGGTAAATATGAAAGGAAAATGAAGGAAGATATCCGGCATATTCTACCTTTGGTCATCAATACCAATATTATCTATCATCCATCAAAGCTAATTTCCACCATTAAGGAAGCACATGTTTGCCAGACTATTCTACTGTCACAGCATATTATCAGTGTGATGAATGTGCTATCATTCTTTAAGAAAACCTGGAAATGTTAAACATCACTAGTGTTATTTACTGGAGAAAAGGCATTAGGTTGAGTGATGAATAAAGCTTCATAGTATGCAACTATTGTGGCCCTTGGTTTTGTAGCATTTTTGGTACCCTAAATTAGGTAATCATTGCTTGATTATTTTTACACGTATCTTCTCCTACTAGGCATTCAGATGATCCTGATTCTTTTCCTCATGAGTGATCCAACAATTCATTCTTTTAGGAAATCATGCAAGTATGTAACCAAGTCTTTACTGGGTTTCTAAGTTTTCCACTGACCAGGAATTTATAAGGTAAGTGATTATTAAGCAGAGCGCAAGCAAACAACATGGATTTCCCTCCTTTTCCTTACTTTGTTGCAGTGACCCAACTCTCCCAGGCAGTAATAATCACAAATTCACCATTGAAATCTGATATGGGCAGATTGAGCACTCAGCAGTGGTGGAGACAATGAGAGCCACACAGAGGAAAAGACCATATTTTTTAGTATATTTTTAATTCCTGTGACCATTATTATTTTGTGCTTCGTCTTGTTAAATTAGACTCTGGGTGACTATGAAGATGGCTTAATTGTCAATTAACATCCTCTGATGGCTTTATGTGGGACGAGATAGCATGTCTTCAAAACTGTGATCATTCAGAGGATTCCTTTATATGACTCTCCCTTAAATACCCTTGCTACTGATTTTCTTGTTTTGGTGTATCCAAAATAAACCAAAATCCAAGTTTTGACCATCTGGCCATCCCATGAGACAACTTCATGAGAAGCAATATCAATCTTTATACTTCTCTCTACACTAACTGAATAATTAGTATATGCCACCCAATCTTATCACTTCATTCCTTAAATTTACTACTCATATTTACTTTAAACTTTGCACCCTGAAAATCCCCAAAAAATGCAATATCTAGAATCCCTTTGGTTGTGTTTCTATCTAATAGGCTGTGGTGATATTTCATTACTCCTAAGAGTATTCATTCATTCATTCATCCATTCATTCATTCACCTGGCAGATAGGCTTGGCAAAGAAAATATTTCAATCTGTGATTGTTAATCAAAATTGGGTTTTAGTGCTTGCTAGGGATGATTAAAGTTATTTATGCCTTACATTTTACACACAGTGATTAACACTTAGTGAAAAATAACCCAGCACATCAGGGAAGGCAATCAAAACTTTGCTCCTAGAATGTGTGACAAATCAGAAATAAAGCAAGTAATACCACCACTTGCACACAAACTACTGTGTAAAATGCTATATTTAAAACAAAATTTCTATAATAAAGATGCATGCATAATAGAAAAAAATGAGAAATGTATGGCAGATATTGAGCCATAGCAGCTTTGAAATTATCACAGACAAGGATTTTAAAGACTGCATGGCATATGATCCTAACTTCTAGCAGGAACTCCCTTTTCTATTTTCTTTTAGGACCTGACTTCAGAAGGAACTCCCTTGTCTTTTGTCTACATAGGAAGTGAGCCTTGGAGCATATGTCCCCTTGGGAGCTTAATAGTTTTACAATCTTCTGCTTGAGGATGAAATTCTGACTCCAAGATTGTGTATTGGAAATTACAGAATGTTTCAGAAAACTCTTACAGTTATTTCCCAAATTTTTCTCAAAAATACATGTTTCTCTTCTTTTTGCTTCTACTCTGTCCTATACTTAAGTTACTAGAGCCAAAATTCTTGTCTGGACGTAGTTGCAACATAAGGATACAGGGGAGCAATGTGGCAGACACAATGAGTCCAGGTACCCTTGGGCTATACACATCTGGAACTGAGAAGAAAGATTTCAGATGAGGAGAGAGATTTGTTAGTCACCAGAATGAGTAAAAACTCCATTATTCAAGTTGTTCAATGTGAATAATTCATTCAAAACAACTGAATGTTGTGATAAGAGGAGTAGAAGGATATAATCCTCTGAGCTATAAAGACATTATTATTATAAAAAATCAAGCATAGTATGAGGCTGAATATTTTTCAAAAATTATTACTTTCTTCTTGATGCACTAAAGCTTTTGGTTCTAACATATTATTCGTGAATCATAAAGACTGATTTTCTAACAGGTATGATTTTATCTCCAGGAGAGTTTTGTTCATTTTGGGCAGCAGCTACAAGAGATGAAGTAAAGAAAAAAAGAAAGTAAAGATCCTGGTTATCAGCTATTATACTAAAGGGAAAAATTAGCTGTGGAGGCAGGCTTACAATGACTGACAGAAAGGTACAGTATTTTGTTCAAAAATTTGAAAAGCTGAGGTAAATGGACTCAATATTCAGTTCTAAGACATATAATGAGTACTGTGTGACAGAGATTTTTTTGCCATATAATTATGTAAGAATTTATCCCTAAACTCTATAATTTGATAAAAATTAAGATAGTTCTCATTTTGGAAAACACTGTATGGCTGTAAAAATGACCATGCTAACTGACACCATACAACATAATCTTTCTTTTTTATTAGTTCATTATAGTTTTACATAACATTGGGGTTCATTTGACGTAATTATACTAGCATAGAGTATAATTTACTTCAATTCAATCTTTCTTAGTTCCCCTTTCCCTTTCTTCCTCCCTTTCCCTGCCTTTCCTCTATTCTACTGATCTTTTCTCCTATTTATTTGTATTTTTAAAAATTCTTGCATCATGGATATATATTAAAGTGAATTCACTGTGGTATATTCATACACATACACAGGAAATTTGGGTCATATTAACCCCACTGTTTTTCTCATTTCCTGTCTCTCCTCACTCCTCTTCAATCCCTTTCTTCCAATACACCAGTTTCTCTACTATTTTCATAGAATTCTCACCCTCCGTTTTATTTTTCTCCCTTACTTTGGTCTAGCTTCTGTGTATGAGAGAAAACATTCAACATTGGACTTTCTGGGTCTTGTTTTATTTTACTTAGCATGATGTTCAACAGGTCCACACACTTATCAACAAGTGCCCTAATTTTATTCATCTTTATGACAAAGTAAAATTCCATGGTTTATGTATGCCACATTTTCTTTAAAGAAGAAATATAAATGGCCAATAAATATATTAAAAAATGTTCAACATCTCTAGCAAAGAGGGAAATGCAAATCAAAGCCACACAAATTTCATCTCACTCCAATCAGAATCACAATTATCAAGAACACAAATAATATTAACTGTTGGTGATGATGTGCAGAAAAGGGAACACTCATTATTTTTGGTAGAACTGCAAATTAGTGCAACCACTGTAGAAAGCAGTATGGAGATTTCTCAAAAACTTAAGAATGGAATCAGCACATAACCCAGCTACAGGGATGCTGCAACAAAACTTTAATAATCAATGAAGAAAGTAATAATTTTTCAGTAGCCTTTACATTTTTTGTCCAAACATTAAAGTCTCTTATTTTGGTTATAAACGTAAAGTGAATTTAAAAAATGAATCCGAGGCTGTAGCGGCGGCGCCTGGGCCTCGAAGGGGCTGGCGGTTTCCTCGGGTGCCTCTGCCCTTGCTACCAGCGCGGGAAGTGCCAGGCCTGCAACCAGCTGCATTTCTGTCGACGGCACATCCTGGGCAAGTGCCCCCACCGCGACTGCTGGTCTACCTGTACCCTTTCCCATGATATCCACACACCTGTCAACATCATCCAGGTCCTGAAAAACCACAGGATTTTTGGCTTCAATGAAGCCCAGCTTTGGACCCTGCTTTTGCAGAATGACCCCTGCCTTTTGCCAGAGATCATCTCTGCCTACAAGCAAATGAAGCTGCACAAGATGCTTGAAAATAAAGATAACTCAGTTACTTCTACGGAGGGTTCGCAGGGCCTTGAAAAACAGGGAACACAGGAGGCCAGGTCTGCAGAAGGCCATGGCTGCAGAAGGCAGGGCCCTGGCCCTGTCTCTGCTCAGTTGGCCAGGAAGCCCTGCCCAGGTAAACCTTAAAGGGTACCCATGAAGTAAGAAGCTTGTCCACCTTGGAAGACCTGAAAGCAAGTCTTTTGCTGAGCTCCAGTTTGCAACCATTTGTTCATTTAGTCATTTCTTAATAATGGTCATTAATAGCTACCTCACAGCTTATTGTGAGAGCTAAAGATGGGAGGATAAGATTGGGTATAGGTGGCTAGGATGAGGTCGGACTTGAAGCAGGCAAAGAGAGGGTGAAATATGAGCAGAGGAGTCAGTCCAGGGCAAATCCTGAAGATGCAGCTTCCACAGTTCTTGAGCATCTCTTCCCCAGGCTGGGCAGATGGAGCTCTTCAAGCAGTAAATTTCTGCTGACTTCTGTGGTCTGGCCAGTGATTTGCTGCATGTCCATATGAACAGTTTACATAGATCCATGCACTTTGCACAGTTTTCTACTTATGTGTTTCATAAACATTTCCATTTTGTTCACATTTATCATACATAATCATTTTTTTGCACAGATACATTAATATATCATGTTTACCTCCCTTATTCTAGGACATTTCAACTCTAACAAATTTTGAATATACTTTTTTATAAAATATACCAAGTATTGAATTTATAAAGCCATGCTTTACTTTGGCTTAGCTTATGGGTTCTAAATGATAATGTTTTTTGGATTGCATGTCATTACATATATATGAATGAATAGTATTCTTTGTAACTGCCTTGTATAGGTTCTGTTTTGTATATTGTATACATGGCCTTTTATTGCCAGGGCTCTCTGTACTAATGTGGGGCTCCACAATTTTCATAAAAGGATGTCATCCATACTGTGCTCATGATATCCAAGTTTTGTGGGACCATCCTTGGTCAGCACCACAGAATAAGCAACCTTTGGGTTCCTGTCAAAGATTTCTATCTCAGTCTATTTTTTATCTTTTATTGAGTTTTACTAAGTGCAGCTGCTATAGTTTGAAGGATGGATAGTTCATCCATTACTCTAAATTTTAACTCTTCTTTCTGTGGATGCAGATGGACCATCGGAAATCTATAAGCTTTACCCATTTTGTGTTGACTTTCCCCTTCCTCCCCTCTTCCCTCTGCTCTTTGCCTCCATACACCCTGCTGTCTTTACCAAGTTACATGTAGATGTTACATGCTTTGTTTGTATCAAGGGGTTCCACCACAAGGCAGCTGTATGAAATCCTTTCCTGTGTGTATTGTAGTCACATTTCCAAATATCATTGTGTAAAGTGCTTTCTTAAAACAATTTTTTTTTGTTATAATGCAATGTGAGAAAAAGGGGCAATATAGTACGTTTTTATAAAACCAAATTTATTTAATTTTGAGAAAACTTATGTTTTTATTTTGAGAAAACTGAAATACTTTCTATTGGGGGGGAAATACAAAAGTGTTTTCAATTGAAAAAAAAAATGAATCTGATGTTCAGGACTAAGGATATAGCTTAGATGTAGAGTGCTTGCCTAGTAAACGTGAGGCCCTGGGTTCAATACAAAGCACCACAAAAAAGAAAGAAAGAAAGAAAGAAAGAAAGAAAGAAAGAAAGAAAGAAAGAAAGAAAGAAAGGAAGGAAGGAAGGAAGGAAGGGGAAAGAAAGAAAGAAAATGATCAATACATTAAGACTTAAAAAATAATAGTGTATTTTTTATTTGTTAAAATGAATTATTCAAGTAATTTAATAACATTTGCCTTCTTATCCAATAAGCATTTTTTCCTGTGCCATTAACAAATCACCATATGTTTTCTAAGTGTGGATATACTTATAGCATTTTATTCTTTTTTGCTTTTAATGTTATGATGTATCTTTAAGAATTACTTTAATGTGAAATATTTTGCTGACATTCCTTCTTCTAGGGAATCCCTATCCTTTGCATCACAATCACTTTTTATCTTTATGTTGTCAAGTTTATTCCCACTAAGATCCCCTGGCTACCTCCATGGAGTTTTTAAATGACAGTCGTGTCAACACTCCCCATGTAAGCTAATTTTTTTCTTTAACTCCATTACATTTGGATTTAATCCTATAATTGTTTTCACAGTGAAGAAAATTTATCCATTTTTGTAAATGTCATGGGGATTTATCACTAGGAGACAAAGATGCAACACAACTCCATGCTTTGCTATCTGTGAATGAACCTAGTATGGAGGTGCTGATATCAATCAGTGACAAACTTTGATAAAAGTGACAAAATTAATACTGAACATGTTATGCCTTTCTTATTTACATAGATATTTATGGACACATGAACTAGCAGTAAAATCTATATGCTGTGTATTTACTTCTATTTCATATAGCATGGTGACTGAATTTAGAAGAATGTTCTTGGGAGATAGATTTATTTACCTAAACTGCAGTTACTGATATTTGTGTATACTGGAACCCTACAAAATGAGGACTAACTGTGTTGTCCCCAGATTTTTGTGCTGACAGAATGCAAATGCATGATTAGCCCAGCACAGTGGTGCAGACCTGTAATCCCAGCAGCTCAGGAGGCTGAGACAGGAGGTTCACAGTTGAAAGCCAGCCTCAACAATGGCAAAAGTGCTAAACAACTCAGTGAGACCCTGTCTATAAATAAAATACAAAATAGGACTAGGGATGTGGCTCAGTAGTTGAATGCCCCTGAGTTCAATTCCTGTTACCCAACGATGCATGATTAGCTTAGATTTCTTTTCTATTGTCTCTCTTGAGGTTGCAGTGAAGATATTGGCTTGAGTTACGATCACTGGAAGGCTGAAATGTATAAATGGATATTCATTTGTCAATTGAGTCTGGTTTTTGGCAAGAAGATTCAGTTCTTCTTAGAGTTCTTGGAATGTCCTCATAAGAATACTATAAGAATGTGTCATAAGAATACTATAAGAATACTGTGTCATAAGAATACTATAAGAATAAATAATAGGAGGGAGGGAGAGAGAGAGAAAGAGAGAGAGAGAGACTGAGAGAGAGAGGTGGAAGTTGAGAAGTCTTTTATGATCTACTCTGAGAAGCTTTCCACCATGCTTTCCACCTCATCATGTTAGTTGCAAAGGTTAGCTTTTTTTCAGAACGGAAGGGAAGTACAGGTCATTGAGGACTGAATTTACAAACAGTAATGGAGAATTTAGGAGGTAGTAAAAAGAAAATAATAATAAAAGTAAAAATTAGCAAAAACAAACAAGGTAGTGATCATTTTTATTTTATATATTAACACTCCCCTACTGCATTTAGTAGGCAGAAATCCATCTTTATTGCAGACATTTAGTATAGTAAACTTGACTAATATTTTTACTCCTGTCTCTCTCTCTCTTTCACATACACACACAGGCACCAAGTTTTAGGGCTCCTCAACTCATAAACAAAATATTCTTTATCTTTTTATGTATAGATTATAAATTAAATGAAGACAGAATATAAACCCTGACTAATGGATGCTTTTTATTGAGCATTACAATCAGAGAGGAAAATCTTACTTGTAAGACCTTCCAGCTGTTAGCATAATGCTGATGATTTCATGCTCTTCAATTGTTTAATAAAGATCAATATATTCTCTGGCAAGGTAATTTTTAACATATAAAAATGAGAAAAATTTTAAAAACAGGAGTGCATTTACTTGTCTATAAGAATTGTATGCAATACGTGTATGCAAAAGTACATATTCCACATGTATTCATCAGTGTTGGTTATTGATTTTGCTCTTCATTATGAAAATCAGCAATATGAAAATCCATTCATTGAAGATGTTTTGATTTGAAATTTTTTTTATTACTGCCAAAGTTAAGTACCTTCTTTATATAATAATGGTGATTTATGCCCCTTATTTTGTACCTTGCTTAAAAATACCTTATTTTTTGTTTTGGATCAATAATATTTTTATTTTCTAATGTATAATACTACTATCTTTACACATTAAAATATAAAACCCTGTTTCTAACAGTGAATGTGTCTTCACTAGGTAGGAGGACTTTAACTTATTTAGGGTTTTTAGTTGTGTGAAAGATTAGATTTTTCCAATTTCTGTGAAATTGGAAACAAATATTAATCTATGTAAATATTTACCCTGTGTATCATTC
>JAJEJO010000485.1:457600-498587 GCA_020662805.1 Glaucomys volans
TCTGTCTAATTGCTCTGGCTAGAGTTTCAAGAACAATGTTGAATAGTAGTGGTGAAAGAGGGCATCCCTGCCTTGTTCCAGTTCTCAGGGGGAATGCTTTCAATTTTTCTCCATTTAGAATGATGTTAGCTGTGGGCTTAGCATAGATAGAATGTCCGCACTATCCCTATCTCAACTGTATGTTCTATTCCAATTTTACACTTTTATAATTATTGTTAGCTGTTAGCTGTTTTTTTATTTTTTTAAATCAGTGGTTTCCTAAATTAGTTTTGGGTTTAATGCACTTTGTAGGTGTAATTGGCAACCTGCAATTGCCACATTTGAAGAGTGCTGAAAGTGAAAATCAGTGATGCTTCTCCTTTACAAATGTGTCACTGATCTTGAAATATTCACTGTTAAATTTTTTTCAGGGCTCCCTTGTATCCTTAAGATAAGCTCTTTCAAATTATATTATATTATGTAAAAAGTTTGAACATATGTTATTGTTTTAAACTGTATTGTTTTAATAAATTACATTTCTAAAGATATATTCTGGTGAATATTATTGACTTTTGTAAGAATTCATGGGTAGGCGAAAGTAGCAATTAGAGAATAGTTTCTCAGAGAACTATAGCATTTAAACAATATTTAGCTGGTCGTGTGGACATGTAGTGCCTACATAAGTATAGGAAAAATGAACAACTTGACTTCCTTATGAAAACAAAGAAAAAGAAAGAAAAATAGAAATATATATACACATACACACTAATATACATATACATATATATTTTATTTTATTCTTATAGGATGATGATAGGAGCTCCAAATATAAAAGGACAGTGACACTAACAAATGAAGATGTTCAGATCCAGAAATACACAACCTCATTTGCACAATGGCTCTGGAAATAGAATACCCTCCCTTTGCTATCACCTATCTCTGCTGTTTTGAGACCAAGAAAATGGTGGTAAAGAGCCTTACATCTCCTCCTACTTTGCATGTCCATATTATTTCCAATGCAATGTTGTATCATTAGCTAATTAAATTATACTTAATCTAAATATACACTTATACCTATAGGTAATCTTCTGATGCAAATATGTTGTTACATGCTGGGAATATTATAGCTGGCATCATACATAAGATGTGAAGCACTATAGATGTCATTAAAAGTTAGATTTATAGTTTTGACAAGCATGATTATCTCCATTTCCATGCTTCTGTAAAAATCGTTGGCACCCTCATACTTACCAGTGGTGTACCCTGCCATTTCAAACTAACATCCAGAGAATGTCCTGGGGTAAGAAAGCAGGAATTATTCTATCAGGATCTTGTGGGACAGTTATTCTGCCTTAGCAGAGAGATAATAATTTCAAAGTGTTTTTGGTTTTGTTTTGGTTTGGTTTGGCTTGACTTTTTGTTTTGTTAACGGGTGGTGGAATTATCAGATCCCTAAACAGATAAACTGAAGTAGTTAAATTACTAAATAAGACATGGGTGGATGAGAAGACACAATGATTTTTTTCTGCCAATGAAGAGAAAATTACTAATTGTAAGACCAATCATAAAAAAGCAGAAGGCCCAAGCAATATTTGACTTACTCAGTTTTCTTAAAACTATGTGCCATGTTTGGAAGTCTGTTTAAATTCAATGAACTAAGTTACCAAGATATAGGATTTTTTTCAATGGATTTTCTTTGATAAATACAAATATGTGATCCAAACATCTCATTTGGAAATGAGATGTTTCCCCATAAAGTTCATTTTAGGCGGTACAAAAATGTTCAAAGGAAAAGTTATTAGATTATGACAGCAATAACCAAATCAGTGCATTGATCAATACATGGATTAATATTTTGAATCAATTACTGGCTGATAACTGTAGGCACATGAGGTGTGTCTGGAGAAAGGAGACTATTGGGATCATGCTCCTGGGATATAAGTTTTGTCTCTGACTCCACCATTGCTCTCTCCTTCCTGACTATTATAAACCAAGTCGCTTTCCTCAGTCATGATGTTCTGCCTTACCTAAGGCCCAGAGGAATAGAGGTAGCCAACAATGGAATGAACCTCAGAAACTGTAAGCTCATAACAAACATTTCTTCTTCTAAGTTATTCTTATCAGGTATTTCAGTCACAGCAACAAAAAACTCACCAACACAGAAATTCCCCTGACCATGTCATTCAGAAGCCTTTGGTACTGGAATGTGGAAGGAATTTTGGAAAGTTTAGAGATAAGGTCTGGAGAAGCTGTAGAATGTTTTAAACAGAGCCTAATGACCAGTTTTGGAGCGAATTCGGTAAACAAGAATGTCATTAGGAATACCAACAGTAAAGTCTGTGCTCATAAGGTTGAAAAGGGAAATGAAAATGATACTGGAAATTGGACTAGAGGGCATACATGTTACATTCTAGCAAAGAACTTGTTGTCATTTTTTTCCCACGTCCTACCCATTGTGTTAGGCTGAATTTAAAGGTAAAGGACTAATTAATCCAGCAGAGTAAATTTCAAGGCAGCAAAACATGCAGGCAGGTGGCATAGTTGTTGCATTTTTCTAGCAAGTTTACTGCCATAATCAGGAGCAGAAGAAAAGTGAAAGGATTTTAAAAACTTACAATTTGGCCAGAGAAGCACATGTAAAACTGGGGTAAAAGAAGGTGTGATTACTGAAGAGATTATTCCACTAAAGAAAAACTAAGTATTTTGCACACAGACAATGGGAAAGATAACTTGAGGTCATCTCAGGAATCCACAAGACTATACCTATGATGTAAAATTAAATTTGAAACTACTTTGAGAAAGATAATGGGGGTCCCCTGCTCCTTGCCTAGTGGTGCCTAGAAAGTTGAACCCTCGGAATTTGCTTCACCATGCTCTGTCATCCAGGAACCCAGGGGTCACTGTATCCATGGTCCAAGGGGGCCTGGCTACTGCTTTAGCTATTAACTGTTCTTGACATCATCCACATAGTGCTGATTCTGCAGGAATACAGTATGTTGAAATTAATGGATCATGGAAATCCCACTGAAATTTCAAAGAAAGGCCTGGGAGGCCAGGAAATGTGTAGCAGGGTTGTAATTCTTGTATGGAGTTCATGAGAGTGCAATGCATATAGATGTGAGAATGACACTGAAGCCGAGTGGAGACCCCTAACATTAAGATTTGCCAGTATGGTGGAACTGAGTTACAGACAAAGCCAGCTTCAGAGGGAAGTCATGTGGGCTGCAACCAGAGAGGCCATAGAGGCAGCACTGAACAAACCCTTTGAAGATCACATCTCACCACCATGTGCCCCAGATGCTGGTCTTGGAGCTACTGGGTGTATTGTTTGTCTGGGAGGGTTTTAGTCTTGTTTGGGGCCCCATTCCTCCTTTTGTGTATTGGGAATGTTTACTCTCTGCTCTGGTACAATGTACATTTATAACTTGTTTTTGGTCTTCCAGAGCCTCACAGACAAGAGTTTGCCTTGAGTCTCAGATGAGACTTTGGATTTGAACTTTCAGCATTTCTGGAACTGTTAAGATTATGAGAATTGGAGATGGACTGAATACACTTTGCACTGAAATGTGCATGGGTTTGGGGGAGTTAGAGGTGGAATGTTATGGTTTAGAAATAAGATGTCTACCAAAAAACTCATGGTAGATAATGCAGGAATATTCTGAGGTGAAATAATTAGATTATGAGGTCATAAATTAGTCAGTACATTAATGCATTATTGCATTAATAATTTGAATACTTTACTGGGTATTAACTGTGGGTAGATGGTGTGACTGAAGGGAATAAGTCACTAGGGTCTGGACCTTGGGGAATATCTTTGTCCCTGGATCCTCTTTGTCCTTCTGCTTCCTGGATTCCATGAGCTGAACAACTTTTCTTCCCATACCTTCTGCCATGATGTTCTGACTCACCTCAGCCCCAGATCAATGCAGTCTGCTGACCATGAATTGAAACTCTTAAACTATGAAGCCAAATGGATTTTTTTCTCCTTTAAGTTGCTCTGGTTCAGTATTTTGGTTACAGTAATGAAAAGCTACCTAACACAAGTTACCATAGATGGCAAAATTAAAAGGATAGCCAAATCAGCTTTAATTTATGTAAGATTTAGATTCTTACAGCAAAGATGAAATGATCACAATTCCACATATCTCTTGCATGCTGACTTTTGTTAGGGGGGCAAAAAAAGAAAGAAAGATAAAGGGGTGGACTTTAAAGTAAACAATGTCTTTCAAAAATGTTTTTGAATTGTTATTGTGGGAGGGAATTGCTCAGAGTATGTTACAAAAGATGAGATATAGCATAATATTTTGGTGTATGTTATTAGTTAAATTTGCAGGCTTCTGAAAAAATTATGTAAGTTGTTTGGATTTTTGTATTACACTTTAAGTAAAGATGAATCTGACAAACCGTGGTATTCATTTTGTGTGCTTTCTAACATTTTTTCATTGGTTTTAGACATTTCATGATTAACTATTAAGGCAATAGCTGTACATTCTCAAGATTCTTTAGAAATTGAGGTTCTAAAACTGTCTATAATAATTATAGATATGGGGAAATCATTTACCTAATTTAGACAAATGTTAGACAAGCTCTGAAAAATGTTTTTTTTTTTTTTTACTATTTCTATATATTTAATAAAATGAGATTCTAATCTGAGATTCTGCATGGGATAGTGGGTTATCTTTTCATTCCTGGCATTTCCTTTCTGTAGTGTTTTTTTTTTTTTTGTTTTTTTCTTGGAGATAAAGGCTGGGTGTGTTTTTTTCTGATAGACTACGCTTTTATTTTGATGATAAGAGTGATCATTAGAATCTGAAATTTTTAGAGCTGATTTTCAAAGAGTCCAGGAAATATTTTTAAATTCCTGAGTAAAAAATAAAAGATGACTTTCAGATTTGGGGGTGCACCATTTTGATCACCCTTGATATGACAAACATAAAGCATAAGAAAATGAAGTTAATGGAAGAACAAAACACAAGCATAACAAAATGAAACCTCATTTATATACAGCATGAAATGATATATGGGAACTGAAAATGAGATGAATTATTAAGATAAATTAATTCAAAAGTGGACAAAATTTTTTCTTCCTGATTCTTTTAAGCACCAAGTAACCATGTATTGTGCTGCTTTGCTCCCAGTACTCATACAAACAGGCTCACTTCTGGGTTCTGGACCTTGGTTTTGCCATTGAGGGAATGATATTATTGGAGATAATGACATGTATAATAAAGGATGTGGCATCTCCCTTTGTTCACTGTGACTTTTATTTTACTCAATAGCAAATTGGTCATCCAATTGAAAATGTACAATTTCATAGTGTATTTATACTATCTCCTAGCTAATTTGCAATGTACCAGAAATGCTGTGTTAACTAGCAAACCAAAATCTACCCTGAACATTAGAAAGATATTTCTAATTTGTAAGAGACTTAAGTAAAGAAAAAGGAAATTCAAGATGGAATTTATTCTCACAGATTTTAAAACTAGACTCTAGTTGTATGTAATTTCAGGAGAAAATCCTGGTTCAATAATTATTAGGGGGAGTAGGAATACGGAGAATGTTGCACAGAGGATAAAATAAGACTCTACATAAATGTTATCCCATATTTTTACTCTTACTAAACTTTAGTCCCAGTTGGGCACCAATGTCATAAGCCAGTAACCCCAGCTGCACAGGAAACTGAGGCAAAAGGATTCTAGTTCAAAACCAGTCACTAATTTAGAACTTAGTGAGACCCCATCTCAAAATTAAAAAGTGGAAAAAGGCGGGGTATGTGGCTCAGTGGTGAAGTGCCCCAGGGTTCAATCCCTGGTACCCAAATAAATAAATAAACAAATAAAAGACAGAAAAGAAAACCCAAAACTTTAGTCTCTTCCAGTATGGCATTAGAAAGAGCTTCTACCTCCATAGAATTGAGGGAGTCTTAGAATATGAAATCTTGAGCAAAATCTATCCACAGATATAAGGATCATTATTAACACAGAAAACTGAAAGTTGTCCTGGGCTCATTCCTACCAAGAGTGCTGTCATTGACTCTACCATTGTCTTTTCCCATTGTTTGTAGCACCTGGGGCCTGGGATGAAGAAGTCAGAAACAGAAAATCTCAGGTAGAACAATTTAAAGGGAAAAAAATGAGGTGTGAAATCTTATCAGGTAGAAGAATTAAAGGGAAAAAGTAAGATGTGAATTCTTATTTTCTCAAAAACTTCTGAGACTCAGGTACCAGAATTTCTGGGTGTTTCTCCTCACCATGAGAGCATTATGCAATTTGTTAATGTCCTTTACTTTTCAAGCTATTCTGAAACAAGAGTAAAAAAATGACTTAAATTTGTATTTCAGTTTATAAAAGACAGTTTTTAAATTTATAATCTTATTTTATCTTCAGTTTTTCACTGCAGTATGTGCTTTTGATATACATAAAAAGAATTCATTTTTATTAATCGACTTGAAATAAGAGAAGAAACAGTATGAAACAGGTTAAAAGTTATTTCCCAAATCTCAAACCAAAAAGGCAAAATGTTCTTAATATCCAAGTTTTCTGATCCTTTTTTCATATAGTTGTTTTTATTTGCTCACGTTATTTCCCATATGATTTTCTTTGAATTTCCTTTGATCTTCTTTGGTTATCTTCAAATGCAATGAGAAAAGAAAAACCCTGAGGCATTTTTTTTTCAAAAACATTTTAGTTTAAATGAATATATCATGTAAAACACTATAATTTAATAAGTACTTATGTTGCATGGAGAAGGCAACCATTGCAATTACTAATGACAACATATGGCAGGTGCCTTAAAGCTCCAGGGTGACAACAAAAACATTTGACTTCAGCTCATTATAAGTGTTTTCTAAGATCCTCTTAATTGCCATAGTAATTAAAATTTACCAATATTTGTGAAAATGCCAGCTGACTTGAATATATGAAGTGAATATATGCTTTGCATTTTAAATTTACATAAAATATACATTTCAAAAATCCAAAATGCCTTATCTCTGTCTTAACTGTATACATGTACATTAATTTGTAAATATCTTAACGCCTAAGCCCATTTCTTACCAAGCTGCTATTTCTCAACATTTATGATTAGTAATATACACTGTGTGGTTGTGTGGGCAATCTGCTGGAAAAGAGGAATAATTAGCATTATGAAAATGCATTAAATCATATCAACAAGACATCTCCGTTTCCAGATCATATAGTACTACTGGTAACACCATTGCGATTAAAAAAAAATGTTTGCTGCATTAAAATACAAATAAAAATGTAACAATGCATATTATTAATTTAATTCTGGAATCCTAAGATCAGGGAAAAAAAAACTTTCTAAGGGAAATTGGATTCTTTTCTTTAAACATTTCCTGTTAGATATAGAGGTTATCAGATACCCTTGAGAAAAGTTATTTTTTAAAAACATAATTTTAAATTCATGACAACATAACCACTTGAAATTGTCTTTCAAGGAAGGGTTTAGTTTTATTTGTTTAATCAATCCAAGGTTTATGAGACTCTTAGAGGGCTAAATGAAGCTAGAAACTATTTTTAAGAAAAGGGAAAAAATATTTAATATTCCAAGAAAAATGCTTTTCATAATTTGACAAAACTTGAAAAACAGTTCTTAAAAAATATAGATCAAACTATATCACATTAAACTATAAAATGTTTTAAAATATCATATAAAATATTAAATCTTAATCTAAGCTTAATTTTACTATTGAACCAAGTTGTATTGATTACAGTTCAGTACAGAAGTTTTCTCTTGACGTTTTGCTGTTTTTTGCTCTGCTTTTTAACAGAAAAGACAAGTGCTTATAAAATCTGAGATTACTCTGGACCTACTGAGTTTGAAAATAAATAGTCTGCAGTGCTACCTGCTTAAACCCAGACAGAGAAGGCATGACCACATCCACAGTTCAGCATCAGCATGGCAGTGACAAGACCCTGAGATTCTAGGTTTAGCTAGTTACCCTGCTTCTTAATAAAATAAACTTCTGTTTAGACTGAACACTGAGTCCAGTCTAGCAACTTCTATCCACAATTCAAAGCCTTATTTGGTAGCAAAAACATCAAACAAATGGCACAGTGTTTCAGTCTGGGTAACTGGGAACACAAATGGAAATCTAATAATACAAAAAAGAAGGAATTTAATGAATGAAATTTGATGTTTGAGAAGCTGCCTCTCCAATTCCCAAGATTAATAAGAATAAAAAACAAGTGCTATTGCTATTAAGGAGTGATAAAATGAAGAGAAATGTCAACAGAGTTCATTGTTACCTAGTAAAAGAAGAAAGCATGCTAGACTTGCCAGGTTGAAGTAGGAGTCATGAAGAAGACTGACAGTGGTAAGCAGAGGGAGAAAGGATAAACACTCTGGCGCTGGCTTCCTCTCACAGTGAAAGCATCCTGACTTTCACTATGACTTACCTGAAAGAGCAGACCCAGCTGACATCTAGCTTGACAGCACACAATTCTCATCATTAACCAAAATGACAAAGGAATTGAAAAATAATTCTTAACTTTCCAGTCTGCTGTCTAGAGAAAAGTTCACTAGAGATTACTAGAAGAGAGGATAATTGATGCTAAACGCCAGATTATTATACCCAACATATTCCATCTGTTCTGCTATTCAGAATTCAACTTCCTGACAACAACATGCTTTTAACTAGCACCAGTGAAGAGATCTCTTAGGAAAATAAAGGGTATCACCTTCTTCAAAATGGAAATACTTGTGAGATATCAATTAATCATTTCTTTCTTCTGGGTGAATTTCATTCCTTTTCCAGTTTAGTTGCAATTCTCTTTTGATGTTCTGAAACTTAAAGCCAAATTTTTGAAGCTATGACTAACTTCAGTTCATAAAGTATTTAAAGTAATAGCTGAAACAGAGATGGGTAAAATAAAATTGGCATAAATACAGATATGTGGGAAAAAAATGGATAAATATCACAGAATCACTGCTGATAGGTACATTTTTCCAGTACTTATTGCGAATTCTCTTTGTCCTCAGCACTTCTGCTACAATAGTTAATGGACATGTATGTAATGGTCATCTTATCTAATTAAATAATGAGAACATTCAAAGCTGAATCTAGATATTGTTTTTCTTTCTTTACTTCCTCCCTTTGTTTCTTTGTTTGGATTTAAAATACCTTCAAGTCAGGACAGATTTTGAGAGGCCAACTCATATAAATTTTTTGGCTGTTCTATTTGTCACTGCTGCTCCAATATGCTTATTTCTGAGTGCCTTACCATCAGGGCACCAAAAACCTCTCAAGCATTAGTGCCCTCAGAACATCTCTTCTATCTCTTTGGGTTTCTAGGTGTACCACTAGAAACCCAACAACTTCAATAGAAAGGTTCCTTTCCCTTAAGTGGAGATGTAATGATGTAAGAAAACACTCTTGATATTTGTCAATATAATGCATAGTAACAGTTTCAAACACTTTTACCTTGGTCAAATAAATGTCTTTTTCTTCTTGATCAACTGGCCATGAGTCCACAGATATGGTTTAGGGAAAGTTTGCAACACATCTTAAGCAAGTATACTGCATGAATAATCTAAACACACTCACTGAGCCTTTGGCTTCTCTTGTGTCCTCATGTCTACTACTTCCACCCAATGTTCTAAGCTGTGCACACTTACTTTGATGTCTTAGTTGTTCACATGAGTTCACAGTATGAGCTTCATTATAAGCAGCTCATAATGAAGCACAAGAATATGTAGTAAGTTACTTGTTCTCCAGTTTTAGCAGGGCCCACCAAAAAAGTAAAGATATATTTTTCAGAAGTGAAATATTTGTTTAGCATAAATTGGTGGTTTCTACAAAATTATAAAATTCAAAACTTCCACCATAAATTAAATATCCAAAAGATACTTCTGTCTCTTCAAAATATGATTTAGTCTGATACTGTTAAATTTGCATTAGATAGCAAATATCAAAGCCATTGCTGGTTGTCAGTTAATTGAACATATTTACTTCACTTTGCTTTTATGTATACATTATGCTGTATATACTATCTAAATTTTAAATCACTATTTGTTTTAGTCAGCTTTTTCATCATTGTGACCAAAAGACCTGACAAGAGCAACATAATGGAGGAATAATTTATTTTGGCTCATGGTTTCAGAGGTTCAGTCCATGACTGGCCAACTCAATAGCTCTGGGGCTGAGATGAGGCAGAGAATGTGAAAGGACATGATAGAGAAAACCTGGCAACCAGGAAGCAGAGAGAACTCTGCTCATCAGGGACAAAATATAAAACCCTAAGGTATGACTCCAGTGACCCACCTCCTCCATCCACTCACCACATGCCTAAAGTTACCACCAAGTTAATCCGTATTAGTGGATTAATCCACTGATTAGGTTATAACTCTCACAATCCACACAATTAAACCATTCCACTTCTGAAAGTTCTTGCATGGTCTCGCACATAAGCTTTTGGGGACACCTCATATCTAAACCATAAACCTATTATTTTCAGTATCCTGTTACAATTGCTATGTAGTCCTTTCTCACATAATTTGACTCATATTTATAAAAGTTCCTTACTAGCATTATGCTGTATAGTCATTATTAACATAGCATTTGAGCAAACAGTGTGACAATCTATGGGAACACAAATCTACATAAGTGTGTCCATAGTCAATAACTCTGAAAACAGAATTTTTAACTGTTAGGGGGGATTCCCCACATCCAGCGTGGATGAGGGAAATGGTTTCTGTCGGAGGACAGTGCCAGCTGTTGGTTAACCACCAAGAAACCCATTTAATTAAATAAATGGGTTATTTATTTAAAAGGAGCCAATAATCTTTTCAAATGGAAGAGGGTGTGATGGATTGAGCCATGTCAAGATCTGGCTTCTAACAAGATGTAGAATCCCACCTTCCCTTTATTTATAGGGAGACCAGGAGGGGCTTATTCTGGAGGAACAGGATGAGATGGAGTTAGGGAAGCCATCTACTTTAGCGGGTCATCCCGGAATTAGCATTCCAGGCAGTGAGTCACTTCTGCACAGAGGCACATATTCCAGGCTATGTGAAACAGTTTCTTATGATTGCCAGTTCCTGGGAGTCAGACTTCTGTATCCCATGGTTTGGTCAAGCCTGATTCTGCCAGTCATGGATGGCTTCCTACATTTAACCTACTGTGAATTTAGAGATTTGTACAAATTTATCTGAACTATTCCATGATGTTATGAATAAGTGATATATGTATCTTATTATATTCACAAAAATTAGGCATGAGTTATTTGGTATGTTTATGCTTTATTCTAACTTACCTTCTATTCACTGTGAGAATTGGAGAATTCTAACAAAAATCACTAGAACTTGTTTCCAAAAAATGAGTATTGGGATAAGTGAGGTCAGGGAATTTATTGAAAAGAACTTTGTGACAATTATAATCATTTTCTCTTTAAATTCCTTTAGATGGGAATACTGTAACAGGATTTCTCATTCTTGGAAGTATTAACATTTGCGGCTGGATAATTCTTTATCTGAGCTCTTCCCTTGCATGATAACGTGCTTTGTAACAGTGTTGACCTCTACCTACTATCACTCCAAACCAACCACATTTAACAGTCATGACTATTTCCTTGTATTTCAAAATGTCTTTTAACACATGGCTGAGAATCACTCGTCTATGCCAACTGTTTGAGAACTATAACTTCATTTTATTGAAAGCATGCTATATGTTTTTGTATAATATCCCTTCCAAAGAGTGATAATAATTCAATTTAGAAATAATAAATCTGAGTTTCAACACTGAAACACTGAGTTTCATACACTGAAAGAAACAATATCAGAATTCTTAAGTCAGCATGACACATTTTTGGAAGACACTAATATGCCATTTGTGGTACACAGTATTGTTTGTCCTTTATTCTTTTTTCCTCTCCACTTTTCTTATGTCTTTCTGTGGGCATCTTATACCTCTTAGTACTAGTGTCTTTGATCTCCGCTCTGTGTCCTACTTGTCCAACAGACAATAAAACTGGTATATTACTAATCTGCCCAACTGTGTGGGCAGATTAGTAATATACCAGTTTTATTCAAAAGCCTTGAATATGACAAAGTTCCATCAGTACTTGGAATTTTCACCTGACATGTTACCAGCATATCCCAAGAGACCATTTTGCTCATAGCCTAGGTTTTATGAAGTAGGCAACCATAAGAGGTCCATTCAAGAGGATCATACTATACCCAGCAGGCAGACACATAAGTATGATGTAGACGATTATCATAGTGAACTACTGAGATTGTTGTCTTGCACTTACCTCTATCACAAACAGATGGTTGAATAAACATAGTCACTATTAACTTTATTTCTTTTGTAAAGACATGATCATATGTTCATCTAAAATGAGGCTGTTGCACAGAGTATTTTAAAATTTCCTTCTAGCATAAATTTCCTATTTTCTCTGAGTTTATGTCATGTATAACCATATCAACTTATTTTCACATAACAAAATGTATGTAGGTGAGCTTAGAACAAACTCCATCAGTGTGTAGTGAAGAGTAACATGCATCACCAAGAAAGGGAAAATGCAACTGGTGGTGAGTTTCAGAAGAATGATGAGTTCACAAGTGTCTCTACTTATCTTCCAAAATAAAAGTGCCCAAGATTAAAGAAAATAATATTTTTGGGTGCAAAATTTTTATTAAGGTTCATAGAAGGGAAGGAGGATGACAGAAACCTATCCTATCTTTGGAAAGAAGAAGTTGATGGAAAAGTCAGAATTTCAATTTTGAAAAACGTGTTATAAAAAGGAGAATCTGAAATATCAAATAAAGTACCCCCAGAGGTGTGGCATTATCACATAAGACCCTAAATGGAGAGCATTTTTTAATTGTTTTAATTAGTTATACATGACAGTACAATGCATTTTGATATATCATACATAAATGGAGTAAAAAGGAGAACATTTTGAGCATTTTTATTTGCAGAAAATGAATATATATGTAAGACAAAGAGGGAAAGGACCAAGAATACCAAGAATGCTTTTTCAATGATCAAATTCTCTTTGTAATCTTCACAAATGAAATAAAGATTATAGAATTAAGACAGTTTTTAAAATACAGTACTAAAAAGTCCTTATAAATAAAAATAAAATTTAGTATTTGAATCACAGATTATGTAGGGCTTCCTCTTTATATGGTTACTATTTTCTTACATCCCTAGTTGAATATATCATACTTTTACTTATTTCCTCAAATGTCAAACACTTCCTACTCTGTCTCCATTCTCAGCTGAACATCTTGCTTCCCAGTTCACAAAATGATTTTAGTGATCAAATTAAACTATGGAGAAAGTGAAGGTCCATCTAGAAAAAGAGTGGGGTCCCAGAATTAGAATGGGATATCTTTGCATGTTTGATGCATATTAAAACCACCTTGTCAACCTACCTAACTGTATATGTATACTTTCAATGGACAACAACAATGTGTTTCCAGGTCACACAAATGTTCTTCCTGCCTATCCTGCATTATTTTACTTTCTACTCCACCGCATCATTCACCTCAGCTTATATTCACTGTTCGTTCTTTGCTTTTCTCTTCTTTTCTGAAGTCCCTATTGATATTCTGTATATTATATAGCTTCCTTGCATTCTCTCTTGAATTCAGTATTCTGGCTTTGAAATCAATACTCCACCAACATAGTTTTTCTCAATGTTACTAATCAATGGAAATTTCTCTATCAGCAACAATGGACACATTTAGGCGTTCTCACCTCTCAGAATCACTTTCTTCTACTTTCTTGGCATTAGACTCCATAACTGCTCATCTTTTAAGCAACTCCATTTTAGTCTCCTTTTCTGGGTTTTCTTAACTCTTGACTTTGATATGATATAGTGTCCCAGTATAACTGAACTTTTCTTTTTCATTATACAGTTTCCCTGAAACCATTTAGACATTACTTTTAAATAATGAACTTTACTGAGATGAAATTCATATGTCATAAAATTCACCAAATTATTGTGAATTTATTTTTTAGCATGTTCACAGAATTTTACAATCATCACCACAATTTTTCAAAAAAAATTATTATTTTTAAATTTTTTTATTTGTTCTAATTAGTTGTACAATAGGATGCACTTATGCATTTTTGATAAATCATACATAAATGGAGTATAATTTCTCATTTTTCTGATTGTACATATTGTAGGATCACATTGGTCATGCAGTCATAGATATACATGAGGTAATAATGTCTGCTTCACTCTACTATCCTTCCTACCAAACCCCTTCTCCTCCCTTCACTCTACCTAATCTAAAGTAGCTCTATTCTTCCCTAGCACCAGTGCCCCACACACATTGTGAATAAGTATCTGCATATCAAAAAAAAAAAACACATTCTGTCTTTGGTTTTCTGGGTTTGGCTTATTTTGCTTAGTATTATAAAATATTTTGGTTGTTCTCAAAAAAATTCCTCATGAATTAGTAATCATTTCTCATTGTTTTCTCCTTCTCCAAACTTTACTTTTCCATTCTGGAAATTCAGTATAAACATTATCAAATTATTGACTTCTTTCAATGAGAAACATGTTTTCTCATTGAAATATACACCCATGTTGTAGCACATATTCATGCTTCATTCTTTTTAAGTTGAAAAATATTCAGTTTAGTAGATGTACTACATTTAGCTCATGAAAACTTCATCACTTGAAGAATACTTGGGGCTATTGTAAATAATACAGTGATAAAACATGAGGGCATGTAATTTCATTTCTTTTGGATATATATCCAGGAGTGAAATGCTTAAACATCATAAGGTAGGGGATACTTAACATTTTAGGAAACTGCAAATCTGTCTCCAAAATGGTCATATTATTTTACAGTTCCAAAAGCAATTAATGGAGCATCCTCTGTTTTTCACTAATATTTGTTATTTCTTTTCTTTTTGATATTATTCCTCTTTATAGGAATAAAGTGACATCTCATTATGGTTGTAGTTTTATTTCCATTTTCCTACTGACCAATGATTCTTAGTGTGCTTTCTTGTGTTTATTTGGACACTTCACTTATTTATATTTTTGGGAAAATGTTAATTTATATAATTACTTTCGATCCATTTACTTGTTGAATTATAAAAGTTCTTTATATATTTTAAATACAAGCCTCTTGTCAGGTACATCATTTGCAAACATTTTTTCATTTTATTATTTCACATTATTTTGAGAACACAAATGTGGTTTTTTAAAATTTTCATTTTTCACCTACTTTTCCTCTTTATCCTTCCTTGTCATCTTCTTTTTGTCATTGCTTTTATTTTTAGTATTACAAATGAAGAAATATTTCCTAACTCAAGGACATGAAGAGTTGCTTCTATGCTTCCACTTGAAGTTTTATAGATTAGTTCTTACATATAAGCCTATGATCCATTGAGTTTACTCTTTGTATGGCTGAGATACATGTTCAAATTCATTCTTTGAGTTATGAATTTTCAGTGGTTAAAAAATAATATTTTCCTGATGAATGGTCTTGGTACTCATTCTAAAAACTACTTTACCATGAACTTAAGATTTTACCTGTAGACTTTCAGTACTTTGGCACTGATGTATGAGACTGACCTTATGCTAGTACCTAATGCCTAGATTACTTTTACTATATAGTAAGCTATTAAATGGGAAATGTGATCCTTGACCACTATTCTTTTTTTTAGTTATGGGTATTCTGAGTCCCTTTATATTTCTGTAGAAAATTTATATTTCATTTTAAATCAATTTTATTCAGATGAAATTTATACAACAAAAAAGTTACCCAAGTAATGTGTGAAGTTCATTTTTTGTGTATTCTCTAATAATATAATCATTACTACCACTATTATAGTTAGTATGTAAGGTTTCCCCCAGAGTTTCACCTGTGAGACAATGTGAGCGGGTTCAGAGTGGAAATGATGGAGTTATGATAGCCTTAACCCAATCAGTAAAAATCACTTGATGGGATTAATTGAGTGATAATTGAAGGCTGGTGGGGTGTGGCTGGAGGAGGTGGGCATTGGAGAGCATGGCTTTTGGGTATATATTTGTATTTGGCAAATGGAGATCTTTCTCTTTGCTTATTGATCATCATGTGAGCCGCTTCCCTCTGCTGCACTCCTCTGCCTCACCATGAGCCCTATGCAATGGAGCCAGCTGTCCATGGACTGAGGTTTCTGAAACCATGAGCAACCCAAAAACTTTTCCTCCTCTACAGTTTTTCTTGTGGAGTCTTTTAGTTTAGAGCAGTGAAAAAGCTGATGAAAACAACCACCATCTAAGCTACCAGGGTAATTGTAGCCCCCCAAATTATGTTAACTAGTAATTATTTTCCATATCATTTCCTTTACCCAAGCACTGAAAAACAGTTTTTGTTTTCTGCAAAAGCTGAGGCTTGAACTCCATAGGGACTGAATTTAAACTATGGCTCAATTCAGAGAGTATTGGCATCTTAGCAATGTTGAGTTTTTTAGTCTGTGAAACCTAGATGTCTTTCTATTTGTTTAAACGTGTTTTTACGTTTCTTTCAGCAGTGTTTTCTCATTACAGTATGTACATCTTATACTGCTTTTATTAGAACTACCTTTAAGTGTGCGTCTCAATACCATAGGAATTGAATTTGTTTCTTCTTAATTTCATTCTCACATTGTTCCTTATAAGTCCATAAACATTCAAGTGGTTCTGTTTATCTTGTATCCGAAATTTTTGAGCATTTTTATGAGTTTTAATGTTTATCTAATGAATAAAGTAGGATCCCATTAGCATGCCTGGGTGGAAAGTCCACTTGCTTACGCCTGGAACCTGATGCAGCACTGCCCTTCACTGATTGGAGGAGTTCTGGATTACAATCTACACAGTTGGCGTATTTTAGAATTAAGGTCAGCAAAAGGGAAGGGCTACAACTGAACTAATTAAGGCTGAAAACTAAGTTTTTAAAATGAACCACCAAACTTTATATTTCTCACAGGTATTAAGTTTTTTTAAATTGTTGGGTAAATTTTTCAGCAAAGTCATCTGGTCCTGGACTTTGTTGGAATGATTTATTTTATGTTGCTGTTGCTGTCAGTTGAATTTTGATATGGATTGCATTCTGTCTGTAGATTACTTTGGGTAATATGCAAATTTTAACAATATTTATTATTCCAAACCTTTAACATGGAATTTATTTCCTTTTATTTATATATTCTTCAACTTCTCACATTAGTATTTTACTGTGTTCAGTGAACAGAATGTTACCTTTTTATTTAAATTGAATGCTATCTTACTCTTTTCCATGCTATCATTAGATTGTGTTCTTAATTTAGTTTTCTAATACTTCATTTTCACTAAGATGAAATGCCATTTACTTTATTCATTAACTTTTTTATTCTATAGCTTCACTAAGTTTAGTTATTAATTTTCATAATTATTTTGGTGGAATTTTTAGTGTTTTATATATCTGAGATCTTGTTTTCAAACAAATTTTATTTCTTTCTTTTCAATTTGGATGACTTTCATTTCTTCCTCTTGCCTAGTTGCTCTAGCTAGACTTCCCAATGCTAGCTTGAATGGAAGTGGTGTAACAGTGTTCCACTTCATGCTCTGAATATAGTCCTGGCTGCTCGGCCTCTGTGACTTATGTTTAAAATGGACTTTTCTTTCTCTGCTCTCTCCCTGCTCCTCCCTAATCTCTCCCCCTCCCCAATCTCAGGGAAACTTGGTTACTTTTCTTCCCCATTTTAGGTAGATTTATCTGTCCTTGAGCACCACCATAAGAATGAGGTAATCCAGACTTTGGGGATGGAACCAGAAGATCTCAGAATTGATAATCTTCCCAATTAACAAGTGAATCACAACTTCAACAGACAACACATGGAATGCAGTCTTTGAATCACCTCTTTAAAAGCCCCTGTTCCTGCTAAAGGGCAGAATCATAGCCTTTGGAACAAGAGTCCCCTGTGTTTCTGTTTCGCTAGCACAGCAATTAGCCTTCTTTTTCTTTTTTCTCAAAACTGTGTCCTTGTTATTGGATTGGCATCCGGGACAAGGGCCTAGCTTTCAGTAACAATGATAGTGGAAATTCTTATTTTCTTCCTGGTCTTAGAGAAAAGGATTTCAACTTCTTACAGTTGAGTACAATTTAAAGTATAGACTTGTTATATATAACTTTTATTGTGCTGAGGTACATACCTTCTTTACGTAAATTATACAGTGTTTTTATCATAAAAGGTTGGACTTTGTTGAGTGCATTTTCTGTGTCCTTTGAAAACAGATTAAACAGATTAAAGAGAAAACAGATTAAAATGTTGTGTTCCCCAGGGAGATTCTCCAGCGATATCCAGAGAGTCAGCCTCACCCTAATCCCAAATCCCCTCCCTGTGGCCCACCCCAGTCCCTTCCCTTCCCTATAGCCCCATCCTAATCCCTTCCTGCACCCTATAAAAGTTGGCAGCAGAAGCACTAACCTGCAATTTCCCGCACCCCGCTTTTAGGTGTAAGGGCAATCGTGACTGGCCAGCTAAAATAAAGGCTTCTTTTGGCTTTACGTGATAGCTTGGATGATTTTATTTTCTTTGGGTACAACAAGGTCATCACTTTTTTTTTTTTCTTTTTTCTGTTAATGTGCAGTATCACAAATATTGACTTACATATGTTGAACCAGTCCTATAACCAAGGGATAAGTTCCACTGGAAAAGTGAAAATCCTTTTAATAGTCAGTTCAATTCAGTTTTCTAGTGCTTTGTAGAGGATTTTTGCATCTAGGTTTATTAAGAATATAGTCCTATAATTTTCTTTTCTTGTAATGTCCTTGTCAGACTTTGGTATCAAAGTAATGTTGATCTTATCAAATGAGTTTGGAAGGTATTCCTCCTCTTCAATATTTTAAATAGCTTGAGAAAGATTGCTATTATCACCCCAAGTGTTTAGTAAAATTCATCAAAGTCTTTGGGGCCTAGGTCCCTCTGTCTTTTTTTTTTTTTTTTCTCTTTCTCTCAGTTACTAATTGAATCACATTGCTGGTCATAGGACTGTTCTTATTAGCTATTTTTCTCCTTTTGAGTCTATTTCAGTACTTGTGTTTTCTCTAAGAAGTTGTTCATTTTGTCTAATTTATCCAAGTGACTTTTATTCCCCCCACATATTAGTTCCTCCTGCAGTACACTATATTATCCTTCTTATTTCTATAAGGTCACCTTTATAATCTATTCCATGGGTGTACGATACCCACCTCTACACTTACCCTTCTCCAGGCTGAACTTAGTTTTAGGTCGAATCATACAGCCATGACTCTCTTGAAGACACAGGTTCTCTAAGTAGGAAAACATAGCTCGGGCTATCTATGACTGTGCTCTGGGAACAATGCTTTTCAAGTGGTTAGATCTTTCTGTAACATTGGTCCATTTAATCCTTTGACTATAGCCCTTGCTGCTTTGCCTCTGATTTATTTTTAAATGGACATGTTTATTTGTCTTCCTCTCTCCCTCCTCCACCTAATCTCTTCTCCTCCCCAGTCTCAGGGAAATTGGAATTTCTTTCTTAATCCTGAGCAAGGTTATCTATCCTTGAACACACACCCACCAGAGGAATGAAGTAATTCAGGCTTTGGGAATGGCACCAGAACATCTCGGAAATGATTATCTCCCAAATTAACAAGTGAATTATAACTTCAGACAGCGAATGTGGAATGTGGCTTTAAATCACCTCTTTAAAAGCCCCTGTTCCCCTTGATGGGCAGAATCACTGCCTCTGGGACAGGAGGAGTCTCCTGTGTTTTTCTTTGCTAGAAAAGCAATAAAACTTCTTCGCCTTTTCTCTCAAAATCGTGTTGTCATTATTGGATTGGCATCAGAGACAAGGATCAAGCTTTGGCAACATTTCCACTGGTTGCAATATTTCAATAGTCTTCTTGACTCTGAAGGTGGAGGTAGAGAGTGTATTTCAATAGCCCCAAGTTAAAGAGTCATAGATTCTGTTGCCTTAATTAGCTCCATTAGTTTCTCTTAGATACATGTTTTTATTTTTTTTCTGTGGCTTTGGCTATTGTAGATTTTTTAAATGAATTTTGAGTGTTTTGTAGTAAATTTTATTTTACAGGACACAGTGATGTCCCATTATGTCCTTCTGAAAATTAATCTGAGTCAGGGGAAATTGGCTCTGACTAATGGCTATTGTGAAGATGGAAATTTTTATTGAAAAAAAATATAAGAATACAAGATTTTAAAAATATCTAATAAAAAGGAATCAGATAATCATCAATATGAAGAAAAATAATTTCGTAACAATTAGATTCTAGGAAGGACATATAACAAATAATTGTGAGCAAAACAATAAAATTCTTTCTATAAAATACTAAAACGATCACAAATGTTTGGTTTCTTGAATTATTTCATTAAAAATCTAAAGTTATCATATGGCATTTTTACAGGTAAACACAAAGTTATCCTAAAGTCGAAGAAATCAGCTTTCTAAGGCACATGATTAATTAATGCTGCTTTGATTCTAGGTTTAATAATTTATTTGCCTATCAATGCCACTATAAAATCCCAGAAGGTTCTTACAAAATTTGCAATGAGCTAGAGTTAGCAGGTGCTATTAAGAGAATATGCAAGTTTCCTTTACAAAATGCCAGAAGTTGATTGTGGACCAACTGGGGAAGACCTATGAGATCCTTCCAGTGTACACAAAAGGAATGAATCCATAATTAAATTACATTTAATCACAGATGGTTATTTTACAGCAGGTGCTCAGCTTTGAGTGTAGCTCTGGACTATTTTTGTTCCAATATGGTGCTTAATCCCGTTTGGTTATCTGGCAATATTTTATGGTTAGAAACTGTTTATTTTGTGGTTGAAAATATTTCACGAGTATATAAATGAATCTTGTATATAAAAACTTTCACATAAAATTTGTGATCACATACATTATGTGGTTTAGTATTTAAAACACCTCCTGGTAAAACAGTTTTAATATTTTTATCATTTTCATAAATTCTTTTTATTGGGAAATTATTGTTTTTCAAAGATATCAGCATAATTATACGAAACAGAAGTCAAATTTAAAGAACAAAAAATTGTTCAAGAAACTTGTTAGTCCTGTAGTCAATAGAAGTGTCATATTTCACTTTCAAACAAGTTAATAACATCAGAAAAAATCATTACAGCATTGAAAATAGGTAGAAGTCATCTAAATGTTTAAGAAATGGAATGAAATATATTATATAGCTTTTAATTCTTAAAATTAACACACCCATTCAGTATGTAATAATTTTGCTCAGTAATGCAGTTCTCTCTTTAGAAACTGAATACATGTACTTCAGGGTCTAATTATTAAACTTTTATTAAATGCAAGCTGATCAGTTAAATGCAAGCAATCACTTTTTCAGTTCCAGATTTTTATTGTGGACCTATTAATATTTTATGTTCTTATAGGCAGCCATTCATTTTCTCAAACTCTCTACATATGTCTCTGCTGGCTCTTAGTTTGTAGTAAGGAATTGAATATCCGTGTCCCTAATTGGTTTGGCATTGCCTTCTGGCACAATTGCTTTAAATCTGTTATTTTTTTCATAATCCAGATAGGTGTTTTCTCTTTTAATAGGGGAAGAAAACACGCACACACACACTCAAATGAGGACTAAAATGAAGAATGCCATCTCTTACATTCCATTGTAGGAGCTGAGCCGTCTTCAGATTTTTGGAAGAAAATTGTTATACCTTTTCCTAGGCAAGAAAATGTATAGGATGATGAAGGCAGCATTATGCTTTAAGCCTGAGAACACCACTAGCATATGTGGCAATTTGATTAAACTGGATTTGAATAACTAGAAACAAAGAAATTATGTTTATGATCAGAAGATAAAATTTAGAAACTGCACGGGGAAAACAAAAATTCATGGTAATGATAAAAATGTTTCAACTCAAGAATCTACCAAGAAAATTTCAATACCAACACTTTGGCCTCTGAACTCCTTTTCCAAAGTGAACACTCTTCTCCCAGCTAACGTGAATCTTGACTATTCTAGTACATACTCTACTGTTTTTCCACCTCCTTTACCATTTAGCCTTTGCACATATTTTTCCTTCTTCCTGGAATGACTATTCCTTCCTTCAATTTCTCCCTGCTTCCTCTATTCCCGACTCAGGTTAACAATATCTCTAAACCCTTGATTGGATAAGTTATACATTTCATCAGCTAAGCATTCCCAAACTTCTTCCATATCAAGATTCAATCATGTGATGTTCCTCTGTTACTTTAAAAACTCCCAATATTTATACTAATTGTTATGGTTTAGATATGAGGTGTCCCCCACAAAGCTCTTGAGTGAGACAATGCAAGAAAGTTTAGAAATAAAACCGTTGGGTTATATGAGTTTTAACATAATCAGTGCTTTAGTCCCCTGATAGGTATTAATTGGGTGGTAAACGTAGGTATATAGGGTGTGACTGGAGAAGGATGGTGATTGGGAGCATGCCTTTGGGGTATGTATTTTGTCCATGATGAGCGGAGTCTGTCCTTCTCTACTTCCTGGTGCCATGTCATGAGCCACTTTTTTCTACCACACTCTTCCAACCAAAATGTTCTGCCTCCCTCTATCTCAGAGCCATGAGGACTGAGACCTTTGAAACCATGAGTTCCAAAATAAACATTTCTTTCTTTAATTGTTCTTGTCAAGCTTTTTGATCACAGTTGTGCAAATGCTGATTAAAACCCCAATATTATTATTTTGATTTGTCTCAACCCTTTTTTTCATCCAATCAGCTGTGTACCCTTAGTCTAAGTTGTTATTACATTAGACCTCTAGTACCCAGCAGGGTGCCTATCACATAAGTACTGAGCAACTTTTTTTTTTTTTTTTTTTTTCTGGGTAAAAATGGTCTGACAGGCAACAATTTTGTCGCTTAGGAGATTTTTAAATAATTCATTTACTTCCTACCCTTGAAGACAAGGTAAATATGAGATAAGGACACACGTTATTGATTATAGAATAGCTACCATTTGAAAAACTGCAGGTATGAAATCCCTACTAGCTATGTTTCACTACAGAAGACCTGATTTCTCTTTTATAAGAGAGAAAGCCATGACAATTCTATTGAATCCTTGACAAGTACATAGAAATAAAAATATCATGTACATTCATTTAAATTATACCAAACATTTAGAAAATTACCACTTGTCCACCTCATATCTAATGATTAGTGCATGGCATATGTCATTTAAAAAGTTAGAGTGGTCATTTATTACCTTTATTATGAATCTACATACCAGAAGTATCAGTTGGACACATGTTTTTATCAGTTTAGATATTAAGAGTAAAAGTCTCCCTTGAGATTTTAAAAGATTTAATATGCAAAAGTAATCACCATACCAATATGAATTCTATGCATCTATAAATATTATGCAAAAGCAAATAGATACAATGATGTCTGACAGCATCAATTTTACATGACCTACATTAAAATCACACCGGTAAGCAATGTTCTTTGGAGACAAATATTATATTTCTTAAAAAGCTACAATGGCAATGATTTCTGATTAGTCAGATGGAATTTATATATTTATAAAGTGTGTTTTCTAGAAGGTGCCCACCTGTTTAGATTCATAACCCTATGCATCAGAAACACATAGAATGGTTGTGTAGAACTCTTGTTCTCAAGGGTTTGCAGGTGAGTACACCAACATTCTAGGCGACAGAGCAGATCAGTGTTGCTAAGTTGGATCCAAATAACTTACTTTTAATGATTTGTTTTAATTTTAGATTTATTTCCTAACACAAAACTCAAGCAATTCAGAAATTAAAAGCTGTATTTGCTTTTAAAGTGGAGTATTAACTTCTATATGAGAAAAATAAAGATCTCGAGTTTTTATCTCTTAAATGTTATACTCCTAATCCTTCCTACAGAAACCCTAAGATAAGAGGAAAGACATTTTTACTAATTTTTAATGGAAAGCTCAAAAATGGGTGGTGCAATAGAGAAATGGTAAACCAAGAGGTTCTTTTTTTTGTTGAAGAGATTGAGCCAAATACTAAAGAATAAGGAAATTAGGATGAACCCAGATTTCTTTATTCCTTTAAAAGGGAAGATCAGGCTTGTGTCCCTCCACTGATAACTCATTCTGTGGTTCATAAACTTGCCTCCCTTGTATGGGGATTGATTCTCATGCTCACATGTTACTAGATGTTATTGCTTTTTCATTGTTCTGTTTCTTATCTGAGAGAAATATTTGTCCATGCCCATATCTTTACAAAGAGTTGGAAAATAAGAGAGTCAGAGATAATCATACTTTTTAAGTATTGTTTTAAAAAGTTCCTTTAGGAAAATGGATAAACATACTGTTTCTCTTAGGATATATTAAGTGGGTTTCCTGGGGCATGGGGAAAGGATGGAAACTTTTAAAAAATCCAGTGTTTTTTTTTTTTGCATAAATCATTACAAAACTAGATTAAAAACTATCAAAGAAAAGAGCATAGAGAAACAAATATGTCATAAGTAAACTTAGATTCAAGAAAGGGAATAAATCCTGTCAAACATGAGATAATAGTGTTGTGAAGTGTAATCTCATAAAAATCGTACAAGGTTCTGAAAAGAAATGCTAATAATAAAGACTATCTGAAGGTAACTTTAGAAGTCTGACAGCAGAGACATTATATAAATATATACATTTATAAAAATGAGCATTAAAAGTTTTGATGTA
This sequence comes from Glaucomys volans, assembly GCA_020662805.1. Taxonomy (NCBI): domain Eukaryota; kingdom Metazoa; phylum Chordata; class Mammalia; order Rodentia; family Sciuridae; genus Glaucomys; species Glaucomys volans. The sequence continues at coordinate 482,227 of JAJEJO010000485.1, forward strand.
GAATTAAATCTCAGAAAGCTATGCATGGTTATAAAAAATACACATGTGAAAAACGTGAATCATACACATACATTAAAGTCCTTAAAAATGACTAGCCATAACAAACTCCTAGCCCAAAATAGAACCTGGATATGAGACAGGGAAGAAAAGATGGTGGTGAGCTGATTTCTTAATTAACAGAGTTGGGAAGCAGACGATGAATCTGACAAGGAAGGGTAAAGATGATGTTTGGAAAAATATCTGAGTAACTCCAACATTTAACAAAAAACAGATATTTTCAAATCAACAGGAATAGGTTTAGCTCCAACTCTACAACTAAGAGCTAGTTCTATGGTATGTGGTAAACAAAATATCCCTCCTAAAGAATGCACTGTCTCTCTATGTGTATCTTTTGCTCTGTTTTCTCACCTTACTTTCTGTCTCTCTCTCCCTTTCTCTCTGTGTGTGTGTGTGTGTGTGTGTGTGTGTGTGTGTGTGTTTATAATTGAGGTTTATAGGTGTAGGACTTCTTGAGATAACGTGCAGAGAAAATGAAGATAAGAGATATGGTTCAACTCTAAGGGCTCTGCTTAGGGCTCTAACATTGGAGGGATTAAAAAAAATAAATAAAAAAGGAAAGCAGAACTACCTAAAAGGGATTGAAGATTGAAAGGAGCATGGGTGGATGAGAAAAGGCCAGGGTCAGAGAGGGAGAGTATGAGAATAAGCACTTAGGAGAGTAAGAGAGACACAGAGAGACAGAAGATATAAGGAAGGTTAGTTCATGACTGGTGCATAAAATCCTCATTAAAGTAAGCTCAAGAGAAGGGGGAAAAAGAGGAAATAATGGATATATGCAATTTACATGAGGATATGTTTTTCCTATAAAATGAACAGAAAAATGCAATACGAGTGGAGAGTAGGGCCACATGTTTTGTTTACCTATTTGCTAATTTTTTCAAGTTACATCAAAGTATATTTTTATACTGGTGAACTAAGCCAGTCAGGGGGAGGAAAATGTCCTGATGATGCAGGAAAGAGCAAGGATTGACCTGGAAATGAAAGCCTCCTGTGAACTCAAGGTTATAGGTCTTCTACAGAAGGGAGGATGTGGTTTAAACACAACCAGGACCAGAAACAAAGGCTAAGCATACCTCCCATGCCCAGCACCCAAAAATGAATTCTACAGCCCTATATTATGTTATCATGGCATATCACTAGTGACATTTAAAGAATAAAATCTGACTTTTACAAATCATACACATACACAAAAACAACAGGAAAACAGATTAAAGACAAACATCTGAAATTGTGTACAGTAAATTGCTATCGCCAAATTTTTATTGGACATGATGCCAAAGCATAAATATAAAAAAATGAATAAAATGGATCTATAGCAAAATAAAAATCCTACACAGCAAAGGAAACAACAGGGAGACTAAAAAGGCAACCTACAGAATGAGAGAAAATATTAACATCATAGATCTGATGGGGAGGGTTAATACCCAAAATACACAAAAATTCACACAACTTGGAAAAAATTTAAATAAAATAAAATAAAAAACAATTGAACTGAGCAAATTACCTGAATAGACATTCCTCTTAAAAAGACATATATAGACAATAGGAACATGAAAAGGTACTCGGTGTCAATAATCATGAGGTTAAGCTAATCAAAATTAGTGAAATGTCATCTCACATATTTTAAGATGGTCATTTTACAGCAAATAATAATAAAACAAACCAAGTATTGATGTGGATGTGAAAAAAATGGAACTCTTGTACACTTTCTGGGAATTTAAAGTGCTGTAGCTGCCTGGAAAATACTATGGAGGTTCCTAAAACAATTAAAAACAGAGCCATGATATGATTCAGAAATCCTGAAATATCCCCCAAATCTTACTATACATGTAAAAGAATAGAATTCAGGATCTCAGCAGGTATTTACAGTCTCATGTTCATTGGAGCACTTTTCACAATAATTAAGATTTGGGACGAACCTAAATATTCATTGACAGTTAAACAGATTTAGAAAATGTGGTGTATAAATATGATGGGATATGATTCAGCCTCAAAGAATCCGTCCAACCATTTGCAACAAAGTGAATGAATCTTGAGGACCTTATGCTGAGGAAAAAAGCCAATCAAAGAAGGACAAAAACTGCTTGATTCTAATTACCCGAAATATAGACAATCATCAAACCTTTAGAAGCAGAGAAAGGAATGATAGATGAGCCTGGGGGAGGAGGAATTGTTACTCAACAAATATAGGTCTATGTACAGCACCGCACCTATAGCCAACAATAATGACTTTATGCTTAAATTAAACATTTGTTAAGAATTATGTTGAAGCCAGGCATGGTGGCACAGACCTGTAATCAGAGTGGCTAGGGAGGCTGAGATGGAAAGATCATGAGTTCAAAGCCAGTCTCAGCAAAAGTAAGGTGCTAAGCAACTCAGTGAGACCCTATCTCCAAATAAAAGATAAAATAAGGCTGGGGATATGACTTAGTGGTTGAGTACCCCTGAGTTCAACCCCCCCCCAAAAAAGAATTATTTTGAATGTGAAATGTTGCTCCCTCAATTAAAAAGTAGCCACACACACAGACACACACACACACACACAAACATACATAGAATGTATGGTCTTTGCTTCTGAATTTGATTCACAAATATTTTATTAAGGTATTTTGCATGTATATTCATCAAGGATATTGCTCTATAATTTTTTTTTCTTTTTTGGGTCCTTATCTCATTAGGGCATCAGGGTGATACTAACTTCACAGAAGGAGTGTGTTTGTATTCCCACCCTTTCTAGTTCAAGGAAAAATTCAAGGAGCACTGGTGTCAGTGCTTGAAAAATCTGGTAAAATTCAGCTGTAAATCATCTGGACCTGGGTTTTCTTATTGGGAGGTTGTTTTGTTTGTTTTTAAATTACTTCTTTAATCTCATGGCTTATTTGGTCTGTTTGGGTTTCCTACATCCTCTTGGTTCAATTTTGTAGGTTGGGTTTATTAAAAATTTATCTCTTTATCTATTTCTTCCATATTTTCCAATTCTAGCTTAGAAAAATAATTTCAACGTGGGAATACACTGTGCCTTTCTCTGCTCAGAACTCTGGATAGGTGTATGCCAAGGTCTCATCCTCAGCCCAGTTTGAGACTCAGAGCAGTCACCTGCCCACCTGATGATAACAAAGAAAAAGTGGCTATTTGGTTTTGGAAGAAGGAAAGGAAGGAAGGAAGGAAGGAAGGAAGGAAGGAAGGAAGGAAGGAAGGAAGGAAGGAAGGGAGGAAGGAAGGAGAAGAAGAAGGAGAAAGGTGGGAGGGAAAGGAGAGGGGGAGGGAGGGAGAAGCAAAGGAAAGGAAGGAAGGAGAAAGTAAGGGAGAAAAGAAAAGAAAAGAAAAGAAAAAAAGAAAAGAAAAGAAAAGAAAAGAAAAAAGGAAAAGAAAAGAAAAGAAAAGAAAAAAGAGAAAAGGGTGAGAAGGACTTTCTGACCTCCAGTGCAGAATGTCTACACAGTGAAACCCCTTTTAGGATGACTCTCCTTCCCTGATTCTCACTGAAACTGTGGAGATGTGCAAATATTTTTTTTCTCCCCCACTGGCTCTCTGAACAGGATTCAAGTCTCCATTCAGCTCAGTCTGCATTTTCTTGAAATCACCTGGGTTCTCTTACCAGAGGGGAGCTTCCTCTCCTCATCCAGTGCTGGCTCAGACCACTTCTTTTTATTATTCTCTTATTATTCTAAGAACAAGCATTTCTAGACTTCACCTGGTCACTGATTTGCTGTGTTGCACTACCGCGTGTTACATGACTCTCTGGCTTTGTTGTGCAGCCTCACCACTTGATTTGTTTCAATCTTGGGGAGCAGCAGGTACATGCTGGTTACCTATAGTCTGTCATTTCTCAGTCTCAAACATCATTCAATTCAATTTGCATATGTAAGTATACATTTGACTGGATCATACCAAAGAATATATTCAAAATTTACTTTATGTATTACAGGAGTCAAGTTTCTAAGGTGATTATCTAGAGTCATGATATAATGAACCAAAAAGAACTATGGTACCTTTTCACTAATAAAATCTTGGCAGTTAATTTGGTTATGAAGGAAAGAATGAGGATGGAGGGGATGAAAAAAATATATTGATTATGAATTCTTCACTGTGAACAGGATTTCAAAGTATATCCTATTCAAGCTTAACTCTAAGAGTCATATTTTGAGACAGTTCAGATGGTCTAATATTAAATGCTTTCTTTAGACTCCTCTGAGATGATTCCATTCCCTTTCCTATTGCATTCAACATAAAAAGAATGACTATATAAAGGGCTACTATAATGTGTTATCAGACCTAAACCAGGACAGTCCAAGTTACCCTATAGATAGTAAGGAGGCAGATAGGTAGAATTATCATAAAAATAATGTTTAGGACTTGGTTTTTCCATGAATTTCCATAATACATAGCAGTCACTCATTTCCCATTAAAAATTCAAGATAATTACAAATTACCTGAATATAGTGAAATTTACATATTGTATGATCCCTAGGGAAGAGGGGGAAATGGCTATAGTAAAAGCTCTTGTGCCTATCCAAGTTCACTGAAAGTTTCTTTGGAAATTCATCTTCTCTAAGACTAATTGTAGTGCTCTGTTGTATCAAACTTAAGCAAATTTAAGTTATAATCTTCTACATTTAACTGATGCTCAGTATGCATAGTGCTTAAGTTAAATTTAACATATCCTGATGTTTAAATTTTTAAACATCAGTCAAGACAATTTTTTTCTGATCATTACATTGAATAAGGAAAAAAGTTGTATTTATGTGGGTACTATGTATTCAATTTATTATGGTACATTAAGACGTTTGATGAATAGTGAACTTAAGAAAATGTAAATAGTTGAGACACAAAGATCTGAACAAGTTGGAACTAGAGCTGTGGTCTATTTTAATGGAAGTGAACTCACTAAATATCCAACAGACCCAAATGGTCATGATACAAGCACATAAATACATGGCAAAAGTGTGCCTTTTTCCCCACAGCCATGCCAACATCTATTATTGTTTGTGTTCTTGATAATAGCCATTCTAATTGGAGTATGATAAAATCTTAGGGCTGTTTTAATTTGCATTTCTGTAATTACTAGAGATGTTGAACACTTTTTCATATATTTATTCCTTTCCTGTTCATCCTCTTCTAGAAAGTGTCTGTCCAGATCCTTGACCCATTTATTGATTGGGTTCTTTGTATTTTTGGTGTAAAATTTGTTAAATTCTTTATAAATTTTGGAGATTAGTGCTGTATATGAAGTGCATGTGGTAAAGATTTTCTCCCACTCTATAGGCTCTCTTTTCACATTATTGATTGTATCCTCTGCTGAGAAAAAGCTTTTTAGTTTGAGTCCATCCCATTTATTGATTTTTGCTTTGAGTTCTTGTGCTTTGGAAGTCTTGTTAAGGAAGTCTGATCCTAAGCCAACATGATGAAGATTCAGGCCTACTTTGTCTTCTATTTGGTGCAGGGTCTCTGGTCTAATTCCTAAGTCCTTGATCCATTTTGAGTTGAGTTTTGTGCAGGGTGAGAGATAGAGGTTTAACTTCATTTTATTACAGATGAATTTCCAGTTTTCCTAACACCATTTGTTGAACAGTCTATCTTTTTCTCCATTGTATGTTTTTGCCTCCTTTGTCTAGTATGAGGTAACTGTATTTATGTGGGTTTGTCTCCGAGTCTTCTATTCTGTACCATTGGTGTGCCTATTATTGTTTGTGTTTGTGTTTTTGTTATTATTGCTCTGTAGTATGGTTTAAGTTCTGGTATCGTGATACCTCCTACTTCACTCTTTCTGCTCAAGATTATTTTGTCTATTCAAGGTCTCTTATTCTTCCAGAAGTTGTTCATGCATGCCTTCTCTATTTCTATGAGGAATGTCATTGGAATTTTAATTGAAATTGCATTGATTCTGTATAGTGCCTTTGGTAGAACTTCTACATTTTGACCCAGTTATTCCACTCTTTGGTTTATACCCAGAGGATTTAAATTAGCATACTACAGTAACACAGCCACATCAATGTTTATAGCAGCTCAATTCACAATAGCTTAACTGTGGAACCAACCTAGATGTCCTTCAAGATATATATACACACAATGGAATACTACTCAGTCATGGAGAGGAATAATATTATGGCATTTGCAGATAAATAGATGGAAATGGAAATTAGCATGCTAAGTGAAATAAGTCAATCCCCAAAAACAAAGGTGAATGCTTTCCCTGATAAGTAGATGATCATATTAAATCTGGTTGTGGGTGTGGGAGGTGAGAGAGGAATGGAGGAACTTTAGATTATGTAGAGGGAAATGAGAGGGGGAGGGGGATATGAAAAATGGTGGAATGAGACAGACATCATTACCCTATGTACATATGTGATTAACAATAATGATATGAATGTACATCATGCACAACCATAGAAATGAAAATTTGTAACCCATATGTGTACAGTGAACCAAAATGAAGTCCGTAAAAATAAAAATAATAAAAATAAATAAATAAATAAATAAATACATGGTAACTCTGTATGGCAAAGAATTTGGGGAAAAGATTTGCATTTACTTTGTAATTCAGTATGATCATGTCATTTTACAGCAGAAATATATCATGAGAAATGAGTTTTAGGTGATTTCATCATTTTTTGAATAGCTTAGAGCATACTTACACAAATTAATATGCCTTTGACATCACTAAGTAATACCATGTTACCATCCTACCCTCAGATATATGGTGAAGCATTGACTGAAATTTCATTATGTAGTGTGTGATTATATAATTATTTGAAAAATTAATATTAAATAATCTTTTAATTTATAGTAAACAGACAATTCCTATCCTCTTCACCATAGAAATAAATCTTTTATAAGAATGGAAGAGTTGAAAATAATATATAGTATAAATTAAATACGTATGTTAACATAACTGATTTAATCTTTAGTCCATTGACCAATAACTGACAAATCGTTCACATATTATCTTTAAATGTGTTTCAGAACTAAACTGTGTTCTGATAGTAATGTAGTAAAACTTTTACCTTAATGAAAGAAAGAACAAAAATCAAGGATAAAAAGATCATAGCACTACAAATGTATCTTATTCTTAAGTTTAGAAACTTTTAATTTATAGCAACTTAAAATAAACATTTAAGACAGATAACTTAGAGCCAACCCATTTTTTCCTATTTCATCAAATAAAGCAAATTAGCTACTGCATGCATATGATTTAATTAGCATATAGTTTATTACCAGTTAGTACCAGTTAGTACCAGTTTATTACCAGTTAATACCAGTTATTATCACTGTACACAGTGGTACTGTGATACTGTGTGTATTATTCAGCACAGACGATCATGATAAAATAGTCTAGATGGTATGACTTAAATAATGGATGTTTATCTTCTCACATTTCTGGAAAATGGAAATCAATCATTAGGTTCTCAGCAAGGTCAGTTTCTGTGAGGGTTCTTTCTGGATCTCAGATGGCTATTTTCTCTGCCCATATCTTCATTAAGAGAGAAAGAAAGAGTTTGCAAGATCAATCTTTTGGGTGTCTCTTTTCATAACGTCCGCAATGTCATCATGAGGGCCCTCCTTCATGACTTCATCTGAACCTAATTACCAACCAAAGGCACAGTCTCTGACACCTTCACATTAGAGGGCTTTAAAATTAACTTTGAGGGGACACAATTCGATCCAGAACACTCTATGCATAGCTCACATGTAAGGCTACCATAAATATATCCTCAAAATTAGAATGGTTTTTGAGCAAGAAATGTGTGCTATTGATAATCACAGAAGAAACAGTTGTAAATTTTTTTCAGGCCAAGAGCTGAGATCATTCTTTCCTAAGTTATTCCACTGTGCATAAGGACAGAAATCATATTTTTAAGTTAGTACTTCCACTGAGATTTACGCTTGACTGCCTAGAGTACCCAGCACTATTAGCTTAATAGCTGTGTTTTTCATATAGTACAGAAAGATAAAGGGAAAAGGAACATTAATTGAGTGTGTATGCTAGGCATTGTGCTGAGTGTTATAAAAAAAAATGAAGTAGAGATATGGGTCATTTTCTACTTAAGAGGTAATGCAGAAAATAAGCAAACAATATATTGGGTAAGATTATGGATTATGACAATAAACTGTGTGGATTTAAATCATGTCTCCACTTCTACTACTACTGTGTGACACTTTTTCAAAATACTGTATAAACTTGATCACCTTTTGGTATTTCATTTTTATCATCTCTAACATATGGATAGTACAAATAGCCACATCCTAAGGTTAAACATATCATGTTCGTCTATGTGCACATGTGTTTGCATTTAAGATGACCAAGCACATGTAGTACATAAGTGTTTCCTATAAATGGTAGATAAGTGTTTCTTTTGTTTTCTATCATCCAAGACACCACTGTGATTGATTATCCATTTTTATTTAACTTATAAATCATAGAAATTTATTTCTCAAGGTTCTGGAGGCTGCAAGGTTCAAAATCGAGGTAATGTCAGATTTGGTGGCAGGTGAAAGCTCTTTCTCTGCTTCCATGATGTCTCCTTGGATATTGTGTCCTCACAAGGAGGAAGAGCGATTTATGAGGGCGCCACACTTATGACATAATCACTCCCTGAAGAACTTACTTCTTAATACTCTCATGTTAACAATTTTCAAGATTTGAATTTTGGAAGATACAGATTGTACTTTTATTTCATATGATGATCTCCCTCATACGAGGCTCCTTGGTAAAAAAGCTTTTGATAAGTCAAGAGTTGTGGTGCACACCTGAGCCCAGCTACTCAGGAGCATCTTAGGAAGATCAAGTCTCAAATTTTAAAGTTTTAAAAAGGGCTTAGGAAGTAGCTCAGAGTTAGAATGCTCTTGGACTCAATCTCCAGTAATGTAAAAACAAAATAAAACAACAAATAAACAAAAACAACTTGATAGAGGCTGTCCTCCCACTCCAATTGTATGTCCTGTGATAGACATATCACATGACAAACACTTCTTTGTTGCTCTAAGTCATTGAGACCTTAGGATTGTTATTGCACTATTACCTAGCCTAGTCTTCTAGTTACAGACATATTTCCAAATCTTTCAGTGCATCAGGAGATATTAAAAAATCTAGGTTATCATGTGACTTGAAGATTTTATTTTTTTTAGAATGTGTTTCACTAATAGTAAAAGTGGTTGTTTTTGCACACTAAAAAATGCAATGAAAATATTATTTCTAAGAGGATTATAATTAAATATGCTTAATTATTCAAATTATTTTAGTTTTAATTTTTATATTTAAAAGACTTTCTTTTTTTCTTTTATTAGTTTACTATAATTGCACATAAGAGTTGGATTCATATTGACATAATCCTACATGCTTGAAATTTAATTACCATTTTCATCCCTGGAGCCCTCTTCTTCTGCCTACCCCCTTTTTCTCTACTGGTTTATCATCCACTCATTTATTTATTTTTAATTCCTGCTTCATATATGTACATAAAATCAGAATTAACTGTGGTATGTTTATACATGCACACAGCATGATTTTGTCAAATTAATTATGTATCTCCTCCACTTTGCCATCCCTCCTCTCTCCTCATCTGTCCCCTTCTTTTCCTCCACTGATCATTCTTAGGAATTCGCTTGGTTTGGATTACATTGAGATTTTATCTTGCTCCTGTCAGACTGGCAATTACCAAGAATACAAATAATAATAAATGCTGGTGAGGATGTGGGGAAAAGGTAAACTCATACATTGGTGAAACTGCATATTAGCACAACCACTCTGGAAAGCAGTATGGCAATTCCTCAAAAACAGTTTTCAAGAGTGGAATCACCATATGACCCACCTATTCCACTCCTGTATATTTATCCACAAGAAATAAAATTATATACTATAGTGGTACAGCCACATTAATGTTTATAGCAGCACAACTTACCAAGTTATGGGAAGCCCAGATGCCCTTCAATGCATGAATGGATTAAGAAAATGTGGCATATATACATAATGGTGTTTTACTTAGCCATAAAGAAAAATGAAAATAGGGCATTTGTTCAAAAGTGGATAAAACTGGAAAACATCAAGCTAAGTGAAATAAGACAGACTCAGAAAATGAATGGTGAAATGTCTCTCTCAGAAAAAAGGGACAGGGGGTTATAGATATCTTAAATGGCTTTCTTAGTCTTCTAAGAAGGAAACAATTTTAAAAGTCAGCACAAAAGTAAACTTTTTTGTTTTTAATTGTGGTAGAACATGCAGAATATAAAATTTGCTACTTTACCCAATTTTTAAATTTATCGATTCTTTCTAGTTATATGTAATAGTAGGATACTTTTGGATACAATCACAAAAGCATGGAATGTAATACTACAATGTTGTGCACTCATACTCATTCTTAAATACTGTATTTGTTTCAATTTACAGTACTGCTCACCAGAGTCAATTTTGGGGTCATTACCCATATGTGATCTGGCTTTAGAAGAAAAGGTGAACCAATTCATTTCTTAGAAATCTGAATTGAAAAATGCATGTGGATTTTAGAAAAATAACCTAATACCTAACTGTCAAATTTCAGCATAATGAATCAATAGCATTGTCAGAGCATCCTTTGACAAAGAAATTGTGAAAATTTTACACATATATATACACACACATATATATATATATATATATATACACACACACACTAATTAAAAATGTGTTAGTCTTTGGGTAAAATTATTGCTTTCTATTCATATAATCTAAATCTATTTATTTATAGATAGATTCACATATGGCTGAGTGAAATGCTACTTTCACAACAGATTATATGAGCAGAATTGAGAAATTTTATATAGAAACTTTACAGATGTAGATCCATTTTTTCAAAATAAGAATTGATTCTGTTCTGTATGACCTCAGATTCATCAAAGAAATAGGAGCAGCTAATCACATGTGAACTTTCAAATGTTGAAGATTTCAAAATCTTGGGCATTGTGATTAAATATGTGCTTTTGTGTAATATGTATATACTATGTGGGAACTAGGACAAACTGATAGGAAAAACAGAAAATAATCTTTTTAAGATTAGGAAAAGGAGATTTTAAAATGGGAAGAAATGAAAATGCTATAAGCTGAGAGAAAAATTTTGCTTATCCATTCTTCTATTTAAACTGTTTACTGAACATTTATTACATGCCAATCATTGGGCCCTGATTATGTTTAACATATACTGTGAACACATTTTTGGGAAAAACACTATATTAGTAATATTAGTTATAAACTGGAAGTAAGTCAAAGATACCAAACACAAAATTATATTTCTATCAAAATGCTGTTTTAAAATAATTTAAAATAGAAGATAGACCTATTTTTAAATGAAGAATAGAGTTACTAAGATGTTCATATTACCTGACTTTTGTTCCTGGGGCAAAGTAATAAGAAAACAAATAAATTGCAAACAATTAGCTACTATCATGAAAAGCCTTTGAGAAAAACAATATGAAATACATTTAAAACAGTCAAAGAATTATTAAAACATATTCAGAATTAAACAGTAAGAATGCTCCAGGAGCAGAATAATAAAAATGTTAATGTTAACTAGGAATATTTTAAAAATGAACAAATGATATGATGCAGCAAGTGCCAGAATGGGACTTGTAAAAATGGCATTCCTTTGTAAATTAATTTACATACTTAATCCACTTGTTAAAAAGGATGAGGGATTTTCTTAGAAATTTATAAAATGGCTTAAAAGAATCTGAGGTATAATAAAAATGTAAAATCAGCCAGAAAAAAGTTTTAATTCTAAACGTGTTTCCCTTAAATATATTGTATATAGTGAGAAATGCACTTATTGCATCTGCCCTGAATTTCTCTCATGCACATTCATTTTCACGTTTTTTTTTTCTTTTTAGTTTCCATTGGATTTTTTTTTTTAATTGCTCTGTCTTCCATGTCACTACTTTTGGCTTCATCTATGGTCACTATATTGTTCAACAAATCTGTCGGGTCTTTAATTTCAAATACTATGCCTGTTTTTTAATGGTCTCCTTAATATCTAGAATAATCATTGGTTCTTTTTTATAGTATATTATAATGGTGAACCACCTAATCCTTTCCTTTAGTTTTCTTCTCTGTTTTCTCCTCTCTTGAGCATACATATCATAATAATCTTAGAGTCCTGTTTGCTAATTCCAAACTGTATATAATGGAGTTGTACTCAGCTATAAAGAAGAATCAAATTATGGCATTTTTTGGTAAATGGAGGAAATGGAGAGTATCATGCTAAGTGAAATTAGCCAAACTGAGAATCTCAAAGGTCAAATGTTTTCTTTCATATGCAGAAGTTAGAGTAATATAAAGGAAATGGAACATAAAGAACCAATCAAATACAAATTGATGGACAAGTGAAAGGAAGTCTAGTTGAGGAGAGGAAGGAGAATGGGAGAGGGGAGAGAGGACAGGAAGTAAAAGGGAGAGGGAAAAGAGGGGATCCTGAACTGAAATTGAATTCCATGTGTATGAGTTTGTCAGGATGAATCCAACCACTATGTATAACTATAACAATAAAAATAAAAACAGAACTAAAAAGTATTAAAATTACCTCTTTTGCCACGATTTCTTCTGGAGTATTGGTTACAGAGTCTGTTCTCTTTGTATGTAAAGTAATTTTATTGTTAGGCAACATGTGTAAAAAGCATGCTTTGTTATATGTTAACGTGTGTCCAGGACCCAGATGATATTTTGTTCTGCCAGAATTTTCACTGTTCTCTGACTGAACAGTAGTGTGGACACAAAGGAATCTTGAACATGATTCAAGAAGTCTTGTGTGAGAAATCTTGAAAAGAATTGAGCTGCCTCAGGGCTGACGGCAGCTGTAACACGGTTGCGCGTCTCACTGAAACCTGGATTCCAGGATTTGCTCCCTGAGGCCTCTGCTTAGATCCTAAGAGACTTCATTGTGCCCTTAACCAGTGGTTCTCATGGAAACTTAGAATTTGACAAATGTCTTCAGGTGAATATCCATACTGTTTTTTGAAGTGGCACCCTATCCTGGCAGATCTTTTATTCAAATTATTACTAGGATATAGGTGATTTTACTGTGTGCCTTTTTATAAACTTTTGACCTTACCCTCCTGTCTTCCAAATAGGTCCTGCTCTCAGTAAACCCATTCTTTGGGAAAGCTGGTAGGCTCTGTGATACCTTTCATAATTTACTTTTTCTAATTAATCCAGCTTTTATGGTTCTGGTTGTGAAAACAGCAGTTTCAGCCTGCTATGATATCCTGTATTTTTTCAAGCAAGAGCACTCACTGCACTTAAAGACCAAACACTGTTAATAATAGACTCCATGGTAACTAAGGAAGGGAAGGCCCATATTCTACCTGTTCTTCCCAAGGTTATTCTTTCAGTCATTAAGAAACAACTATGGGATTCATAAGCTCATTTTACCTTTGCTATTTAGTTCTTCCCTCGACACTAAACCTTTCTGCAGGATACTGCTATACTTTTTTAGAAAAAAACACTCATTTGTTATTTCCATCAGACTCCAGACTGATTATATGTACTTCTACAGATGTCATCCCCATTTGGGGCATAGGTTCCTCTTAATCCTCCAAATATAATTAAATCAACATATTAAAGTTTAAAATACTTTAATAATGATTCGAGATTTGATTAAAACAAAAACATGACAAACCACAGAAGTAATGTTTGAGTCACAACTACTTATGACTATTTCCTGCATCCATGATTTAACCTTCTGCATGATATTTCTTATCAAATACTTTCTTCTCTCAGATGTTTTTTTTTCCAACCTGTTTTATTTTAATTTAATACAGAATCTCACCGAGTTGCTTGGGGCCTGGCTAAATTGCTGAGGCTGGCTGTGAACTAGCAGTCCTCCTGCCTCAGTCTCCTGACCTGTTGGAATTATAAGCATACATCATGAGCCTGACTTCAACTTCTTAAAATCTAACACCAACTCCAGTGATTTCAGGCTCAGTGAGGGTTTGTATTACTCTAAACTGTTAAAGATCATTTTCCTGGTGTGTGTGCATGTTTTACTTGAGATGTTATTTTACCTGTAACAACTTGTATTATTAGTCATGAAATACCTATTTTCCCTTTAGAAACTCATTTGGAATAGTATTCCATTTTTAATATAGCATAGTCAAATTTCTAATTGAAAGTCCCCAAAATAGTCACTTTATTAAAAAAAAATGAAAGTTCTTAAATCATCCTTAGAAAGTAGAAGACTATTGCAGTTATCAAAGATATTGGAGTCCAGTTTTAGATCTATAGATTTAGACACACCATGTACATAAACCTTTGGAGAATTCTCTAAGTTCTCCATTAATTTGTGTTTCACAGGTGGAAATAGGATCAAAAGATATAACTTTTTAAAAAGATATAACTTTTTAAATGAAAATCAAAAGAAAACAATATTTTCCAAAAACGTCATATATTTACATTCTCTTAACATGAGGATTATCATGCATCACGGAACAGTCAATATTATGGAAATTCTTTTTAACCAGTTAATTTGAAATATCCATTGGAATTTTATTATTATAATCAAATGTTTTGATTCACAGTTTAATAAAATGTATTAATATATTTGTTAATGATTTGTGATCTTTATAATTTTTTGTGTATTTCTTTTCTCATTTTATTGACTATAGATTTATGATAAATTTGGATGAGATATTGAGGTATATTTAACTTATTCTGTAACTCCTGAAAAACAAATTTAATTGAATATCTATGGTTTGTATATGTATTTTACCATTTTACCAAATTTGTTGTAAAATAAAATTTGTTTTTATTGTGTGTATGTATATTTTCACTTAGGTTTAGAAATTTTAATAGAATATTAAGAAACTTGAGAAATCTAATAAAATCCTGTTAAAAATTGAGTGAAGTAGAGATCAAAACCTTATATAATATCATGTGAATTTCTTTACATATTTAGTCAATTGTGTAAGTGCAGAGTATTAAATAATTCCATTATTACTCCATGATTATGTTACCACCTTTACCAAGGACTTAATTATTTTTATACACACCTGGATCTAAACTGTCCTGTCAAGGATTTGTCTATATGATTAATGATAACACTTTTAAAATTTTAATTATGAAATATATCATGTAGAACAGAGGAGGAAAATATATTACAAAATTAAATATGCAGCACAAACATTATTTCCTACTTTAATATCTGGAAGGCAATAAACTACAATTATTTTCCAAAATTATGTTAGCTTGTATCACCTTATTCTTCTTCTATTTTAACTTTTGATTATTTATTTTTTATTTCCAGGAAATTGTTACACTAGATTTTCAAATTAACATGAGAAAAACAGAAATATTTCTCCATCTTTCTGGTATTCAATGTTTACTATTATGTCTAAGTAATGAGTTGTGATGTAGAAGCATTCTGAAATTGTTAACTCACTCCAAAACCTTAGTTTTGGGTAGATTTAAGTTTTCTCAGACATGTATATATCAGGCATTGCTATTACAAACATTTCAAATAAAGTTTAATCCTATTTTTAGAAATTTGGTCCTACCTATGATTTCTACACAGTAAAGATCACAATGGGGACAGGGGTGGCTGCAGTTAGAATTCACATATTTGTAGTTTATATCTTGTTTGAACAAGTTATGGAGAGAATTGATATGGTTTGGATGTGAGGCATTCTCCCAAAGCTCATGTGTGAGACAATGCAAGAAGGTTCAGAGGAGAAATGATTGGGTTGTAAGGGTCTTAACCAAATCAGTGAATTAATCCTCCTGATAGGGATTAATTGAGTGGTAACTGAAGTGGTAGAGTGTGTTTGGAGGAGATGGAAATTGGGATGTGGCTATGGGGTATATATTTTTTGTCTGACAAGCAGAGATTCTCTCTCTCTCTCTCTCTCTCTCTCCCTCTGCTTCCCGATCCATGTGAGTGGTTTCCCTCTGCCACACCCTTCTGCCATGATGTCCTGCCTCATCTGGAGCCCAGAGGAATGGAGCTAGTCTTCTATAGACTGAAACCTCTGGAACTATGAGCCCCCAAATAAACTTTTCCTTCCTTAAAATTGTTCTGGTTAGATCTACTAGTCACAGCAATGAAAAAGCTTACTAAACCAACTGGAATTTGGCATTACACAAACATTTTGTGAGTAAGGGGACCTACTAAGAGGAATCTTATTTGCAATTTAAAATCAGTCTCTAAAATTCTCTTACTTGCACTTTGAAATTTCTTTCTGAAATTTTCAGTTATCTCCTTAAAGGTGAGCTAGTTGATCTTGTCTGTTGTTACTGTGCACTGTATTTTTCATAGATGTGAGAAATTATCCTGCAGCAAAGCACA
>JAJEJO010000485.1:498987-610342 GCA_020662805.1 Glaucomys volans
AAGTAATAATTATAATGTGGTATAAGTCCTATGTGGTATAATGTGGTATAATTATAATGTGGTATAATTATAATGTGGTATAAGTCCCATTTTTATTCATTAAACAGGGCTTTCTTCCAAAAGTTAAAAAACATGTATGTGTTACTGCAGGTGATAGATATGGATTATAAAATTGCTTGGAGCTGACATTGTTAGGGGACTAAATATTTGTGTTGGTGGTGTAACACTTTTGGTTTATGGAAATCGATACTATGACTAAAGGAGCACCAGCATCCACAGCCACCTAGTAACCTGTCATTATACTGAATCAGTTGTTTTTCCTCTCTACCTCTCTGTCCTCATTCAAACTTCTGTTCACATTCTTCATTCTACTTTTCTATCAATGTCATGAATTTCACTCACTCCTGGCTTCTGTTTATTGCCTTATGTTTTCCCCTAGTTCTGATCCTTCGCTTTGAATCCCTTTGGCAATTATGGCTCACGATCGATTCAGTCTCTTCCATTGAGCAATTTGGAAAATTTATATTTGGAAGAGATCCCACATTGGGCCAGTGATTCTCAAAATGTGGACTCTCAGTGGTCCCTGAGATACTTTTGGTGAGTCGCCACACCCAAAACAGTTGTCCTAATAATAATGAGTGGCTATTTCACTTTTCACTGTGTTGACACCGTCACTGATGGTTCAAAAACAATGAGTGCTAGTGCCTCTAGGTGAGTGAAAGCAGTGACAGCAAGCCATGTTAGTATGAATATTGGTACTAACAGTATTCTTTGCAGCTATTCTTTCTAAAGAAACAAAAATTTTCTCTTTCACTTGAAAAATGACTTTAAAATGTAGCAATAATTATCAATATTATTATATATTACTTACCACATGCAAATTTTAAAAATTAGCAAAGTAGAAATTATTTATAAGACCCTGCTGCTGTGTTCTAATTTATATTGATTTTCTGTTCATTGCATCCTGGAATACATTTCTCTTGCAGGTCTATGGGAGAAAGTTCCCTAATTATTGGCATAGCCTTCCTCGAATGCCAGTGCAGAGGCACTTGATTTGCTTTGTGAGCACCGTTCCTCTGCATCTACTCATATTTCCATGAATGTCTAAAATTCAAGTCACGTCAAAAGTCAAATGCTGGAATTCAGCTAAATGTACCTAAGTATTGATATTTGATATACTCTTCTCAACATGGCCAAACAATAGTCCATCCCACATGGTAGACTTTTATCAGCTTTAGTCTCGTCAAAAAAGCAGACCTAACAGAGGCATGGTAACCAAGATGCCTCTCTCCCTGCCAGCAGTACCATGTTCCTGAAGCTGTGCTTCTCAGTAGACAAAGACTGAATTCCCTACTTCCTGCTCCCCAGAACTCCTGCTCTAAGTAGATCTGAGAATGGTGACATCCAAAGCCCTTCAAATAAATTCACTTCTTAAGTTCGCCTGAGCTATTTTCTATTTCTTGTAATCAATACCCCTAAAGTGATAGACTCTGCTTGCTCTCAACAGCAACTTGAAATGTTATGACAATGATGTGTCTCACTTTAAAGGCCTGATTTACAGCATCATAAAGGGTGTAAACACAATCTGTAATAGATATCTTATAGACTTTTGGCTAGGTGCCCAAGCTACAAAAAAAAAAAAATGTTTGATGAAACAGAAGGGAGAGGAGATAATGTGTCTAGATAGCTTGCTGAAATCTTATTTATCTACTTATTGGGAAGAGTTCATAGTGAGAGTGATAAGATATTTTTACAAAGAGCAGAGTAATCTCTGGGGGTTACATGCATTTGGCCCTGTAGGACTCAGGGATGTTTTTATCACCTTAGCTAAATGAAAATATTAGCAAATGTTCCAAAGAAGAGTGTTCTAGGAAATAAGGCACCCTAACAGCAAAGCTATTAAATTCAACGCATATGGGTTTGTTTCTAATTAGTCTTCATAAATACCTACATTCTAGAAGTTAGCAGAATTAATTAATTGCTAATTTGGAAGTATCTAAAACTATCTAAGAGAAAAGCTGATTAAGTTGTCTTTAAAATATGCTAGCTGTTTCTCCCTAGTCTCCCAGACTGATAGGTCTTTGAAAAGAAAACAATCAACTCGTTCACCACTGCAATTCAACTGGACAAAGTAAATATTCCACAATATGCTGCTGAATGGATTCTGGACAAGCTTGAACACTAGGCTTCTGTTCAGTCTAGTACCATGGCATATTTTGTCTCATAAATAAATTTCAAATCCATGTACTACTTTGGTTTTAACAAAATCACCTTTACCCTACACAGGCTTCTGCAGTATTTCAAATTTTTTTTAAATTTTTGCTTTCCTGGAATCTATCATTACTAGAGCAATGATAATTTAAAAACACAAATATGATTATGCTAATTCCCTATTTACAAACCTTCAGAACTTTGTCAGTTTTCTAGAACAAAAACAAAGTTCATTGCATGACAAATAAAGGCCTGTCTGGGTCCTCTGGAAGCTTTCCTTCATGCCACTTTTGATATTACTCTTTACACACAGGTTCCTGATTTATACAGGGATCATGGGGTGATCCTTCCTGTTTCTGCCCCTTGAATGCTGTTCTGGTCCTCTTTCAGTAGCAAGCAGCATTTCTTCTTTCAGATTTCAGTGCAAATAACAGTTTCTCATAGTCTTCTATAAAGATATAAAATTATGACACTTTGTTTATATTTTTCTCCACAATGCTTGCTACAGTTCGCAACTGCATACTAATGTGGTGATTATTTCTGATGCTTGTCATATTCAGAAGAATTTAGGATCATGTCCATTTCTGTTCATCACTGTACATCTCCATCATTGTGTAATATTTGCATATATAAATATTTTTAAATTTTTTTAACTTGTTCTAATTAGTTACACATGACAGCAGAATGTGTTTTGACACATTGTGCACATATGGAGCACAATTTATTTTTCCTCTGGCTGTACATGATGCAGAGTCACACCAGTTGTGCAATCATACATGCATATAGGGTAACAATGTCCATCTCATTCCACCATCCTTCCCACCCTCACAGCCCCTTCCTTGCCTTACACCTTTCTTCACAATACAAAGTTCCTCCATTCTTCCTATCCTCCCATTCCCCTGCATTATGGATCAGCATCTGATTATTAGAGAAAATATTAGGCCTTTGCTTTTTAGGAATTGTCTTATTTCACTTAGCATGATATTCTCCAGCTCCATCCATTAACCTGCAAATGCGAAAATTTCATTCTTCTGTAAGGCTGAGTAATACTACTCTGTATATATGTAACACAGTTTTTTTTTTTAATCCATTCATCAGTTGAAGGGCATCTAGGTTGGTTCCATAATTTAGTTATTGTGAATTGAACTGCTATGAACATTGATGTGGTTGTACCACTGTAGTATGCTGATTTTAAGTCCTTGGAGTATAAACCAAGGAGAGAGATAGCTCTCTATCAGAGGATGGGTCAAAGGGTCAAAGTATGGTTTCATTCCAAGATTTCTGAGAAATCTCTATACTGCTTTCCATAGCGTTTGCACCAGTTTGCAATCCCACCAGCAATGTATGAGTGCACCCTTTTCCCCACATCCTCACCAACACTTATTGTTGCTTGTATTTCATTTCTTTAATTTCATTTTTACAGACTACATTTTGATTCATTGTACACAAATGAGGTACAACATTTCATTTCTATGGTTGCACACAATGTAGATTCACACTGTTCATGTAAACATACATGTACATAGGATAATAATGTCTGTCTCATTCCACCATCTTTCATGCCCCTACCCCCTCCCCCGTCATTCCCCTCTACACAATCCAAAGTTCCTCCATTCTTCTCTTACCTGCCCCTCTTCCCACCCATTATGTATCATCATCCAATTATCAGGGAAAACATTTGGCCTTTGGCTTTTTGGGATTGGCTTATTTTACTTAGCATGATATTCTCCAATTCCATCCATTTACCTCCATTCATTTGTTGAAGGGCATCTAAGTTGGTTCCACAATCTAGCAATTGTAAATTGAGCTGCCATAAACATTGATGTTGCTGCTTGTGTTCTTGATAATTTCCATTCTATTGGAGTGGATAAAATCTTAGAGTAGTTTTGATTTGCATTTCTCTATTGATTGACTGTATTTCTTCTGTGAAGTGTCTGTTCAGTTCCTTAGCTCATTTATTGATTTGGTTATTTGTTTTGGGTGTTAAGATTTTTGAGTTCTTTAAATGCCCTGGAGATTAGTGCCCTATCTGAGGTGCATGAGGTAAAGATTTTCTCCCATTCTATAGGCTCTCTGTTCAGATTATTGATTGCTTCCCTTGGTAAGAAGAAGCTTTTCAGTTTGAATCCAACCCATTAACTGATTCTTTATTTTACTTCTTGCTCTTTAGGAGTTTTGTTAAGGAAGTCAGGTTCTAAGCTGACATGATGAAGATTTGGGCCTACTTTTTCTTCTATTAGGTACAGGGTCTCTGTTCTCATGCTTAAGTCTTTAATCCACTTTGAGTTGATTTTTGTGCAGGGTGAGAGATAGGGGTTTAATTTCATTTTGCTACATATAGAGATCCAGTTTTCCCCACACCATTTGTTAGAGGCTATCTTTTCTCCACTGTATGTTTTTGTTGCCTTTGTCTAGTATGAGATAACTGTATTTATGTGGGTTTGTTTCTGTGTTTTCTATTCTGCACTATTGGTCTACATTAGACTATTAGTATTTTGGTGTCAATACCATGCCTTTTGTGTTACTATTGCTCTGTAGTATAATTTAAAGTCTGGTATTGTGATGCCTCCTGCTTCACTCTTCTTGCTAAGTATGTCTTTGGCTACTCTGGGTTTCTTATTTTTCCAATTTCATGATTGTTTTTTCTAGGTATATGAAGAATCTCATTGATATTTTAATAGAAATTGCATTGAATCAGTATAATGCTTTTGATAGTATGGCCATTTTTTATTATTTTTAAAATTTTATATTTGCAGACTGCAGTTTGATTCATTGTACACAACTGGGGTACAACGTTTCATTTCTATGGTTGTACATGATGTAGATGCACACCATTTGTGTAATCATACATGTACATAGGGTAATGATATCTGTCTTATTCCACTCTTTCCTTCCCCCACCCATCTCCCCTCATATTCCTCTATAAAATCTAAAGTTCCTCCATTCTTCTCTTACCCCCCCCACCCCAGTTATGTATCATTATCCACTTATCAGAGAAAACATTAGGTTTTGGTTGTTTGGCATTGACTTATTTCACTTAGCATGATATTCTCTAGTTCCCTCCATTTACCTGAAAATGCCATAATTTCATTCTTCTTTAAGGCTGAGTAATATTCCATTGTGTATATCCATTCATCTGTTGAAGGGCTGGGATGGTTCCATAGTTTAGCTATTGTGAATAGAACTGCTATAAACATTGATGTGTTTGCATCACTGAAGTATGCTGATTTAAGTATTTTGGGTATAAACTGCGGTGTGGGATAACTGGTAGGTCCATTCCAAGTTTTCTGAGGATTCTTCATACTGCTTTCCAGAGTGGTTGCACCAATTTGCAACTCCACCACAAATGTATGAGTGTGCCATTTTCCCCCATGTACATGCCAACACCTATTATTGTTTGAGTTCTTCAAAATAGCAATTCTAATTGGGGTGAAATGAAATCTTGGGATGGTTTTGATTTGCATTTCTCTAATTACTAGAGATGTTGAACACTTTTTAATATATTTGTTGATCACCTGTACATCTTCTTCTGTGAAGTGTCTGCCCAGTTCCTTAGCCCATTTATTGATTGGGTCTTTGTATTTTTGGTGTAAAGTTTTTTAAGTTCTTTATAAATTTTGGCCCTGCACAAAACTCAACTCAAAATGGATCAAGGACCTAGGAATTTGATGAGATCCTCCACCAAATGTAAGAAAAGTAGGCCTGAATATCCATCATGTTGGCTTAAACCAGACTTCTTTAACAAGACTCCCAGAGCACAAGAAATGAAAGCAAGAATCAATGAATGCAATAGATTCAAACTAAAAAGCTTTTTCTCAGCAAAGGAAACAATCAATAATGTGAAAAGAGAGCCTACAGAGTGGGAGAAAATATTTGCACATGCACTTTAGATAGAATTTGGCCATTTTGACAATATTATATCTGCCTATCCAAGAGCATGGGGTTCTTTCCATCTTCTTATGTCTTCTTCAGTTTTGTTTTTTTGTGTTTTGGAACTTTCAAGAATTATGGGATTATATGAAAAGACCAAACTTAAGATTTACAGGGATACATGAAGGCATGGAGATACAAACCAAAGGAATGCACAATATTTTCAATGATATAGTATCAGAAAATTTCCCATTTCTAAACCATGATGTGGAAAGCCAATTATAAGAGGCTTACAGGACCTCAAATGTACAAAATTACAGCAGAATCACACCAAGACATATTATAATGAGAATGACTAACATATGGAGTAAGGATAGAACTTTAAAGGCTGTGAGAGAAAAATATTATGCAGAGGGGAAAATAATTTGAATATCAGCTGATTTCTCAACCTCAATTCTTGGAGGTCCTGGAATAATATATATAAGGCTCTGATAGAAAATGGATGCCAACTAAGAATTTCAGCAAAACTAACCTCCAGATTTGAAGATGAAATAAAAACCTTCCACGAAAAACAAAAGTTAAAAGAATTCACAACTAGAAAGCCTGCGCTACACAACATTCTCAGCAAAATATTCCATAAGGAGGAAATGAAAAAAAAAACAAAACAAAACAATGAAAACTAGCAAAGGGAGGAACTAACTAAAGGAAAAGTCAAAGGAGAACTATGTCTAGCTAAAACTCAAAAATAAATCAAAATGACAGGGAATACATATCACATCTCAGTAATAACCCTGAACGTTAATGGCCTAAATTTATCAAACAAAAGACATAGACTCACAGATTGCATTAAAGGAAAAGACTGAACAATGTGGCTTAGAAATATAGCTGAGTTGGTAGAGTGCTAGCCTCGCAAGCACAAGGCCCTGGGTTCAATCCCCAGCACTGCAAAAAAGAAAAAAAGACTGAACAGTATGCTGTGTTCAAGAGAATCACTTCAACCACAGATGGAAGGTGAAACAATGAGAAAAAACATATCACTACCATGGACTGTGTAAACAAGCAGAGGTTTCCAACCTCATATCAGATAAAATGGACTTCAAGCCAGAGTTAGTCAGAAGGAAAAAGAAGGACATTTCATACTGCTTAAGGGAATCATACATCAATAAGACATAACAGTTGTAAATATTTATGCTCCAAACAACAGAGCAACTATGTACATCAAACCCTTCTCAATAAATAATTATTGACTGAAAGAATTAATGAAAGAACAGCCCTCATATATGTATCAACTGAATTAAACATTGCAAATACACTTCCTGAAAGGAAAAGCTGCTCAACCATTACAACCAAGAAGTAAACAACCTCAAATTTCTTCTCCATTATTTTCCTACATATGCTTCCAGGGTAGAAATTTTATGAACATTTTTTTCCCTTTATTTGGGACAAATGTGCCTTAAAGTGGATGAACTGCTAATAGCTCCTTAATGATAAAGATTGACCTGGTCTTGTATCTTTTTAAAAAATTTCCCCTCAGGATTGCCAGAGGAGTGATAATGATTTTAGGGATTTTTATGAACTATATGCATTTAGCATCAATTATATGAGCCTAGATGGATATACAGAGTTCAAAACTTTTATAGTACTAAGATTTATTATTATCTTCAATACAAAGGTTGAACATTGGATTCAGGCATTAAAGAAAGCCTGATGGCCACAGGCTTTCAATGGCCACATGGCATTGTTATGGTTAATTGTATAAAAAGTGTTATGATAAATATGAATTCCACTCAAAAATATTTTGGAGGAAAATTGTCTTAAATGATCATTATAAGTTTTGGAATTGAATGCAAAAGTGGAGTCAATATTTAATATGTCTTTGGAAGACTTTTTACCTTTGCAAGATTTTTCTCCAGTTGTTTGGAGAGGAAAATATATGATATATCTTGTTTCAATTTATCTAAAGATCAAAGTTATAAAAGACAAAGGAAACTTAGTAAAGGAAACTACGAAGACATAATAATTAAACATGCAATTTTGAGGGAAAATGACAGAAGACATTATTGAGCAATATACTGTGCTAACACAATTACTATTAGATAATATTACATAGTATAGTATTAGATAGTATTAGTTGAGTTGTAAATTTGCCAATTTTGAGCAGCTTAATGTGCTCATATAAGAGAATATCTTTTCTGTGGTAATAAGCATTTAAGAAAGATCTAGTTACATGTAGATATGAGTAGAAAGGACAGGGGAGGGAGGGGAGAAAGGAGAGTGGGAAGAAAAATGAGTAAAACAATTGGCTAATCTGAGTAAGTAATAGGATTATGCAATTCTTGCAACATTTCTATAAATGTAAAGTTATTTATATACATATATCAACAAGTGCAAAAAATTCATAGCAACATATCCATCTAGTGGTATGTGCAGAATGACAACAGTTCTCAATAAGTGGGCTTCTTGTGTTCTTTCTCTTTATTTCCTGCCCTTTTCATTAAAAAAGAAAAATAAATTATTGTGTGCACCTCTAATTCACCAAGTGCACCTATCAATCCCAAAGCACTATTAAATATTAATCTATAAATTCAAGACCATAATTATTTCTACTTCTACCTTTTTGTGTTTGAATATGTATTTTAATGTTATCATATAAATATACCATAATTATACAAAATAATGTAAAATAATCTTATTAAAATGGGATTTCTACATAACAGGCAACTAGTTATAATTAATTAATCATTTAATGAGAAATCAACTTATTTATTGTGATTAATTTAAAAGTACATCAAAGAATAATAAGCAAACTTATTGCTGAAGTTGAGGAGTTTATAGGCAATTTCCCATTGACTATCTATGTAATTCCATGAAACTTAGTAGTTTTTAGTAGTTGATATGTACACAATTGTACAATAATAAGCTTGAAGGTCTGATAGAAACCTTAGGTGGTTTATTACTTGTTCTTAACTACTGATCTCAAACTAATAATTCTATACACTTAGGAGCTGTCTTCATGCAGGGAATATTTGCCAGTTATATGGTAAATTACTTCCAAGACTTCATTATTTCTGTTCCTCCCATTTTACTTCTATTTGTTCTTAATAAAGAATTTGAGATTTATGGTAGTTTTTGAAAATATGGACTGAAATATTTCAACCTTATCATTGGTGTTAGCCTTCCGATAGTGTTCATTATGTCAAGGAAAATGTTCTACCATTCTTTTTGCCTCAAGGATATATTTTCCAAAATTATCTTTCATCTTTCCATTGTCAAAGATATATGCATGTAGTGTGTGTTCAGATTTTAGACTTATTTTTTAAAAACATATGTTCTATTTAGATGTACATGACAGTAGAATGTGTTTTGATATATTATATATCTGTTGATTTTAGTGTGTGAAATATTTTCTGGGCAGATTGTGAATACAGGTACACCTTTGATATATTATGCATTTTAAATGGAATTTAATTAGTCATTTAACTTTGAACTTTAATGTTTCATACATATTCCTTATTCAAGGGAATTGATAGAATGGGCCAAATGATACTACTTGGTACAAAACCCTTTATTCAGGACTTAAATTCAGCATACTACAGTGATGCAGCCATAGCAATGTTTATAGCAGTTCAATTCACAATAGCTAAATTACAGAACCAACCTAGGTGCACCTCAACTGATGAATGGATAAAGAAAATATGGTATGGAATATTACTCAGTCTGAAAGAAGAATGGAATTATGGCATTTGCAGGTAAATGGATGGAGCTGGAGAACATGAGGCTAAATAAATAAACCAGTCTCAAAAAACCAATACAGGAGAATGTTTTCTCCTGTATGTGGATGCTAATTCACAACATGAGGGTGGAGGATAGGGATAAAAGAGACACTTTGGATTAGGAAGAGGGGAGGGGATATGGGAGTAGGAAGGATAATAAAATGAATCAGATATTAATAACCTATGTGCATATATGATTATATGACCAGTATTATCCTAAATCATGCACAACCAGAAGAATGAGAAGTTATACACCAAATATGTATGTGTCAGAACTCATTCTACTGTCATGTATAACTAATGATAACACATTTTTTTAAAAAGTCACTACACAAAATGTGTTAACAAAATACAGGACCTCTTCATGTTCAAAACACTAGAAAAACTAGAGATAGTAGGAACATCAACATAATAAAAGGTAACTATGCTAAGCTCAAGGCCAACATAATTCTAAATGGAGAAAAATGGAAAGCATTTTCTCTAAAAACTGGAACAAGTCAGGGATGCCCTCTTTCGCCACTTCTATTCAACATCATCCTTGAAGCTCTAGCCAGAGCAATTAGACAGGAGAAAGAAATTAAAGGGATACCAATAGGAAAAGAGGAACTCAAACTATCACTATTTTCTGACCACATGATTCTATATTTAGAAGATCCAAAAAGTTCCACCAAAAAACTTCTAGAACTGATAAATGAATTCAGCAAAGTAGCAGGACATAAAATCAATAGCCCTAAATCAAATGCATTTCTATACATAAGTGATGAATCCTCTGCATGAGAAATTAGGAAAACTACACCATCCACAATAGTCTAAAAAGAAAAAAAACACAACAAATTGGGGAATCAATGTAACAAAATAGGTGAAAAACCTCTACAATGAAAACTGCAGAACACTACATAAAGAAATTTAAGAAAATCTTAGAAGATGGAAAGACCTCCCATGCTCTTGGATAGACAGAATTCATATGGTCCAAATGGCCACACTACCAAAAGGGTTATACAGATTTAATGCAATTTCTATTAAAATCTCAATGGCATTCTTCATAGAACTAGATAAAACAATCATGAAATTCATTTGGAAAAATAAGTGACCCAAAATAGACAAAGATATGCTTACCAAGAAGAGTGAAACAAGAAGCATCACAATGCCAGACCTTAAACTATACTACAGAGCAGAGCAATAGTAACACAAATGGCATGGTATTGGCACCAAAATAGACATGTAGACCAATGGTACAAAATAGAAGACACACAAACTTACATAAATATTACTGTCCTTTTTAATATTAACTTTCAAGTTACAAAATTAAGTGCTTCATGAAATGTACAGCACTTAAATTCAGTAAAAATATTTAAAGCCATATTTCAAATGTCTTTGAGATTAAAGTAATACTTTAAAGCTTATATTTAATACTTATTGTTAATTATTATAATGATTAATTTCTTGAATGTCAAAGTGGCTAGAATTTTTTGGAACAGTGTAACAGAAAGAAGGAAATGACACAGAGAAAGACCTTGAGAAATCTGCAGCTAAGGGATAATTTTTAGTCTTTGCTTAAATACCAATATGAGGATGAATAGCATGAAATTTCATAAGAACAGACACAAAAGAACAGGCAGGAAAAGAACAATCATTGGGTAGTTAAAAGCCCAAAATTTTTGGAAGTTACACAGGAATGAGGATCATTTGATTTTCATGAACCCAGACTGGAGAGAGCATATTGAATATACCAATTATTAAGTACATTTCTTCAAATGTTTGTAACTTATTAGTTGAGCTGAATAAATACTCTACTCTAGGCTACTCTTGATTCATTGTGTGTAAAAAAGCTGAAGTCACCAAAATGATCAACATGTTCTTCAAATGATTTCCTGATGAAAAATCCTCAATATTTTAAAAACAAAAAATTTAAAGGCCCTATCACTCAAAAGTATAAAATTCACAATGCCAAAGATTACCAAACAGGTAGACATGAGAATAAGCAAAAGACGTGATCAGTAATCAGAGGGAAAACAAATAATTGAAAATAGACTCAGAAAGGAAAACAATAATGAAAAAGACAAGAATATTGAGAATTATCATAAATGTGGCCAGATGCTCAGAATTTTAAAGGAAACTAGATATGAATTGGAATGATAACTTGGGGCTATAGCCCAGTGGTAGAGTGCTTCAAAACTCAGCATTCACATAAAAATAAATAAATAAAATAAAGGTGTTGCATCCATCTACAACTAAAAAAATAAAATAAAAAAAGAAATGAGACATTTAAAAACTTGCCTAATGGAATTACTGGAGATGCAAAATAAACTATTCTCAGAGGAAATATTTTTATAAGGCAACAACAATATGATCTAAAAGAAAACATCAATCTAAAGACAGTATAGTATATATGGTGCAAATAAGACAGAACATTTTTAAAGAGAGTAAAGGTCACATAAAAAAGAGGCCATATATATTTCTATTCAATATTTCATTGTTTAAGCAATCTTAGGAGAGCAGTAAAATTTCAAAAAAATAATGAAAATTTCCCCAATACTATAAGTTAAAAATCTGCAAATAAAATGAATTATAAATAGGAAAATTTCAGACAAAACCAAGTCACACCAATTCACATGATAGCTAAGTGTATGAAAACCAGTAATATAAGAAAAAAAATTACACCAGATTGAAAAAAGACATATCACTTAGGAACAAAGATAAATGAATGCAGACTTCTTATTTTGAATTCTTAAAGCTAAAAGACAATGAAATAGCATCCTTAAAATAATGGTAAAGGAACAAAATAAACCTAGAATTCTATACTAAGCAAAAATATCTATCAGTATAAAGCAATGAGTTCTATTTTCAAACACAGAAGCTGAGAGAATGTGTTTCCAGCAAATCTGAAATAGTAGAAATGTTCAAGAATATTCTTTACATGGAACGAAGAATACAAAATGTAAATTGAGTATATTCACAAAATGAAAAAGAATAAAAATCATTATCATCATTGTCACCATTATCATCATAACCATCATTTTTCCAATAACAGAAGATATATTTCAAATTAAGAAGACAGTAAATGAATTTCACATCATTAAGGGAATAAAAGCAAAATACACTGTTTCACCATTTGACATAAATCAGTAATTATTCAAGGTTAGACCATAAGAAAATTACAGAAAGCAAATATTTTGCTTAACTCATAAAAATTATCTATGGAAAACCAGAAGACATTACCTTGAATGGAAGGATGAATACAAAATGCCTCTACCCCAAAATCTATGTACATTTCTATTCAACAGTATGGCAGATATCTAAGTGATGCAATAGGACTGAAAAATAAATAAAATGCTCACAAATCGGAAAGGTAAAATTTTCTTCACAGACAATATAATCACATTTATAGAAAATCTTAAGCATCCAAAAAAGTACTTGAACAAAAAGCTAATATGGCATTCTTTTAAAATACAATGGTATTGTTCAATCTCAATTTTAATTCTATGTAATATAGACCCTGCCGACTAAAGAAATTGAGCTTTTTAATGGTTCATTGGTTATTTATTTTCTTTTATGACTTGCAATATTTTGTCTATTTGTGAGATTGTTTTTATTCTCATTAATGAGTTGCAAGATTCTTCATATATTCTAGAGATGTCTGTTGTATTGTGTCATTTTCCAAACAGTAAAAAGCAGGGTTTTAATCTTGAAATAGAGCAACAACAATATTTTTGTATGGTTGATAGGTTTGGGTTCTATATAAAAATATTTTCCCTACTTTAATAAGGATTTTACTTTTGTTTTCTTCTAGTGTTTTCATAGTCTTAGCTTTGGTTTTAAGGCTTATGGTATATTTCAAGTTAATGTTTTGACTGTTATTTGAAATAAAAATTGCTATATATTAAAACCTTCAGTTGCTAAAACACCATTTGTCTTTCTCCAATGAATTTTTGTACATTGTTATTTAAAAATCAATTAACTTTCAAATGTGGTCTTATGTTGGATTTTGATTTTGCTATAATAGCATGATGTCTTCAAATCGTATAGCCTAACCCCTAAGGTATGTGGTTTGAGATATATTACTACACAAATTTATGGTAAATAATACAGCATCCTATGAACAGAAAATTAAATAAATCACAAATAACAGATGTCCAAAGGATCTCCTCCCAATGATCTAACCTCCTTCTACTAGGTCCTAATCAACCTCCTAATGTTTCCTCCATTTTCCAATGGTGTCACAGGCTGGGTATAAAACTTTCAACATCTTCAAGATACATTTCAGGTTCAAAATATAGGAAACAGTATATTTATTTAGTATGTTTTTTGAGTTTTTTAAAATCTCTATGACAATACTGTACACTTCTCAAAGTAAGAGTCATATAGCATTTTTAACTTTATAGGTGTTTAAGCTATCATATTTTTTGAATTTTAAGTTTCACTTTCTAATTGTTGAATGCTAGTATGTAGATTTTAAATCACTCAGTTGGAGCTGTAGATATAACA
This sequence comes from Glaucomys volans, assembly GCA_020662805.1. Lineage (NCBI taxonomy): Eukaryota > Metazoa > Chordata > Mammalia > Rodentia > Sciuridae > Glaucomys > Glaucomys volans. Next base: position 513,327 of record JAJEJO010000485.1, read on the forward strand.
AGTTGTTGATTGGAGAAAGCTGGATCTGTATAGGAAAAGTCTGTCTTATGAGCAGTTTAACCACAGAAGTGACTCTGCTCTTGCTAGGAATGTTGCCCAAAGTTAGGAGAGAAGGAATAGTGGCCATGTACAGAAAGTGATTAAAAGCTACATCTGAGCTCAACTACATGAACTTTGCTTCACTGTGATTGACCTGACAGCCATTATTGCTGAGTTCCTAGCTGTCAAGAGCATAGACCAATTTTTGTTCAAAACATGACTTTCTTTTCTGGGAAGATCAGACATTCATCTGATAGCAGGTTGATTACAGCAGACCCATTTTATCCTGGAGAAATCCATGATTTCTTAACATTGGAAGAGCCTCTTCAGCTGGATATGGATTTGCTTGACCTGCACTTTCAGCCATTGATAGTACCCTGGTAGAAGGCAATATATTGAGTTTGTACAAGAACTAAAATCACATAAGATGAAATGCAGTTTAGGGTTTACCCCACTGGTAATTATTGGTTTATCACATACTTTATTATAAAGAATCAAGTAGCTTGCCACTGTGATAGATTGGTGAAATAGTTTATAGCAGCCTTATTCACATTACTAAGTAGAGCTAATATTCTGAGATCTGGGGATGCTCTCCAGAACATGGCACTTTCCCGATCCAGAGCTACACGTATATTCTTTCTTCTAAAGTCCCAATTATTCACCCAAACTCTTCTTACTGCCAAACCCAGCACCCCATTTGAAGCATTTTTGCTTTCCATTCCTGGAAAGATTAGAAGGTACAGTTGACAACAACATCACTCCAATAGTAGACCAATAAAACACAAAATAGGAAAAAAATAAGAGAAAAAAGAAATGACAATTAGGGGGGCCTACTCCAGAGGGATGAATATAAGAATAATAGAAAATGAAGGCAATGCAAAATACAATGAAATAAATTTTTCTTTTAAGTTTTTTTAGATAAACGAAGTATAGAGTTTTCAAATTGGAAGGGTCTTCTAAGACACATTGTAATTTATGAAGATAGATCAATAAAACATTAAATTACAAAACAAAATATGTTTAGAGCCAAAGATAAGTCCTTAATTCCAGAAAATGGAAGATATTAGGTTCTCTTAACAGGTCAGTAATCAGGAGGGCTACAGAAATATCAAAAGTACCTTGGTGTGAACCTGCATCATGTAAAACCATAGAACTGAAGAGTTGTAACCCCATTTGGGTACAATGAATCAAAATACAGTCTGTAAAAATGAAAAAAAAATTTTAAAAGTACACAAAAATACAGGTAAATCTCTCCCTCTCTCCATCACTCTCTCTCTCTGTCTTTCTCCTCTTTCTCTCTCTCTCTCTCCATCTCTGTCTCTCTCTCACACACACACGCAAACATACTTATTTTTCAATTTTTCTTTTCTTTTCTTTTTCTTTTTTTTGTGGTGCTGGGTATTGAACCCAGGGCTTCGTGCTCATAAGACAAACACTCTACCAACTGAGCTATATCCCCAGCCCTATTTTTCAATGTAACTCTACTTAAAATAGATTCCGCCTTAAGGATAAAAAGAAAGAAATCTCTCATATAATTGGATCATGTGAAATGAGAAAGGGAAGGGGGACTAGGTCTTGCAACCTCATTTGTACTTTTCAGTCATTCTGAATCAGAATTAAGATTTTTTCCTTTACATTTTAGCAAAATGAGTCAAAAATCAGTATTCGTAAAGTCATTTGTGTTTTCGGTTCATTATAAGTAAAGTAATTCTAAATTATGTAAGAATTTTTGTTTAAGGCAACTCAGACTGAGTTGATGTTATTATGCATTTCCTGAAACAGTAATGAAATATAAAGTTAATAGATGATAAAGAATCTGAGAAATGATAGTAACAATAAGGTAATGAAATGTGTTTCATCTTTATGATCAAGCACTTAGAATGATAGGTCTGGCAAAAATAATGTTAATTTACAGCATGCTTATTATACGTGAGGCACTAGGATGGATTTCTATATAAGCAACTTCTTATTAAACCCTCAAAATGAAACTACAAGGTAAGTGATATTAAAAATATCAAAATATTAATATAGAGAAATATTGAAAAAATAGAAATATATTGCTATAAAATTATTGCTGTTATAAATGGAAACCAAAGTGTACTACAGTGGAAATGTATTTTTATATTTACTGAGTTCATGTGTAGCTCCAAATTGATGTAGCAATTGAAAAGAAGATTTTAAGTCACTGTTAACTAAGAGATATCTAATAGTCTTTTTGTCAAAAACAGAAAGAGCTATCTTATGAGGCAGTGCTGTGGAAGTAGTGTCTGAATTCCATTTTCTTAAAATATTAAAGTGTGTAAACTGCAAAGAATTTTACATGAGTTGGGGAAATAGAATGAGGACATCGTCCATTTGAAGAATCTAATGTTATCTTGTGTTTGTTTTGAATGACCAGGCAATGACACATTTGTTAATATCATTGGTCACTTTGGGAACTTAAAGTTACTCAATATGAGAGCTAAGCTCCTTGAAATCCTACAAGTACTTCAGACATTCTGTTATTTATATTATTTTATCTAACTAATACAAAGGATCTAAGGTTTTGGTATTGTCTGATTTTCAGATGAAAAAGTGAAGCAATTCATACAAGCCCCCAAAGCTTGTAGAACTGGTATTTGAATTCAGGATTTCTCAAATAATTTTAGTCTTGCTTATAGTTGTAGCCAAAGTAACTGAAAAATCCTTTAATATAATGAATCATTTATCATAATAATGACTTTACCTAAAGAAGAGTCTTGATAGAATTTAGAATTTTAGTTCCTATAAGACAACTAATATAGCCACAGGAATGGAAAATCTGACACACACACACACACACACACACACACACACACATTCTTATGGAGGAGATCACAAACACATGAGTTAACATGTAGATACACTATATATCATTTATTTTATTTTTGGAAGCATTAAAATATATATTAAGCATACACTTGTATTTTATATACATTAAGTATGCATATATATTCCAGATAATATGTCTTTTTCTGGAAATATACATTTTTAAATTTTTTAATCTTAAAAATATACCATTGATCTTTCAAAAGTTCTCATTCTTCAATTATAAACACTTTGAGCAGTTTTGGGTGATGGAGTAATAGATTTCATCCATTCTGAAATGACTAAAGGCTAGCTTAACAAAAAAAAAAAATCTGTAATTTCAAAAATTGAAGTGTAATTTTCTAGCTACTCTAGATATCTTTTAGGAGGAAAAAATGCTATGAATCATCAGCCTCGTTATATTAATGTTAGGGCTTGGTTTAGCTGCGCAACATTTATTCTGTGTCTGGTAACATTTTAAATAATTACACAGATCTGGCAATGCTGCTTATGTAACAATTGACCATAAATTATGGTTAGACCAACAGCTTTGGAACCTGATGGCGGGGCAGCTGACACTTTTAATTTACTGATCCTGTCGTCATTAGTGTAAAGTAGGTGGTAAGGTGAAAAACGGGTCAGGGCTAAATCCTTCAGATGTTGAAATTCTGCCCATAACCATAGCAGACAATTACCCTTCATAAATGATTACTGGCAGTGTTTTAACAAGAGTGACATCTGCTGGCCCACATTTGTAGTTAGAGTCCTTCATATTTATAATCTTTTGCAATAGCCTAACTTTATTTCTGCAGATGGCAAATCAGCTGGGTTTATAATTGCAAAGGACAATATTTAGCATCAGAGAGTTCTTATTCAGTGATTTTGAATTTCTAGTTAAAACAAAATGACTACATTTCTTTGCTTTTTGTTGTGACATTTTATTTGCAATTTCTTAATGTGTTTTGCCCTAGAAATGCAAGATTCTTTCTTGTTTGCTTGAACACAGGTTCCTTATGATTTACCAATTTCATAAAATTTTAATTTTAGTACTTGATTATGATATTAAAAGACTATTTAATTTGAATAAAAATATTAAAATGCAAAAACATGACTAATGTTTATTTGTTGTGTGTTATAGTTTCAGTCACCACACAAAAAAGAATAATTGTGCATTGTAATATTGGCTATCTGTGTGTGTGTGTGTGTGTGTGTGTGTGTCTGCCTGTCTGCCTGCGTGCTTGCACATGCATGAGAGAGAGAGAATGAGACCAAAAGAGATTATTTTCCAGTCACTTGAATTAGTGTTTCATCTCAGCTGAGTCAGTATTCAAATATAGTGCCTTGTGTTTTGAACAATTATATACTTTGTATCTCTATAAGTGATTGCTTTTTTGTTGCTAATCATGACAAATGATGTTTTGTTAAAACAATGAATCTTTTTAGACATGCATTTTACACTTGCAGTGATTATTATAGTTATATTATTAATTAATGAAAATATATTTTAATTTATAGATGTAAAACTCTTATGAGGAAATATACAAGCAAATACTTAACAAGAAAAAATACTAGCTACATTAACAAAGAAATTAGTACTGTTTATATCTTGGAGTAAATAATTTAAGCATGTATTCCTATGCAAAATTATAGAAGTAAATATATATAAGATTTTTGATTAGAGCTTTATAATTACACATATTAGTTGGGTCCATTTTGACAAAATCATACATGCAAGGAATTTGATATACTTCATTTCAATCCCTATTCCCTGCACTTTTACTTCCCCTCCTCCATCCCCCATTCTCCTTCCTTTACTCTATTGATCTTCCTTTCACTCAATTATGTATTTACTTTTGATTGTTGCTTTCTACATATACATATGGATGGAATTCCCTGTTATATATTTATATATGCACTTAATGTGATTTTGTTCAATTCATTCTGAATTTCCATCCCTTTCCTGTCCCTCCTCCTTCCCTATGATCTCTTCTTTCTATTCCACCAATGTTCCATATGTATTTACAATGTCTGATCCCCCCTTTTATCCCTTACTTTGCTCTAGTTTCCACATATGAAAGAAAATTTGACCCTTGATTTTCGAGTCTCCATTTATTTCACTTAACATGATGGTCTCCTTTCTGCATGCTATAATTTCATTCTTCTTTATGGTAGAGTAAAACTCCATTGTGTATACATACCACAAATTCTTAATCCATTCATCTATTGAGCATTTGGACTGGTCCCATAGCTTGGATATTGCAAATTGCATTCTATAAACATTGATATGCCTGTATCACTACAGTATGCTAATTATAGTTATTTTGGATAAATACCAAGGAGTGGGATAGTTAGGTAATATGGTGGTTCCATTTCTAGGTTTTTGAGAAACCTACATACTGTTTTCCAGAATGGTTTTATTAATTGCAGGCCCATCAAAAAATGAATGAGTATACTTTTTTCGGCACATCCTGACCAGCATCTATTATTTGGTTTCTTGATAACTGCCATGCTGACTGGAGTGGAATTAAATTTTAGTGTAGCTTTGATTTGCATTTCCTTGATAGCTAGAGATGTTGAACTTTCTTTTTGTACATTTGTTGGATACTCATGTTTCTTCTTTTGAGAAGTGTCTGTTTAGTTTTTTATGCCCATTTATTTAATTGGATTGTTTTGTGGTTGTTGTTGTTGTTGTTGTTAAGTATTTTTGAGTTCTTTATGTATTCTGGCTATTAATTCCCTATCAGAGCAGTAGATGGCAAAGACTTTTTCCCATTCTGTAGGCTTTCTCTTCACTCTCTGATCATTTCCTTTGCTGTGCAGATTTTTTAATTTGATGACATCCCACTTATTGATTCTTGGTTTTATTTCTGGAGAATTCAGGCTCATGTTAAAGAAACTGGAATCTGAGACAATATGAAAGAGTGCTGACCCTATTTTCTTGTAGCAATTGCAAGGTTTCTGGTCTAATTCCTAGGGTTTTGATCCAGTTTTATTTGACCTTGGTGCTGGTTGAGCAACATGGATCTAGTTTCACACTTTTACATATGAATATCCAGTTTCCCTAGCACCATTTGCTAAAAAGACTGTCTTTTATCCAATATACTTTTATGAAAATGATAGACTCACAAGATTGTGCAATTTATTTTCACCTCTATCATACTGTCAGATGTATAAGCATCACTATTATTTTTGTGTGTTACAAACAATATAATTAATCAATACAGCTATCATTTAAATGGAAAAGATATAACACTCTAAGAGCACCTAGACATTTATACTTTCATAATTCCTTGTACCTCTTTCTTTAAAAGCAAATATAACATCTCAAAAGATCTTAACTTCCATATTTCACATTCTTGATTTTTGCTTATATGTTACTCCATTGCTATTAATCTAAAATTCATGTTGGAAACTTTATTGAAAATGGAAGTTAAAGATTTGTATTATATTCTTAAGTCTATTATTAATTATATGAGATAATGTTTCATTCTCCATTTTATTATCTGTTAAGTTTATAATATGTATTGTGTAAGTCTAAATTTCATGCAAATCTAAATTTTTATTAGGAAATGTGTTTTGCACACTACAAACACATTTAGATGTTGAAAGTCCTTGATAGATTTCATATCTCCATACATTTTCTCATTCATCTTCCAAAATAACATTGTAAGTTGAGTAAATACAGCTATAAAAAATAAAAGTATGTCAGGTATGGTTGCATGACATACTCAGGTTAAGCATCTATGTAATAGAAATAAAAAGTCAAACCCAAGTAATTTTGTCTCTAAAGCTAGAAAACCATGTGGAAAACTTACTTTTTAATGTAAGCTTAATCAAATATATGTATATAGAAGAAAAAGTGAATCAAATGACATTTGAAAAATTATTTTTCAATAAAATAAATACTGTATTCTACATCAGAAAAAAATCACCATACTATGAATAATCCGTATTTTAAAATATGCTCTCAATATCACCAAGAACAGTGACTAAATATTTCAGTTTTATTTTTTAAAGTGAAACTGATCTCCAGCAATTGCAGAACATAATCTCTAAGCAAACATTAGCTTGAATTAAAAATTCAAGAGTTAAAAAAGCCTTTTACTTTCATACCAAATCAAATATCATAATAGAAACAGATAATATGATACAGACTTGTCACACTAGCTGTAAATTTGTTTTCTTTCTAGGTAATTAAGTGAAAAAATGTTGAATAACAAAGAAGTTACAATTAACAATGAGATTTAGTTTCTTATACTTTGAGAACAATTCAAATTAATTTTGTGTTAGTTGGAGGGTAAAAAATGCCTGTCATTTCTTTCAGGTTATGTCACCAGGGAGGCCTTAGGCAACCAGTCCTTCATTTACAGTGTTCTACCTCAGGGGGAAATAAAGAAATTGGTCAGTTTCAGACATATTTTTTAAATTTATTGTAATTTTTTCTCATTATAAAACACCTAATTTATGGGCTAGGGACATATTTCAGTGATAGAGTGCTTGCCTCACATACTCGAGGCTCTGTACTCAATCCTCAGTATTGCAGAAAGTAAACAAATAAATAAATGACTGATTTATTTCCCTTCCAATTAAAATAACTGGGGTAATACTTTGCATGCACTTCAGTCCAAAATTTTAAAACTAATATCATCATAGGTTGATGTTAACCATTGTGATGTATGTTGATATAGAGATATAAAACATAAAGTGGCATATTGACTTGAAATTTTTCAAATGTTTTAAAATTATAAAGAAAATTTAGGATAGCACCATAACTGGTTTTTCTTCAGTTCCCATCTATAGCTATCTAGGACATGCTCAGCTGGATCAAGACCATTCAAAGGGAAGGAATAGGGCGCTAGCTTCTTCAACATTTTTTTCAAAAAATATTTTTTTAGATGTTAGTAGACATTTATTTCATTCATTTATGTATGTGTGGTGCTGAAAATTGAACCCAGTGCTTCACACATGCTAGGCAAGCACTCTATCATGGAGTCACAATCCCAGCCCAAAAGAAGCACTTTTTTAAAATCTAACTTTTAAACCATTCTTTTTGAAGCTTTTGCACTATTTTCTACTAATATCTACCTTTATTTCTTCTTCCTACATTTGTTATACATTTGGTTAGTAATACATGTTTGTTATGCTGGACACATAGGACTCTATTGTAAACATATTTTGAATCTTGCACTGACTGAACAATTTGGGTTTTGCTTACCATATTTTTCTTGAGCCAAATTTATAGCTGGAACTCTGCCTCATTCATTCAAACTCTTAGAAACTATTCTATCAATATTTTTTCCTTTTTAAATCATTGAATATATGATTCATAATATATTTACTTAGACATGAAAAAAAATAAAAACAGTATTTTATTCCAGTATTTTATTGGTCTTAGGTTTGGTTAATTCACTGATGTGGGCCAAAATTTCTGATGACATTCTTAACCTTCATGGGACTCATTAAATTAAGAATTCATGAGATTTATGCTCTTAAATAGAAGGCCATTGATAGTAGAACAGATGTTGAAGATACATGATGTAGCCCTTCTTGTACCAAACCCTTAAACTTCCTTGCTTGATCCTAAAGTTAGGAAACTTTGCATAAATAACCCTTTGATTGCAGAAGTTGGTCATACAATGCCATCACAATGACTTATTAGTCCCCTCATAACACAATTAAACCTATAAACTAGATGGTTTTCTGATGCTCGCTTATCACATCTGAAGAGAGAAGTATTTAAAACTGGTTAGACTCACGTTATGAGTGCGTATCAGAGTTCATTTATAAGCAAAACAAAAGTATCTCTGACTGATTTCGGTAGACAAGAAATTAATGAAAAGGACATTGGACAATTGATGGGACTTGACAGTTTACTGAACCCTGAAGGACTTTGAAGGAAGCATAACAACAAGGGAGAATGCAGAGATTAACACTCAGAACAGTTTCATGTGGTAATCTGTTGTGGTCTTGCAAGTACTAACTACTGCTGTGAACCACTTGGCACTGTTAGCAGGCAAGACTGAATGTTGCAGCTAGCATGAACATCTGCCTTCACTGTCTTTGGACTCCATCTTTATTCAACTTGCAGTTTTACCAGACATGCTACTTATATTTTTAATTCTTTGATTCCATGGTCATGTAAGGGTGAGTCAGATTACTACTAGTGGATCTTGGGTAAATGTGTCAAGAAGCCCTGGAAAAGTGTGTATTTACTATTTTTATAATTTAGAGTGGAAAACTACTTTATCCCAACAACATTAAAAAGGAGGGGGATTCTCAGTCGAGCAGTAAATTCAAATGTTTTAATGCTACATAGAATGACATATGTTTACTAAAAACTCCAGAATGAAATGGCAGACCATTCTAGACAAGAATATCTTGAATTATCACTTGGATAGGAGCTACCAAAAAAGAGCAACTTCAAATAGACTCAAATAGAACTTTGGTATAAAGGAGAAAGCAAATTTTATTTGGTTAAATCACTAAGATTTTTATCATTGTTACTGCAACGTTTGTTACTATAGCATAGTATAGCATATGCTGATTAATAAGGTAATACATTTTACCATGACAAAAATATGTGGACATTATTTAGTGATTAGGTAATTGGTATAAGAATTCAAATAGAACAGTGTAGAAAGAATGAGATCCATGTTAAACAGTGGCAAAATGCAGCGGAAAAGTAGTTGGCAAAATTCTCGGTCATTTTCTTTTACATAGCACATCACGTGCATCTTCAACCTACAGGTAGATAATCAGAAGGGTAGAGTTCACCAAGGCAAGTTTCATGAATCTCCAGCCTTACAAAATATTTGAATAAAGTTTCTACAGTAAATTATATATGCTGCATTAATAAATTATTTTGCAGAGTTTCGAATGCTTTATTTCCCTCTTAAAGATTTACAATGCATATTTACTTATTCAACACTTTAATATCTTTGACCCTTGAAATCTTCTAGATCCAATGTCCCAGAGAAATTTAGGGAAAAAAGTATCCAAAGTGGAATGAATGTATGGCTGACTGGAACAAACTAAGTAATGCAAAATGTCTACTCTCTCTCCTTTTTAAAATAAGTAAATTTCTCTTTGCCCAATAATATTGTCAGAGCAGTCTTTCTGGGGACCGCAGAGAGGTATCCCATACACACAATTCATGGACTGGCAGAATAGCTGTTCAGAAGCAGTAAAGTTCTGAATTAAACACAGAAAAGGAATTGATGTAACTGTCCTATACTTGATAACCAGACACAGTATTCATGGCTCACATAAAAAGGTGTTCTTAGATAAAGACCTCAGCAAATGCATTAAAATACCTTATGTAAATATGTTTTTATTTCCCTTCATAATTAAGAAAATATAACCACCAGAGCTTAGAGGAAATCTAAGAAAAAGTCAACCTAAAATTTCTAATGGGAAATTGTATCACAGAATTAATTTAAAATAGGACTGAGCTCTCTTCTCCTGGGGGCAAGAAAAATAGGAATCCTGGTTTAAAATATATTTTCCATTTCCAACTTCAAAGTTCCAACTTTTAAACCATAAAAAGTAACTTTTTTGGTTAAATATCCTGTTTCTATCATGTATTTTAAAATATTAAAATATTATTCATGTAACCTACTGAAATTGCTAAGGTACTTCTTAACATTTTACCCTAGTGATTTCTAATGGGAAATTTAAATACCTACAGAGGCAAGAAAAAGAAATATTTAGGGAACTGTGCATGGCAGTTGATTGATTACAGTGGCCAAAGCTAGGAGTTCTAAATTAAGAGATACACATGGGTTCAACCATTCATCTGAACAAAGAGAAAAAAAATCTATAGAAAAGAAAACATTGTAATTCAACAAAATGGCCACAGGTAGTTAAACCAATAATTTGAAAGTATAATGCTGGCAAATGCAGTTGCTTTCTCTTAAGATTAAAGAGATTCAATAGCTCTACAACTTATTCTTAAAGTCTGGAGATTTTTAACTTTAAAAAAGAGTAAGCTTACTTTTTTTTAGCATTGTGAATCAACAGAACTCTGTGATCTTGTACATTACTGGGAGGAGGAAAGCACAGAGAAGAGGGAGAGTTTGAGGAGAACTGAAATGATTGATTCTTTCATTAAAAAGCATGCATTGTGCCTCCTCGTGCAAAGCACTGTTTTAATGAAGAGGGAATGTACTGGTGAACTAAGCTGAGAAATTAAGGAAAACATGAGGCAGTGATACCTGCTTTTGTAGAATCACAAGGTAGGAAAATTTTGAGAAGATGATTTCTGAGGTAAGACCTGGACGACAAGAAAGAGGCTGCCACACAGAAATGGGGACAGAACATGATCAGTAGAGACATCAGCTACTCCAAAAGTCTTTAGAGGATAGAATCAGATGACACTGGATTTTATAATTGAGGCAAGGGTGTTATTTTCTTAGAATGAATGTCATTGTATGGAAGCAGAATAATTAGATGATGTGATGATTATTGTCTTAAGACTGCTGTTGTGTTTTGAAAATGTCTTGCTGAGGGACATGAATTGATGCAGGGCACAACTGTGATTCTCTCGTGGCCTGTACTATACCATTGTATCCTGCTTATGGAACCAAGAGGTTGCTCCATGCACTTCCATGTCTTCCAGCATTTTTGTTAGGTATTATTAAAGAAGTTTATCTACAAGAGGGAAAAGTTATGCAGTATGCACTATGACAAAGAGATCACATTTGGGGCACGATTGAATCTTGGTTGAATCTGCCTCCAAATTCCAGGTTTCTCCACCCTGCTCTATTACTGGAGCACAACTTGTTCAAATTTTGTTGAGTCTTAATCACCTAATGCTCACAGATGGATTTATCTGGTAGAATACAAACTGTAGAGAACACAGGGAAAAATGTCTTCAACTTGTTGAGTAAAATGTAACGCCTAAAAAAGAACTAGATTTTCTTTTCATTTACCCACTTTGGCTCTGTGATGGTACATTTTATGTGTTAACTTTATTGGGTGATGAAGTATTCAGATACTTGAATGAAAAATTACTCTGTGTATTTTGTGAGGGTGATTTTGGGATGATATTAATTTTTTAATTGTAGATTGAGTAAAGTAGATTTCCTTTGGATTCCTAATGAGTTTGAGCCTCATCCAATCAGTTCATGGCCTGAGTACAACAAAAGGGTTATCTTCTCACAAATAAGAGAACCCCTGTTGTTTGACAGCCTCTAGGACATACCTTATTACTGGTTTCATAGTAGCTTCTGGCCTCTGTATTTTGGGACATTGATTCTGAAAATGTAAAGTTGGCAACTTCTGTAATCATGTGAGCCAGTTCTTAATAGTGAACATCTGTGTCCATCTATATCCATATATTTTATGGTTCTTTTTCTCTGTAGTACCCTGGCTGATATAGCTTTCATAAAAGTGAGCATATATGTACATCTAATCAAAGAGTTCTATTAAATGGGAGGAGCAATAAAGAACAGAGTTTTACAAATCAACACAGGAAATTTTTCCAGAAACTCTGATAAGGTTACAACCATGTGTACACATACCACCATCTAGGGATAATTTGACAGGATGTTGTCTTAGAAATTTATGTTCCTAACACATGAAAGGTCTTTTTAGGACCATGAGTATATCCATGTGAGGGGAAATGTGTGTCCATATGATATATTATATATTTGCCTAGAATAGAGAATACACTAAAATAGAATAAACAGAAATGAAACTGACGTTTATGAAAGATGAATGAAATTTATAATAGTCTAATTTCATCAGTCACAAAAATAAAAGGAACCCAAGGTGCTAGTATTAAGAATGAAAATGGAGACATCATCTTATTTACAAAATATTTCAAAAGGATAAAATAATGAACAAATTTTATTCAGATACATTCTAAAACTTAGAGAAAATGGGCAAATTTAAGAAACTTAAAAGTTACAAGACAGAGATGAAAAGAAAAACAAAATCTGAACAGGTTTAGTAGAATTAATAAATTTAATTATGCATTAAAAGTCATCCTTTGAAAACCAGCACAAATGGTGTCACTGGAGAATTCTTTCAAATATTTAAAGAATAAATAATATGAATGCTATATAAATTCTTTCAGAAAAGAAGAGTGTACACTTTCTAATTAATTTTATAAGGTCAAGATTATCCAGAAAACAAATTAAACAAAGTATTTATAAGAAAAGAAAACTGCACACTAATATATTTCATGAATATTAATGTAAATATTTTAAACAAAAATTTAACCAATTGAATTCAGGAATTATATTTAGTAAAAGTGATAAATTATTAAAACTGGAATGGGTTTATTTGTATAGTTCTTTTAATATTCAATAATATACTTCACCTTATTAGTAAACTGAAAAAGGCAAATTATATGCTAATCTCAGTAGATGAGCATAAAACATTTTTTTTTAAAAGACTTACCATTCACGCTTGATAGAACTTTCAGGAAAGACATAGAAGAGATTTCCTTGACCACCTGAAGAGTGTCTCTGAAAATCCTGCAGTTAATATAATAATTGAAAGGTGAAAGACTGATTTACTCCTTAAATGACAAATAAGGCAAAATTAACTGCTCTCATCACTTCTATTTAAAATGGTGGTTTTAGTCAGTACAAAAGGGCAAGAAAAATAAATTAAAGGTTGCAGCAAAATTAGATCTATTTTCCTTTTTAATCTTGAACAATATAACCATTTAAATAAAATATTTTCAATATTCTGTGAAGATCTGTAATTAATAAATTAATTTAGCAAGTTTAAAAATATGAGGTCAAGATAAAAAAAATGAATAGGATTTCCAGGCAGTAATATTGAACTAAGTAATTGAATGAAATTTTAATGATTTCCATTTTCAATAGCATCAGAAAATAATATACATAAGAACACATTTCAAATTTAGCAAAATAATTTTACACGTGCATACTAAATGCTATAAAACACTGTTAAAAGGATTTTAAATACCCTTAAAAAGGATACATTGTGCTCAAGGATTAGAAGTCTCAATGTTGTTAAGATGACTATTCTCCCAAATTGCACTATAGATAAAATGAAAGCAATGAAAAATTTTGAGAAAGGTATTAAGAGCATGTGTTGGAGGATTGGAGATAACCTCCTCAGATTTTCTGTTTCTTCTCATGTTTGCTTTGATAACTTTTCAATAAATGATGCTGGCTAAGTAAGATTCCACATCAATAAAAGAATAAAACTAGACTCTTGTCTCTCATCAGCTGCCAAAAACAACTCAAAAATTGATTAGAAACTCTATTCCACTCTTGGATATTTATCCAAAAGAAATGAAATCGGTATGTTGGAGAGACATCTCTATTGACATGTTTATTGCAGTACTATTTCAATATCCAAGAGTTAGAATCAACCTAACTATTCATCAGTTGATGAATAAAGAAAAAATGATACATATAAACAATGGGATACTATTTAGACTTAAGGAAAATGAAATGCTGTCATTCTTAACAACATGGATGGAACTGGAGGTCAATATGTTAAATAAATTAATTAAATAAATCAGGCACATAAAAACAGATACTACATGCTACCACTATTGTGGAATCTAAAGAAAGTTGACCTCATAGGAGTTGACAATCTAATTATTATTAGAGACTGGAGAACAGTGTAGAGGGAGGATGGAGAAAGGTTGGTCAATGCTTATAAAGTTACATTTAGGTAGAAGGAAGAGATTCTTTTTTTGTGGGGGGAGAGCACCAGGGATTGAACTCAGGGACACTCGACCACGGAGCAACATCCCCAGCCCTATTTTGTATTTTATTTAGAGACAGGGTCTCACTAAGTTGCTTAGTGCCTCACTTTTGCTAAGGATGGCTTTGAATTCCTGATCCTCATGCTTCAACCTCTGAGCCACTAGGATTACCGGTGTGTACCACCGCACCCAGCAGAAGATGTTCTTAACAAGTAGTTACTGTATATTTATAAATGATAGAGGAATTTTGAATATAAAGAGATGATAAATGCTTGAGGAATTAGGTATGCTTACTCTGATTTAAACTGACACAATATATAAATATATTGAAATAGTAAATAGCATCTCATTCATATGTACCTTTTTTAGTTATTATATATTAGTTAAATTTAAAAAACTAAACAAAAATATACATTCTTCTTAAAAGTTAATAATACATATATCCCAATAGAAAGGGAAAACATTAAGCACACAAATAATCAAATATATGTAATCATCCAATAAATACACAAATAAATGCTTAATATCTCTTGTCATCAGAAAACTTGAAATTAAAATTATAGTGAGATACCTTGTTATATGCTATAGAATGGTCAAAACTGAAATTATAATACCAAATATTAATGAAGATGTAAAGCAAAACAATCATGACATATTACTAGTGGGAGTGTGACATTTTATAACCACTTTGAAGAACATTTGATAATATCTTAAAACACATGTTTATTATGACTTAGCCATTAAACTCCCAAAGGCCCAAGAGACATACGAATATACACCCATATAGATACTTGTAAGAAAATATTCTGATGTTATTTATGATACAATATGAGAAAAAGCAAACATTCATCAACATTTGTGAATATCCAAGCAAATTTTGAAATATTGAGAAAATGGAATGATTCTCAGCAAAAGAAATGAAAAACTTCCTGATAAAAATAATGAGTTTGAAAATACTAAGATGTGTGAAAGAAAACTGACCTAAAAACAGTACATTTTCTAAGATTCCATATATGTATAAAGTACTACAATTGTAAATCTAAAGTTTATTGGCAGACATCAGATCAGTGGTTGCCTAGACTAGGGGTGTTAGAAGGCATTTCTATAGAGTAATAAGAAAGAAATTTTCAGAATGCATAGCTTAGATGAGATTTTCAGAATCTTATGCATTTGTCAAAAATCAATGAACCATATGCTTTTAGCAGGTGCATTATGTTTAATGTCATTTCTACTCAATGTAATTTCTTTGTTTTTTAAAATGACTCTTGGAAGGCCAACCAAATATTTGCCAATATATAAGGAAAATATTGTCTATTTTCTTAGTTTTCCTTGATCAAAAATTATTTTTTGTCTCCCATTTTTGCCATTCGTTTTTGTTCGAAAATGGTTCTGCATAAAGCTTTCTACATTGTAAGGAAGGGAAAAAGAAACAATTGCAAAATGCTTCAGCATTATGAGTGAATCAAGTAACCTGTTTACATGAACAGTGGCATAACTCTTGTTATGACTTGGAAAATAGGCATGACAGTGAATATTTGAATACATTTGTTGAATATATAATGATGTAAAAAGCTATGGAAACTTATTTTTATCACATCCAATTCAGAGTTATAAATGAGCACCATCAACATAGTTGTATCCTGTATAAATAAAATTCCTGTCCTTTACACATCTATCGCCTCTCATAATCCATGACTTTTTCATAGACATAGCTCTATCAACTTGTCAGTTTGTACTCAGTACTTCAGAATAAACAATTTAATGATTACATTTTATATATCTGATCATCATCTCAATTGTTTGTATAAGTAAGTTCTGATGTGAATGAAGTGCAGGCATACGTTTGTAGATTGTTTTGTATGACAAGCCTGAGAAATAGTTGAAGTTGCATGGTTATATCAATATCTTTGTATGCAAGCAGAAAAATCCTCAGGTACAGACTAGATTGTAGTGCCAATCAGTTACCTGAATCTGGAATGGTTGTGGCCATTATGCTCACTGATCTGTATCCAGTTGGCAGAAGTTAATCTAGGGGGGGAAAGTCTAAATATCAACAAAATGTGTTTCTGGTTAGATAATAGAACCTCGGTGGAACTGATCAGTTGGCAGTCTTCCAATTCTGGGTCTGTCTCACACCTGCTTCATCTATTTGTTTTATGTGGTCTCTGGTTTACACACTGTCATATTTAGAGAAACCAAACTGTTCCCATAATCTAATTGCCAATGCTGATTTCTTGATTTAGTTTAAGACATTCCAGTGAATAATGCCAAAATTGCTCACACAAAGTGGAACCTTTTGCCAGTACATGCAATGCAATTATGAATGTGCCAATTTTTCAACAAACCTGTCCTCTCTGAGGAAGCATATAGATATTTACTATGTTATAGCCTAAACTTGATGCAATGGGTCCTAGCATTAAAATTCAGCTGGTGCAAGGCAGCAGAAGAAACTAGACTATATAGACCATATCTGTGATATTTTTTGGGAGGGCCTTTTATGTCATTTTACAAGATGTAAGGTAACATTTCAGTATCAGGTGAGGAGGTATTAATATATTTTCAACTAAATAATTTGTTTTAAATTACAAGCTACAAATTTTAAAAGCTGATAAATATTTCATCTTTAAATGTCATAATTATGAGTTCATGTTGTGTCTGTTATGTTATGATATCAAATTTAAAAATAAATACATTTCAAACTTTCTGTCACAACAGTTTATTATAACTTGTTTTCTTTTTCTATAAATTGAATGGCTGTATTTGAGTTCTGTAGAGATCTCAAAAAAAATAAAATTAAATATTAAGGTGTTATTCATTATGCTCCTGAATATAGATATGATCTTTGTGTGTTTGTGTGTGTGTGTGTGTGTGTGTGTGTGTGTGTGTTTTGGGTACTGGAGTTTGAACTCAAGGGTATTCAACCACTGAGCCACATCCCCAGCACTTTTTTGTATTTTATTTAGGGACAGAGTCTCACTGAATTACTTATAGCCTCACTTTTGCTGTGGCTGGCTCTGAACTTGTGAGCCTCCTGCCTCAGCCTCCAGAGCTGCTGGGATTACAGGCGAGTGTCACCATCCCCAGCATGATATTTGTATTAATGTGAAAATTTATCTCTCTTAAATTAGCAATAAAATTGAGGTGAAATCATTAAAAACTTAATTCTTGAAATAGAAGAATACATAAAAATATAAAGGAAATTCAACAATTGCTTATTCCTTTCACTCTAGACTTTCACTCTTAGAATTTTGATTTATCAACATTAAGAGGGTACTTTAGAATGCTAGACTTTACTGTTGAATTCTAGAGATAAAAATGTGAATGAGACATGGTAAGTGTGAGTTTAACATGTTCCAGTTTCATTTGAGGAATGACACATTAATGGGCGGTATTCATGTGAAATGGTAGGTAGAATCATAACAGATTTCTATGGGGTGCTAGAGTAACATAAAGGAGGTGAAAATTTCCCAGTGCCACACAATACAATAGTTCCAGAGGAATTTTTAAAGAATGAGAGGAAAAGAAATACAATGCAGATCATAAAAGCAGCATGAGCAAATGTTGGAATATTTGGAATGGCAATACATACCAGTAGTATGAGAAACTATTAGTACTATGGTATCATTAAGTTTCTATCTTTGAACTCTTCTGCATTTTTAAATGTGTGATTGACATAATCAAATCCTGGGGAGTACTTGCTCATGTTAAATCTCAAATTCAAAACATTCATGAGAATTAGTCAAGACTGTATAATCTAATGAATTGGAAACAGAGGACTCAAAACTTTTTTTAACAAACACATTAAGCTATTACACTACTTTCATAGCTTTCCAAACTGAACACTGATTTATATGCACAGATTAAAAATTAGTATGTACATTTACCAAGGCATAGTCATATACTGGAATTTTATTTATTTTGCTGAAATCACACACACAGTAGTCATTCACTTCACTAAGCAGTTATGCACATGCACATTTGTATTTTTGGCCTTTTGCAGTTCTTTGCAAAACAGTAGCAAAAAGCAATTCTCTGAATATTAATAATCACATGTCACACCCATTCTTAGAGTAAAGCTTTACCTAACTTGTTCCATTTGTCTTCATTTGGCCTCTGATTGTATAATCTCATTTTACACTTGTATTAGAAAAGCAATTCCTTCTTCTCTACTATCAAAACACAATGTCTGGAACAGTTTAGAAGTCAAGGTGATCCTTGTGTTAAAAATGAAACTGACTCAGTGTTTTCTATCGAATTTCTAATTGTTCAGTTGATTTAATATCCTCTGGGATGCTTTAGCATTTCTGACCCAACATTTGGCTTTGTCCCAAATGACTGTATTTGAGTTTAGAGAATGGGAGAAAAATTGGAAATTACTTCTCTGCGTGGTACTATTTGAACCGCAACTGACTGCCTGCTGAAAGATAAGGGAAGTCGTTGTCAACAAGATTTAAAGTTACTGTCAAGTTTACACAGACACACTGAAAAGGTTGTGGGAAGAATGTGATTTTGTTGAAATTAAGTACCAACAACTACTAGACCATGGAAATGCACACTGGTTATCATTAATGTCTGCCATCTGCCTCTTCTATGAGATGTGTATGTTGTTTTCTTGTCAGAAATAAAGTGACTTACATTAGGATCTTCATGGATTTTCTTTAAAATAAGGTATCTGTCTAATAAGAGTATATTTTGTTTGTTAATTTTTGTTTATTGAAAATCACAAAGAGTTAGGCTGCAGAACCATAAAATATTGTGCGTTCTTTCAACGTGAAATGATGCAGCTCAAAGTGGTGATATAAATTAAAAGTGTATATAGACAGATACCTCATTTATGAAAAGCTATTCATAAATGATCTTCACATGTTGGATCATTTCAGCTTCCTCTTGGCATTGCGATGATAGTATGAAAGGTGGGAGAGAGCAAACAAGTCATGAATAATTAAAAAGAAGCAGATGCTTAATATTTCACTTAACTAATAAATTCTCACTAAATTTTAAAGATCACATGTGAAAAAGACATTTTGTACCATCTAACTTACAAGAGCTGACAGCTTAGTAGGTGGAAGAGGATTTTTTTCTTCTTTCTGATAACATCTGGCATGTATCATATAGAAACAGACCATTGTAAGTTTTCATAAATGAAACACAGTCCTCACCTTCTGACATATCTGCACCATAACCTTATTGCTAAGGCAAGCAAACGATCAGACTTTCATTATGATGGTTTTTACTTTACAAGTGTTTCCCATGATTTACAAAGTCAGACATATTTATGTATTGATCCATGAAAATTTTCCAGAATTTTTGAATTTTCTAAGAAAAACGCTCATTTGTAGGAACTCCTACATTTATTTTTAAATTGTTTCTGTCTTTCACATCATTTTTTTTTAATCTTGTCTGTCTTTATCTGACTAATTACTGTTTCCTAGTCTCTCCAACTGGATAACTACCTTTATACCTCTAGTACATAGATCATAAGTGTGTGTTACCTTTCTGCACATTAGGCTTTCCTTTCCCTGAGTTTCAAATTCAGTAATTACAGGATATTTTATCACTATGGATATAACTCTAGTTTGGACATTGTTAACATTCCCATTTTTACTATCCTTATATCAGTCAAAATAATTTACTCCTGAAATACCACAATAACTTCACAAAAATGTTGATATGTGAGAAATATAAGCACAATACTTTTGCCTAAGTATCTGTGATAGTACCTAGCACACAGAAGATATTCAACTAGTTAAGAGAGTAAAATTATAATAAACCATTACTCTGCAATTCTACCTATGTGACACCAATTTAGAGCACTCAAATATCAAATAAAATTGAAAGATATTTGAAACTCCTTTGACTGAAGAAAATACTAAGGAGCATGGATGGTGTTGGAGTAGTCTAATTATGTTAACAAATTAACTTCCATCTCTCATTTTATACAAACAATAGTCTTAAATGTGAGAACTGAAAGACAAATAAAAGGTAAATGAAACAAGATTTATTCATCGAGTATCCCTAAAGAGGCCATGACATCCTAGTAAGCAACTTTATATACAGAGTACATATACAAACTAGGAAAAGATGCCCATTGCCAGCAGTTTGTGAATATAGACTTTGCTCAATTCCTGTAGGAAAATAAATTTTTATAGATTTACTGGAAAACTTTTTAAAGGTTAAGGTTTTGATATATGAAATTTGAGGTTGTAAGTCTGGATAAATGCAATAGAGACTCCAGCTGTGTAAAATACTTCACTAAAATCACAATTACCTGTATCTTCTTATGAACAGCATTTGTTCCCTGAATTGCTATCCAACTGGCCCTAGTGTACTGTCATACCTGCAAAGTGATCCAAACACAGCTTGTGCTTTTATAGTAGCAAAAGAGAGAGAGAGTGGCCTGATGTGTAGTTATCGAAAAGCCAAAGTGTTTTGAGCAAAGCATATTTTTGACATTGTTCTCTGGGTATCTTCTTGTATAGATAGAGAAGTTAAGGATGAAAGGCGTTAATATGGAAAACATTTTTCTTTCTTTTCCTATTAAAAAGTAAATGCAAGGTATAAAATAGAGACCAATGACAAATAATGCAGTTTGACTCTATCTATACTGACTACGCTTTTAGAACCATTTCTTACCCACTAGAATAGATGTAACAAATGAGACAGCAATAACAGGTGGTGTTGAGAAGAAGAAACTGGAAACCTAAAGTATTGATTGACAGATTCTGAATTAGTGCAACCACTTTGTAAAATATTTGCAGAGTTTTTTTTTTAATGTGTTAAATAAGGCATTAGAAGTTTACTCCTAGGTAGTTTACTAGGAGTTTCTTCCTTTTACCTATCAAAGACAAAAAAAAAAAAAAAAGGAAAGAAAAAGAAAAGAGAAAAAAAGAAATGAAAAACAGGAAAAAAATAACAACAGTGCATGTACCACAAAGATTGAAATGTGAACATTGATAGCAGCATTATTTATAAAAGCCCAAACTTTGAAAGAAAATCATGGGATCTACCAATACAATAGATTAATACTTGAAAATATAATGGAAGTTTCTGGTAAATGTCAAAGTAGGCAAACTTACCATCATGGTTTTAAGTGAAAAAAGTTAGCTGCAAAAGATCACCTATAGCCTGATGCCATATAAAATGAAATATGTAGATAAGACAAACCTCAGGGGCAGAAAGCAGAGGGGCAATATTATGTATGTAACTTATTTCTCAATGTGTACATTAGGCTATGATTAAAATATTTTAATTCACAAGCTCCTGTTTCATGGTGTATTCCATAAAAGTTATAGAATTTAAGTACATAGAATTTCTAAAACTTTATCACTTTATTATCTTATAGGAAGTTTACAGGAACAAATAATAAAATAGCAAATGCTCTTTGTTACTATAGAAAGGAAAATAAAATAAGCATGCTAAATTATATAAAATGGCTGACAAAATCATCACTTGGTAAAGGATGTTATTATGAACTACTACTTTTAGTTCTTCAGTATTTTGTACTTTGATTGAAATGTCACTCATTTAAAAAATACAAATATGATCTCCACTCACAATTGCCATATGAAGACATCAGGGTAGAATGACATTATAACTTCAAGAAATTATCTCTAAAATAATGTACATTTGTTTTCTTAAATGACAGAAAATATATACCTAATACCATATGTCAGAATTCTTCATTAATCGGAAAAATAATAATCTAATTTTTATTAGTATTAGCTAATATTATTATTAGCATTAATTGTACTCTTTCAGCTCACAATTAGTTAAATGCAACAAATATAATCAGATCATAACATGTAGTCACTGATTTTGAGAGTCAAGAGAGTGCTGTGGGAAATTACTATATTTCCCACATAAATATTAGCTATTCTTAGGATTTCCATTATTATCTATGTTTTTTCATTTTAAATTATAATTATTTCATATTTTATTTCTTGCAAATAGAACACTGATGTAAAATGATAAGGCTGATAGGATGGCAGTTAAAAGACAGTTTTGCTGCTGGAAATAGTGGTGTATGCGTGTAATTTCAGTGGCTCAGGAGGTTGAGGCCGGAAGATCATGAGTTCAAAGTCAGCCGCAGCAACTTAGCAAGACCCTTAGTAACTCAGTGAGACCCTTAGTAACTCAGTGAGGCCCTCTCTCTAAATAAAACATCAAAAAGGGCTGGGGAACGTGACTCAGTGGCTAAGTGACCCTGGGTCCAATCCCTGATACCAAAAAGAAAAAGCAAAAAAAGAAGACGAAGAAGGTTTTGCTCATACTGTGATGATAATTGATAAATGATTTGAATTGCTTAATCTCACTGAAAAAAATGTGGCCAATCTCCCCTGCCAGATAGTTTTTGGAGCAAGTAATTTTGAAAGAATATGAGTTGCTGAAGAGTTGAAAACTTAGGTGGCATGCACTATGTTAAACAGTGCTTTTTTAAAAAAATTAAAGCAACATAGTAATTAGAAATAATATTTTTGATATCAATTAAATTACTATCTCCTGAAATAAGGCTTAATAGAAACCATATGAACATTCATACCCTAATAAAATGATTATGAACTGGCTGGGCTGTTTAGATATGCAACGCAAGGGAACAAACAGCATAAAATATTTCATCTTTCTTGTCATCCATGTTATATTTTTGACTGCCTTTTTAAATGCAAGTTTTAAAGAAAATATGTAGCAAAATATAGAAGTGATTCTTTTTGGGGAATTACACCAATATTGATTTCTACTACCCAGCAGTTTATACATAGAAATAATCATTGGTATATAAAGAACTAATTTTCAATGTACCTAAATTTGTTTACTAGGAAACTATTAAAAACATTCAAAACTTAATCTACCATTATCACATTCAATTGCATGTACTATTATTCTTAACTATTAATTCCTTGTTTTTATTGTCACAAAGATTATTTTAACATTTATTAACTTGGTTCTATTATTTATTTCACATCTTTCATGTCATTTGCTTAATGACATTTAATCAAATTTGTATTATGAAATTAAAATATACATGATACGTCTTTAAGTAAACAGTGATCATGATATCAAGGTGGTTATTAAATCAGATTTATATAGAAATCGAGCATATCATGCTAAGTGAAATAAGCAGACACAAAATAAAGGGTCAAAAGTTTTCTCCTAAATACGGAAGATAGAGCAAAATAAGGAGAAAAAGGGGTGGGAAATCAAAGTTCATAAAGATACAAGGAAGATTAATGGAGTGGAAGAAGGAGATCATGAGGGAGGGAGGAACAGAAAAGGGGAGGAAATATGGAATAAATTTAACAAAATCAAACCATGTGCATATATAAATATACCACAGCAAATTCCTCCTTTATGAATAAGTAGAAGGACCAATCAAAAATAAGCAAACAAGTGACATAAGGAAGATCAGTAGAGTAGAGAAAGGAGAATAGAGGAATGGAGGGGAGGAGGGAAAGGTGAGGACTGAAATGGAGTAAATCATATTCCATGAATGTATGACTGTCAGAATGAACCCAACTACTATCTGTGTATAACTATAATGCTTTAATAAAAAATTTAAAAATAAATCAGATTTTTAAAAAGTTCTCAAGAATGGTAATTTAAATGGAATTTATAGAATTCCTACTTTAAGCCAACCACTTTCTTGGGCAGAAATATAAAGTCTCTTTTTTTGAACTACATGCAAACCTAAAATCAAAGTGATTTCATTTTTATAGGAATAGCATTGATATATGAGATATATAAGATGAGAATGAGGGCTTTCATAATGTGATAACTAAAAATTAATTTGAAGTTTCTTAGTTGGAAAAACATCGTAATACATTGGATCAAAATCTGTGGAAATATTTTGTGACAATGTAAAAAAAATGTTGCAATGTGTTCTTTACTAATTTTAAAACAGAAATGGAGGAAAACAACTTTAAGAATTTCATTTATTTTTATTGCTTGTATAATTTTCTACAGACACTTTGTAACATTTCTATTTTAAACTTTCTTCTCATGTTCACCTTTTTCTTACATTATCACAATAGTACATAAATCAATAATTTAACCTTCAGGTTTTATTTTCCTATAATTCCATACTCTGTTACTTTATTTCATATTTTTAGTGATTTTCTGATTTTTTTCAATTTTTTGCTTTTAATCTCATTTTATTTTCATTAAGTGTGCTTGACATAAATAACATATAATAATCTTGACTTTTTATTTTTTATGACAATCTCTGACTTTTACATGAAGTATTTAGTCCAGTTTACAGTAAGTAGTATTGAGAGGGCCATATTTACAATATCATCATCTTACTTGTTCTCTGTAGAGTTTGTCTTTCCTCTTTTCCTGTCTTCTTTCCTTTGGGTATAGTAATTTGCAGCTTTTGTATTCTATTTTATTTTAACTATTAAATTTTTCTCTATCACTTTTTATGAACTGTTTGATATGTTAAAAAACACATGTTTAAGTTATCACAATTTACCTTTACATAATATTCTACTCTACAAAGTAAAAAAAAATTATGATAATATAATTCTTTTTAATCTCTGCCATCACTTGCACCCTTCTTTTTTAAAAAAAAAAATTACATGTACCCAAACCCAAAAGTACATCATTATTTTTTTTACTTTAAATGATTAATCTTCAAGGCAAAATGTGTGTGTTTTATATATATACACATTTAACAAAGACAATAAAATATATTCACTCAAATATTTGATCTTTCACCGAGATTTTCTCTCCTTCTTTTAGACCTTGCTTTGATCTGGAATGTTTCTCTTAACCCAATTACTGTTGTCTGTTTTTGTATTGCATATCTGTTAAAAATGATGACTGTCAACTTCTATCTGGTAAAAAATGTCTTTATTTTGTTTTCATTCCTATAGGGTATTTTAGCTGGGTATAGAATTTTAGTGGGACAGTTTTGTTTTAGAGTTTCCTCTTCTTTCCACTTTCTGAAATAGATTATGTAAAATTGATATTAATATTTGTTTAAATATGTTGTACAATTCTCCAGTAGAAATATGTGGATCTGAAGATTTCTTTTGTGAAGTTTCAAATTACAAATAATAAACCATTACCATCAATGACTATGGTACTATTCAATTACTCATCTTGGTTGAGTTTTGGTCATTTATGCTTTTTTAGGAATTGATCCATTTATTCTGAGTTCTAATAAACAGCCAGTTGCTCTCAGACTTTCCTTTTGTTCATTTTGTAAATGTGTATGGGTTCTCCTGTTTTATTCCTGATTTGTGCTTTTATCCATTTACTTCTCCTTGTATGGACTTACATTGCTATTCTTTTTGTAGTTTCTTAAGGGATGAAAATTAAGTTGTTGATTTGATTGCCACCTCTTTTCTAATGTACATATTTAGTGCTAAAAATGACCCTCTTGGCATTGCTTTAGCTGCATTCCCATTAATTTGATATGAAATGTTTTCATTAGAATCTGATCTTTGCATTTTCTATTTATATTTGTCCTCCTTGACCAATGAATTATTAAGTATATGTTATTTAATTATCAAGTGAGGCAATGCTGGTTTAAATTCATTTAAGCTTGCTGAAATTTTTCTTATAAACAAACATAGGATGTTGTCTATTTTATTGAATGTTCATAAGTGCTTGAAAATTGTTTATTCTGTGTTTTGATAAAATGATCTATATACATTGCATAGATCATTTTAGTTTAGTGTTTTATTTAGTGCTTCTGTTTCCTTTCTCATTTTCTATGTATTAGCAGATCAATAGTCTTGTAATGTGGTGTTGAAGATCCAATCATAATTGCTAATGGTATGTTTGTATGTTTTTAGTTATAGCAACATTTGCTTTATGTACCTTGAGATTCTGTTGCTGCATGGGGACCACAATTTAGTGTTATCATATATTTCTATTTTATTGACTTTTATGTCAGTGTCCCATTATGTCATGTCTCACTTTATCTTCAGTAATTTTCTTGCTTTGAAATTTATTCCAATATTTTCACTGCCACCTCACCTCTATTACAATTAAATATAACTTCTTGTTTAGTATATCTATTTTCTATTTTTTCATTTCCACCTTCCAATAGCATTTAATTTTTTTAGTTCTTATAATCAGAATATTGTCGAATCCTATTTTTAATCCACTCTCAATCATTATGTTCTAATTGATGTTTTAGATATTTGCATTAATGGTAGTTATTGCTGTATTTGAAATTAATATTTCATTATATACCTTATTTTTTCATTTATTTTCTGTGTCTTCCTTGCCTTGTCTTTTTGTGTATCATTTGCTTTATTTTTTATAACTAGGACTTTGTATTGGGTTATTTATATTGGATTTAAAAGTTTTGCTTTGCATGGTTTTCTTAGTTGTGACTCCTAGTATTTTAATGTAAATATGGTTATCAGTCTATTGGCATCAACATGTATCCCTTAATGCAGTGAGGATGGCTTATCTATATTTAGATTTTTTAATCATTCTGACTTTCAAATATTATTATCCTAAGAATAATATGGTTTTGAAATATCAAATATCTTTAGAAAAATTATAATGTGAAGAATAGTCTTTTATTTACCTATATTTGTGTTTTTCTAGTTTTTTCATTCTGTTCTGAAGCTTCAAGAGCATTCCATTTATCATGTCCTTTCTATTTAAATAACTTCCATTATTTACTTTTTAAATTCCATAAATTCTATCAATTGTATTGATTTTTCTTTCTTTTATTTTTAGTTGGAGAAGGACATAATACCTCTGCTTTATTTATTTATTTTATGTGGTGCTGAGGATCAAACACAGTGCCTCAGACATGCTAAGAAGTGCTCTTCCACTGAGCTACAGCCATGTGATAAGGTATTTCCTCATCATTCATGAACAAATATGGTTCTGCTGAATATATAAATTTATGAGTATATACACCAAAACAGACATGTAGACCAATGGTACAGAATAGAAGACACAGAGACACACCCACATAAATACAGTTTTCTCAAACTAGACAAAGGTGCAAAAATATACATTGGAGAAAAGATAGCCTCTTCAACAAAGAGAAACTGCTGGGAAAACTGGAAATCCATATTCAGCAAAACAAAATTAAACTCCTATCTCTCACTCTGCGCAAAACTCAACTCAAAGTGGATCAAGGACCTCGGAATTAGACCAGAGACCCTGTGTCTACTAGAAGAAAAAGTAGGTCCAAATATATATAACGTAGGCTTAGGAACTGAATTCCTTAGCAGAACTCCTAAAGTACAAGAAGTAAAATCAATAAATGGTATGGAATCAAACAAAAAATCTTCTTCACAGAGAAGGAAACAACCAAGAATGTAAAGACAGAGCCTACCACGTGGGAGAAAATCTTTGCCACCTGCACCTCAGATACAGCATGAATTTTCAGAATGTATAAATAACCCATAAAACTTAACACCAAAAATGAAATAATCCAATCAATAAATGGGCTAAGGAACTGAACAGGCACTTCACAGAAGAAGAAATACAAATGGTCAACAAATATGTGAAAAAATTCAACATCTCTAACAATTACAGAAATGCAAATTAAAACCACATTGAGATTTAATCTCACTCCAGTCAGAATGGCAATTACCAAGAATAAAAGCAACAATAAATGTTGGCAAGGATATGGGGAAAAAGGTACACTCACACATGTTAGTAGGACTGCAAACTGGAAAAAATTGGAACCACTCTGGAAGCAGTATGGAGATTCCACTCTGGAAAGCAATATGGAGAGAGATTCCTCAGAAACTTGGAATGGAACTACCATTTGACCCAGTTATCCCACTCCTCAGTTTATACCCAAAAGTTTTAAAATCAGCACACTATAGTGATGTGCACACTATAGTGATGTGCACACATCAATTCACAATGCAAATTCATGGATCTGACCTAGGTGCCCTTCAAAAGATGAAAGGGTAAAGAAAATGTGGTATATATACAGCATGGAATATTACTCAGCCATAAAAAAGAACAAAATTATGTCTTTGCTGGTAAATGAATGAAATTAGTGACTATCATACTAAGTGAAGTAAGCCAATCCCTCAAAACCAAAAGACAAATGTTTTCTCTGATATATGATGCTAATTCACATTAGATGTGTCTGGAGGGACAGTTAGGGAAGAATAGGAGTACTTCGGGTTAGACAAATGGGAAAGAAGGGAATGAAGGGGGAATGGGAATAGGAAAGATAGTAGAATGAATCAGACATTATGTAAAATATGTCAAAATACATTCTACTATCATGTATAACTCATTAGAACAAATAAAAATAGATACATACATACATACATACATAGATACATACATAGATAAAATTTGTGGTAGATTTTTTTTTCTTTCTACACTTGATAAATGTACCACTTTCTATAGTTTACATGACTTAAAACAAGAAAATCACTCACATTCAAGTAATATCTCTGTGAGTATAGTATCATTTCTCTCTGGTTGCTTTTAAGGTGTTTAAAGGTGTTGAGTTTGCAGCTTTAGGATGTTAAATGCTAATGGACCATGTATATATTTCTTTTTGTTGCCTTATTGAGATTTACTCAGTACCTATAATCTGGTACTTTATATATTTATATATATTTTATATATATATATATACATATATATATTTGTTTTTTTTTCAATATTTGGGAGGTTTTAAGCAATTATTTCTTAAACTTTTCTATCAGTTCCACTCTCCCTTTGTCCTTTTTGGACTCTTAATTCAGATGTCTGATTTTCTTTCGTTGTTCCACAGGTCCTTAAGACTATGTTACTTTATTTCTTTTTCCAGTTTATTGTATCTCTGTTATTCAGAGCAGGCAAAAATTTATTTTTCTTCTGTTCTGTTCTATTTTCTGCACACTATTCTTCAGATAATCCATCAAATTTGTTTGCTTGTTCAAATTTTTGATATTGTAGTTGAATTGTTATATAATTCATTTCTTATAATTTGTCTCTGCTCAATTTTTTTATTTTTTTATTTGTTTAAAGAGAATACATAATTGTCTATTGAATCATGTTTATGATGCTTAGTTTAAAATCTTTGTCAGATCACTTGATTGATCTTCTTGTTGACATAAGTTGATTGCTCTTTCTTATTTAAATTTTGTTTCTCCTGATCAAAGAAAGGTGATATTTTTATTGTACCCTAGATATTTTATCTATTGTGGTAGGAGATTTTAGGTATATTTAAAGCATTTCTTGAGCCAGTCAGCATCCTATTCAGGCTTTGGCCATTTTATTGGTTGTTGTTCCAATCATAATGTCACTAAGTTTTTTAGGTATTCATTTCTGCTTTGTGTATTTCAAGGCACAGGGGTTTTTAAATTCCTTGCAGTACTGCTGCAGGAAGTGGAAAAATTTTCACTTGGTTGAGCTGCTAATAATCCTTGGTAGAAGAATGGAATCTCCACCCATGGGAAGAAAGAGTACTTCATGTGCGTGGAATCATTGCAGCAGAATCCTTCTCATGGGTGTTACTGACCCTTGTGTCTCTGGTTATAAAGAGAAATATTAGACCTAATAAGAAAGGAGAATATTTCTCCAAGTGACCTTTTATTGGTATATTTTCTGATTGATCTGGCTTATTTGGTGTTGTCAGATGGACTCATGTGATCTTGAGTGGTAGTGAGGAGACATGTGTTCCTTTGATTGCTACATGAGTCTACAAATATCAAACCCCGTGTGATTCTTCTGTTGGGTGGGAAGTTGTAAGAAACCCATGTTGTTGCTGTTTTCCAGATCTGGAAGGATCTTCATCTTTCTTTCTACTCCTTTTCAGTTTGTTTTCTTGTCTTTTTACCAAGTTTATGGGTGCACTTCACAGGGGGACGTGGGGAGGGATGAGTTTATGACATGTTATAGGGATGATAAGTCTCCATTACTTATTTTTTAAGACTACCTTCTATACCAAACCTTACAATCTAGTAGCAAATACAAACAACTAACATGTGATTGTGTTAATGTTTTGATACTTTCTGAGACAGATTTTCAGAATTCCAACACCTAATATACTAAATTTTGAATAAGTCCATACATTCTAGAATAAATAACCTTAAAGCAAGAACTAAAATCAAGCAAGAACTAACTAGAGTTAGTCAGATACAATAGGGAATTAAAGAATGCTCCAAGCAGTGGGATATCACGTGAAAAAGCTTGGAAGTAATAATCCAAGATGGTTGAGAGGAAATGTAAGTAGCAAGTGTAATATTTCTTTAAAAATCCAATATGCTGTTTTTATGTACCTTTATTTTATTTATTATGTTTATTATTAATTATATATCAATTAAAATAAATTTAATTTAAAAATCAATGTAGTTGGGAGTGTGAAGAGGATAGGTGTGGGAACAAACGCTGGATGTCATTAAAATACTAGGAAACTAGGACTGGTTTTTATAAAAGAAATGATAAGGATTTTGCACATTCATTTTGAAAGTCATATCAACTACTCCAACAGGTGAAAAGAGAAGTGGACAGATGTAGATAATAATAGCATTTTGTTTTGTATCAGAAAACTTAGACCCGAATGGGTAATAGGGAATATTCATCAATTTTGTAATATGGCTCATCAAAATCTTCATTTTGATGAGAGACAGCTTCTCCTGATATGAGATGCCATATCATTAGCATTTCAATCACCATTCCCTGACTGTCTTCCAGAAGAAAACACCCTGTTCAGCTGCAACTCACGGCAGACAGTCCAGAGCTGGTATTGGGTATGGTGTCAGCGAAGTGATCAACAGTAACACCTTTTGAAACACACAACTAAGTTTTTACTTTAAACAGAATAGTTCTTACATTATATTGGATCATGAATATTAAAGGGCCTAAAGATAGCATTTTGTCCAAGTAAAAATGTTAAGACCAGTAAAATAACACTAGGAACAAAATATTGAATATTCAGCAGGCCAACCATTTAGCAATGCTATGTCTAGGCCATATTCTGTCTTTTATTTGTATAGTCCATGACTAGAGTTTTAAATTTCAGGGCAAAGAACAATTTTCATGCTCTTTGGAATTAATTGGTTATTAAGGAGGTTACAGACACAGCAGCTTTTGCTGAAGCCGAGTGGATCAAACCCAGTCTGTATTTGTTTAATGAGCACTATAGATGGTGTCATGCCACTTGATTTTTCAACTCTATCAAGGATGAAATCTACAATTTATGACATGTTTTGAGTAGAAAAGTGACAAAAAGAAGAGAGACAAAGGGAGAAAGTTGATATAAAGAAAATATACTTCATGGGCTCTCATTGTTTTTATTAGTGTGCTAGATAATTTATTGATGATGTAGAAATTAATTCTTACACAAAAAATTACACATAATTTACAGATAAACAGATATGTCTAGATCAATGAGCTTTTAATACATAGTATGTGATTGGAACCTACAATCTAATCTAACTTTAAAATTCATACCTTTTTTTTTACTATACCATACGTTCAAATAAATCAATTTACTATTCCATATGCACCCCATGTATGTGTGTGTTTGTGTTTCAGATTTTAAAGGAGAGTGAATATACAATAAATTTTTAATGTATTTTCAGAAGCACCCTCTAGACAGAGCTTACTAGTAAGCTCTATAAGGCCATCTTGTAGAATAAATAGGATTAGAAGAAAGGTATTAATCAATACTCACTATTTATATTTATTATTTGTTCCTCCCTGTATTTTATACACTAAGACAATGGGCATATTCATTGCTGTGAATTATATTATAAGTTAAAAGGGTATCACCATATATGAAAAATATATTATATCACTTCTTTGAAATGTGACATGCAATAGAAATCTTGAGAAGAGGGATCCATGTACGTGGACATATCAAGTGTCACAGAGGAGGTGATGCTTATGCTGTATTTTAAAGATAGTGACAGGCAAAAATGACCACAAGACTGGGATCCCAACAAGAATAAGATATATTCCGTTTGTATAAATATGACAAAATACACTCTACTCTCATGGATATCTGAAAAGAACAAATAATAAAAAAGAAATAAGCAAAATGAAATAAAAAAATATCTCTGGAGTCATAATAGGGTTAGAAATGCATGGGTGTAGTTGGAATGGATAAGCAAGTGCTAGAAAACTGCAAACTAAGGTTTACGATGTATTCTTCTTTCTTCTCTTCCATCTCAGCCACTCGATTCACTGGTTTTGGGTCTCAGCCTGAGTCCAGAGTTCTAATTTAACATGTGCTGGGCTTGATATTTGGGGCTTTGTTGGGAGACAGTAAGCTTTACAACAGATCTATACTATGTCTTTTACTTTTTTTCCCCTTGTTATTTGGACATTTTTATATTGTCTCTCTGTGTGATAATGAAACTGCTGAATAATATGTTTAAATTATTTTTGTATGTATGTCATTGCTCCATAGATTTTTTTACTTGTCATGTTTTTATACATACATATCTTCAGAACTGAAGTTCTTGACTGGAAACTTTTCCTGATAACTCTGGATCTATCTACTAATGACCCTCTCAAATGCTGAATTACACAATGGAACTACTCAGGAGTCATTTAACTCTTCCTATTTCAATCACCTGCTTTTGCCTGCCTGTCACCTTGTATAGGCACAAATACTTCTTCATTGTCTATTTCACCATACCAATTAATGCTGCTAACATCAGACGTATTTTAGGATAGGCAATTTTACCTACTGATATGGAATCTCAATACATGCAACCTATAAGGTAGAATTAAATTTCCTTTCAATAACGTTTTTACAGTAAAACTGTAAGTTAAGAATTAGTATTTCTGTTTTACAGACTTGAAAGAATGAAGATACAGATTCACAGAAGAAAAAAAATACTTTAAATATTAATGTTTCTATAATCTAATTCATTTCACTCTGCCTTGAAGTTACAGATGAATCTCCTCTCTGCCACATCTCAGAACCACTCATCTCAATGGAAGAATATTGTGCTTTCATCTGTGAGGTTTTCTATTTTTCCGTTAGACCCGCTATTATTCAGGTGACCTAAAGTACTATTGTTGTTATTAAAAGAAAAAACTGTACACACAAGTAAGACACATCATAGATTTGTCTGGTAAAATTATTCACAATGGATAATTGGGGGTGTGCTAGCGCTGGCTTATATCAACTGTTGAGAGCCATTTTTTAACATCTCTTCCCAAGTTGTCTTTTATTGGCATTTCAAGGGTAGCCTGAAATAGGTTATTCATACAACAGATATTGGCAAAGGTAGCCTTTTCTGTTCACAAAAATGATCATTAAAAATTTACTAGCATCCTAGTATATCAAAGGTGTGTTATGGTAAATGTTAAGAACAATAGAGAGTTATATAGCAGATACCAAGATATCAATAAAAGCTAAGAATACGGTGGGGTTACAAAAGAAAAAGGAGAACAGCAATGTAGGGAAAAGATTATCCAAATACAGAATTTATAAAATTATTAATTAACTTTGATGTTTAGGAACATTATAAAGAGTCAAAACAGAGAAAAACTTATAAGTTAGTTGTAATTTGATAACTAGTCAATGAACTATGAATATGTTTAAATACTCTTCTTATAGGTATAATCTTTGTAGGAGCTATATTGGATTCTCCTATCTTCAGAAGACAGTTCAAAGACCAACGTGTACTTTGATGGTAGAATAGCAGTGTCCCTAGAACAGACAAGAGAGGCTGTGGTGTGCATCCCAACAAGAACATGCATTTTACAAATACATGAAAATCTACATATGGATTTAAAAATATGTGTACGTTTCTGTCATTGAATTTCCAGGACTCAGATTTTCCCAGACATCAATTTTTCTTTGCTTATGTTAATGCCTTAACACTGGAAAATTCTAAATGGTGTGCCTTATATGCTCAAAATGGGAAGATGTGAATTTTGCTTCTGCCAATATGGACAATAGAAACTGCTCGGAAGTAGAAGAAGATTAAAACAAAGGTATGAATATTGGTGAGGGTTGGATGTGTTCCTTGGTTTTCCTGTAAGCAGTCAATTATATTTCATACAATAAATGAAATAGCATATCCCTTTGTATGGACTTAAATTTCCTTAGAATTCTTAACTGTTCTTAACTGAAGGACTTCCTTTAACACTTTCTATAATACAGTTTTTCTAGATGTCAATTCTTTCTGCTTTTGCATGTGTGAAAACTGAATTATGTTTTGTGGCCAATGGAGGAATATGTTTACTTTGTTCTGTATCTAATGCGATTTTCCTTTTTTTTTAAAAAATTTTGATTAGCTTTTAAGGTTTTTGTTTGACACAAATTTGAAGCCATTTAATCACCATATGCCTAGGTGCAGTTTTCCTTATCTTTGTAGGGTTTAATGTCAATGTTGGTCTAGATTTTATCAAGTTGGCTAATGCTAACTATTATTTATAAGTCTATTTTTTTCCTGCCTCGCATTCGCATCCTACTCCCTCTCTGTCTCACTCTCTCTCTCTCTCTCTCTCTCTCTGTCTCTCTCTCTCTCTCTCTCTCTCTCTCCCCGAAGCTCCAATAATTTGTATATTAAGCTACTAAAAGTCATACAAAGTCTCACTGATGCTCATTTTACTTTTAATTCATTCTCTCCATATAATGTTTAGATAGGACTTACCACCAACTCTCTAAACTCACCAATCTTCCTATCGCAATCTCTCTTGGTTGTTGGTTCCATCCCATAAAGTTTCTCTCCAAGGACATAACAGTCTTTATCTCTAGATGTTTGCATTGGATATTTCTTTTTAGTCTTTTTCTTAAAGGTGATTAGTCTTTCTTTGATCTCCTTGACAATTTATATATACTTAGAATCACTTTTAATGATTCAATAAATGTACCATCTCTTTCATTCCTCAATTGTTATTATTGTTGATTTTATTTTCTCTTCTTTATGTATTTTTGTACATCATTTTATTCCTGGTAATTTTCAATTAAGCATCAGATATTGTGAATTTTTGGGTAACTTGAGTGCTGACTACTTTTTATTCTTAAATTCATTTTATTTTTTTACTTTAATATAATATTCAGCTAATATATCTGGATAAGACACTTTTGGAGTTTGCTTTTAAGCCTTATTAGGGAAAACCAGGCTAACATTGAATACAAAGTTTTTTAACATTGAATACAATACACTTTTGAGACAAAACCATTTTGAGTATTCTACCTGAACTGTCGCACCCCACCATACCTCCTGTTCTCTTTCTTTGCCTACGGCAGGTAGAAATAGCAAGTCTTCTGTTAAATTTGAGAATAGTAACTTCTAATCCTTAGACATGTCCTTTCCTCAGCCTCAGGTAGTTTTCTCACAAGCATTTACTGATCAGTACTTACCATAAAAATGAAGTGGGCCCTCTGTGGGTCTACAGAGATTTATCTCTGTGTAGATCATTTCTCTCTCACACTATGCCTTCTAAACAATACCTGCCTTGATCTGCCTTGTTTCTCAGGCTCATCTCCACAAGTGAAGTGGTCCACTGATCTCTCTATGGACATCCTGTCCTCTGCAGTGTGAACTGAAACGACTGGAGACAGTAAGGTAGGGAAACTCTGGGCTCCCCTCACTGGATTTCCACTCTCACCTTCATTGTTTTTTGCTGCCTGATGCCTCTGAAAATCAGAACTTCGTATATTTAGTTAGTTATCTTCTGCAAGAGCACACGTGTTTTCTGTTATTTCACCCTGGTCCAGATTATATGCATGAATTTTCTCTCCATTTTTCATGGCTTTACTATATTTTGAAAGTTTCTTCAGCTACATGTTTCATGAATTTTAAAGATTTATTATTTGGCTTATTTTAGGTTTCTTTTCTCTTTTTTGTTTGTTACAAATGGTATATTAGATGTATATACATACATATATATTTGTATTATTTTAAACAGTTGCAATCATTACTAAAATGCTATCTTTGTAACTATACATATATTCACATATGTATAAATAAGTTATCATAGATCAGATTATTTTAAACATATTATTTAACATGTTGGTATACAACTTATATTTTTCACTTAATAAATATCACTAAATATTTATTATAGATATTTTTCATGCCAATGTTTACTAAGGTACTAAATTCTTTTAAAAAACTGTATCTTTTTTTAAAAAAATTATCAATTCTTTTCAGTTATACGTGACGGTAGAGTCCATTTTGATATACTTATACAAGCATCAAATATATCTTACTCTAATCAGGACCCCAGTCTGGTGGATGTATATGATGATGAGATTTATTGTGGTGCATTCATACATGAACATAAGAAAGTTATTTCAGATTCATTCCACTGTCTTTCTTTTCCGATTACCTCTTCCTTCCCTTCATTCCCCTTTGTCTAATCTACTGAACTATTCCCCCCTAATTTATTGTGGGTTAGCTTCCACATATCTGAGAAAACATTAGACCTTATTAGGGGGAAGTTATTAGCTTATTAGCAAATTTAATTTCTCTGAAAAACTGTGCTGACATTTACACAATTACTTCTGCTAGGACCCCAGAACCCCTATAAGGAGCCAGATTATATAAAGGTGTTTGGGGACTACTATGATATAGTGATA
The DNA here is from genome assembly GCA_020662805.1 of Glaucomys volans. Lineage (NCBI taxonomy): Eukaryota > Metazoa > Chordata > Mammalia > Rodentia > Sciuridae > Glaucomys > Glaucomys volans. The sequence goes on from JAJEJO010000485.1 coordinate 550,367, forward strand.
TTGGGTATCTGATCTCCAGACATACAAAAGATTTTAATATAAAATCACATTTTCTCAAATTGTGTCTACAACATTTTTTATTTTCTTATAAGAATTAACCTAGCTAGAACACAGGAACTAGGCTTCTTTGGAAGTTCTTTCCATTAATGGGATGATCAAGCAGAAGATACATTGCTTCCCTTGTGTTAATAGATGAATTGTAATTTCTATTTATTACCTCTGCCTTGAATGAATAAAGATCTGTCATTGAATTTGCATTGGTTTTATAGGGTTTTTTTGGTTATAAATAAGGCTGTCTTTTCCCACATTTTATCAATTATTGATCTGCCTCTGGATAGGTGGGGGTAGAAAAAAGATTTCCACAACTCTCTTGATTGAGGTCCATTCTTCATAAACATTTTATTTGTGAAGAACAGAGTTAGATGAGTGTCTGTGGATCAAATCTATAAAGCAGAAAGCAAATCTTTGTAACTTACAGGTACGAAGAATCTCTGAAATTATACTGAATTCATATCCAACATGTATAATATATTCATCTGTCATTTGTCCATTTTTAGTCTTTCTCTGCTGCTTTAGTTAAATTTCAGAGAGTAGAATGCAACATATCCCAGCTGTGAATTATAGACTTCTGGAGAAATTTGTACTAAAATGATTGATCATACCTGGAATAGTGCACTTAGCTTCTGAAACTCTACCTATCTTGTTTGACTATTTTCTTTGAATATAGGTAATGATCCATGCAAGGATGTGTCACATTTCTCAAACTGACTCTGGATATTTTTATTACTAGTCCAAGTCAGTCACTTCCTTACTCACTTGTACGTCACATGGTACAAAATCTCTATTACTCTTGCCCAATGAAAATGTCATAATTACTCTATGATCTGGGATTTTACAGTTACCTCAAAGTGACTGGTGTAAATGAACGCAAATCATCAAAAATGTGTGCTTACTGGGTAAATTGGTGTTACAGAAATCCAGATGTTGATGCTTGTGTATCCTATCTCAGAGAAACTCATTTTGTAAAAGAAAATGCATTTTTATGTAATGCTTTTCTCATTGATTATTGTTTCTTATTAAGCAATTTAGTGGAACTATTCCCATTTATATAAGGGTTATCCGATCATTATTGTGGAACGTTTGAGATGTGCTCGACATGTTAATGAGAGTCATCACTGACACAGCATTTTCCAAGAGCTGTGAAATACAGAACACAGAAAACTGGTTAGTCACCACGACAGAATGAACACTGGTGAATTACTTTTCTTTGTATATCATTTAAAAAAAATCAATTAGATGAATACATAGCAATCAATATTATTTAATGTAGAAAAAGAGCTCAATTCTGCTAGTAACTGCCTCCTAAATTTTTTTCCCCTTTTGCTTGGCAATCTTGGGAGAAGGGACTTAGAAAAAGATGGAATAAAGGTCACCTTCAGCTGCAAGAATTGCCCTTTTACTTCTTTACAGAAGCTGATGCTATCAAATCCAATACACAATGAAAAGGTACATCACTGGACTACTGTGATATTTTATAAATAAAATTTGAAAATTGCCTTCCAACAATAAACGAAAATAGGGAGTATTTCATTGTGTCCTTCCCTTTTCTCTTACATACAATTTATTATTAAGTTTTTTTCTAGTTTTGTGGTTGCTTGTAAAATGTCAAACCTAGCATTCAATATTATTTTTGAGACCTACGAATGCCACATAGCAAGATATTGAATCTGTTTAAAAGCACCTGATGCAAATTAATTTTACAATTGTGCATGTTTTTGAGGAACCCAAAGTAATGTTTTTTCACTTTTATTATAATATGCAATTATATGAAATATTATTCAGGCACTAAATATATACCTTTTCTTTAAGGAATAGCATTGTAAGAATTATACAGAATGGATTTTATTTGGTGTTTTGAGTTAAGAGTAGTATGTACTTGAATATTTTCTGACAATTGACTTCAGAACTACTTTTTGTGTAGTAAGATCATTTGATCAAAGATACTATAAGCTATTTCTGAATAATTAAAAGAAAAGAAAATGATTAAAGAAATAAAACTACTATTCACCTTTATATTATTATAATAACAAGAAGCTGAGGTGCGACTTGGAGATAGGTAAATAAGCTCACTTTTTTGACATTATCTCTCTGATCTTTAGTCTTCTCTTTTGACTTGCTGAAAGTAACCTTCTGCTTTAGAGATTTCAACCCAATATGGTTTTCCAGGAATCTCCCGACATTTTATGAATTATAGACAAAGAACTTTCATTGATGCTATTGTGCGACATAGTCTCATAACATTATGTACACTTTCTTCATAATACTTGATATAGTCTGTACTTCTATTTTTAGGATTATTGGATTTATATCCAACTATTCACTAAGATGAATGTATCATGAAAGAAAGAATGGATTTAGTTTTTTGCCATTATCATGTTTATTATCAAAAAAAGTCAAACATATAACAAATATCTATTGAATTAATTAACTAATGCATGCAATATCCAACACTTATATCTATTGTGAAAAATCTGTGCTCAGGGATTAGACTTACCTTCTGATGTAAATATTGATGTAAATATGTCTTTGCTTGCTTCAGTAGACTAGTCCATTAAAGCATGAGCATAGGTAAGTTTTAAAATTATATTTGTCCTTAATGAAGGATTCATATTCAATGCTAAACTTCCATTGATTCATTAGTTGGTCATTTAGCAACACTTCAGTTATTTCTAACCCATGAAATATAACCCATGTTATATATATTTCATCATATATATTTAGTCTCAGACATATTCATTATATTATATTCAGATTATTCAATCATTTCATAATCATCTGTTAGTTGTACACAGTATGTCAAACACTGGGCTATTTGTTTGCAAAATTTAAGCAAAACAGTAAGATATAAATATTTTTTTCACAAAATAAGCAGAGAAACCTGGGAATTATTAGATAATAATATAAGTATTATTGCAGTGGTAGTCACAGGATGATCTAAAAGCAGAATAATAGCATTGATATTAGGAAAAAATGTCAAGGATATCTTACCAATAAGGTATATATTAAACAGCTAGGACTGAGGCAAGAGGAGAATAGCTTTCTCCAGTAAAAAAGGATAGTAATAAAAATGAATAGAAGTTAAGATTATTAAAAATGGTGAACAGAAATGTAAAACTGATCTTTTTAAGTGGAAGAATATGGAGTTGAGTTTGAAAAGAAATGTGAAAGTTTAACAGATCTACTAGTGAAATAGAACTAGGAAGCTAGGCAACCGTTATTGGTTATCACTTAAGCATAAGTGATTTATTATTAGAAATGTATAGTAGCCAGGTTCATGTTATAGTTCTTCAATAAATTTAGGCAATTGCTATTAAAAATCAAAGGAAAAAAATAAAGGAAATAAATGGCCAAATTCATTTAAATTTGAAATCAAATGATCAACATAAGCCAGTAACCATGAAACAAAGTGGTGAAACACCAAAAGGCAGGTGCCACCTTGCAAGAGATGACATCTGAAAAATCACTATGACCTATGGATATAGGTCCACTTATTCACACTTCCCATGACTACCATAAAGGTCCTGTTCAGATCATATTTTGTCTCCCTTAAAATATGCACTGAATTTCTTACTTTTAAATTGCACTGTCTTCACACTTTAATAATTATTTGTTGATGCCTTGTGTGACAGGCACTATGCTAGTATTGGCATACAAAAGTGGCTTAACACAGCGTTCATATAGTTTATAATTTAGTATGTGGAGAGATTACACATATAAATGGGACCTCACTGTAGAGGGGATGCTACAAAAAAGGGACACATATTAATATCAGAGTTTATAATGATAATATAATATAAGTATTTGACTTAGCAGGGAGGCAAAAAGGCCTTTCCCAAGAAATTTAAAATTTAGTTGAGATCTGAGTGTTAAGAGTCAACCAAGTGAAGATAGGATGAAAAATATTCTTTAACAAAGGAATATCATGAATATAATTACCCTAGCAAAGAAGGATGTGGTATTTGGGAAGCAAAAATACTAGAACAGGGAGCAGATAGAGCATCTCATGGGGAAACCTCACGTACATAAGAGACAGATTCCTCAGATCATTGAACACAAAAATGAGAAATCAGTACATTTAGATTTTATAGACCAAATTAACAATAGGAAGCTGTGAAAGATTTTCAAATAGGTGCTTACTGTGGCTATGTACTTGTAGATGTGAGTGAGTATATGAAACATGATTAATTTTGCATGATTAATTTTGCATGACAGATAAATAATTACATTTGCAGAATAGGAATGGATTAAAGAGTGGAAGAGGCTAAGACATAAAAACAAATATGTAATTGATAAACCAGATTGGCTTATTTTCAAAAGATTTATCCTAACATATTAACTTGGCAGGGCATGGGAAGAAGGAACGTGGAAAAATTAAGAGTTTCTTTAAATATTAAAATCAGCAGAGCATGGATGTGGAGGTAATATTATAGGAGGTTTCCAGAATTTAGTTTTCTGTTTGTTTGTTTTTTATGGTACCAGAGATTGAATATGGGGGCATTTAACCACTAAGCCATATCCCAAACCCTTTTATATATTTTGTTTGGAGACAGGGTCTTGCTGAGTTGCTGAGGCTGGCTTTGAACTAGCAATCCTCCTGCCTCAGCCTCCTGAGACACTAGGATTCCAGGCCTGCACCACAGTGCCCAGCCAGAATTTAGTTGTAAACTTCATGTCTGCCTTTAGGTTTCCCATTGTGGACCATCTTTCCCACTAGAATCATAGTTGTAGTTCTAAAATACTGCTAAGATTGTCATTCCAAATTTATCCTGTACTGTTAAGCAAAAAATCCCCATAATGTTACATCATTTGTAATAGTTTCTGTGACTCCCTTTCAGGGCTTGAAAGGGAGTTTGTTTGTTTGTTTGTTTTGTGGCAATTATACTTAACCACGTGGCTTTTCTCTTAGGCACTATGCATTTGTTCAAACCTTGTATTTCAGCTTATCGTGCTTTTATCATCCTTCTATTTTCCATTTTCTCTATCTTCAAGTTCTTGATGCTTGGTTCAAATATCAGCTTTAATTGTAGGTCCATATGTGACTTATTTCAGAAAATATATTTTATCACTCTCCTTCTACTTTACATCTACTCTATGCACCTATAGCCCTTGCAGTCTCAGAACACTGTGTGTGTGTGTGTGTGTGTGTGTGTGTGTAGTATAGCTCAACTTGGAACCCTTTACATCTTTTAATTCTACCATGAATTTTGAAATTTAAGAAAGCAGACAATTTTCATTATTCAGTAAATAAATGGGGTGAGTTATTAATATGCACATATTATGTATTATGTTCTCTGCTATTCATTCAAATATTTCATTAACAGTTCAATTTTGTTATATAATTTCCACTTCTATTGATGTTTAGAGAGATTCAAAGTATTGCCTAAGCTGAAATTTATAATACATCAGAATGAGATTTAAATACTTTTTTTGGGATGGATTTTAAAACTTGTGTGCTTTTAATAAGAATTGGTTAAGAAAAGGAAAACAAAGACTTTAACCCTGTGTACATTTAGATAGATCAAATTAATTAATTTGATCAAGAAATATTAATTTATTAATACTAATAAATTAATTTCATTCAATAAATATTATCAATCAGTATTTTAGTCATTGTGCATAATAGATTTTTGATAATGAATTAAAATACAATAACTTATTTTTTAGAGTTTTTTAAATATAGAGTTTAAAAATATTTCACAGACTCACCAACATAAACAGCTGAAACAAATCAACTCCTAATATGAACACTGATATAACAATGAAGAGGACTGAAAATTATATGTACAAAAATATACTATATCTTATACACATATATACATGTATATACAAGTAAGTGTATTTATATACATATATGTATGTAAAACAGTACTGGGGACAGAACCCCAGGGTCTTATGGATGGGCAAGTGCCCCACCACTGAGCTACTTCTCCAGCCCATGATAAATACACTTAAAAAAAAAATAAATTCACAAAACCCTAACACCAGACTTTTAATAAATAATTACTAATAGTTGAGCCCAATCCTAAAGGTTTTTTAGAAGTCTAGTGGGGCCATAGTTATATTTTTAACCTAAAACCTGGTTGATAGTGATTTAAAAAATATTCTTAGACATTAATTTGAGAATCACCATTCTAGAATAAGAACATTATGGAATGAGAACGTGGCTTCCTGACTATATGCAGGAAGAGTGTGTTAGAGTGTGAAATAGGTGCATTGTTCTGTTACTGACCATGCCACTGTCATTGGCAGTTCAGAATGCCCATACAGTTTATAGCCAGACTTCACATAACGAATACTAAAGGTAAAAAAAAAAACAAAAACAAAAAACAGAAAAAAAGGCCATGTATTGAAAGAGTGTGTCATGCTTTATTATGCCAGAGTCTGACTAGAATTTGACGGACATACTTATCTATCCAGGCCTTTGAAAGGAGCATATGTATTTATCTCTACAAAACTCCAATAACAGAAATAGTCTGCAACCTTTGAGAGAGGCCTGGGGAGACATAGACATATAAGATATCCCCTTCCCTCACTTCTCAATGAGTAAAAATGTAGTTTTTGGAAATCTCACTGAGTCTATTACTGAGACACAATAGAGTTTTAAAAACATTTCACAGAATCTCCAATGTATAAATTCAACTGCTGAAATGAAGCATTAATGAAGAGGACATAAAATAATGTCTATAAAATATGTTACATATGACCAAACACATCACTCTCTTAAAAAGTTATGAATATAAATAAGGAAATGTTTCTTTTTTAATTAATTTTCAATTATGTTTTCTTTTGATTTTTGTTCTTCCTCAAATATCCATATATGAGTTCTTTTATATAAAAAAGTTAAATAACAACAGCACATTTGGTATACATCCTTTCTGTCTCTCTTAGTAGATTCAGAAGATTGTTTCACATTTTGCTACATCATTTCTACCTACCATTCATAAATTGTGTTGAATACTTAGAGCATCTTCAAATGTGATATTCATATATAATACAATATAGGTTCTGAGATTAGTGCTGACATATTCATTAATTTAATTCATATTCATTAATTTAAATTCATTAATTTAATACATTTAACTGTATCCATCTAATATTAAATATAATCTATGTTACCACAATAGCAATGTACATTAAAAACATAAATCTCATTTTATCCATATGCAAATATGTGCTGCAAAATACTTAAGTTTGTATCTTTGATCTATGAATGACTAAATATACGCATATAAGTAGTTTAAATTTATTATTTGATACATGTCCTTAAAACACAATTTTGGCTAAGTGGAAGTATGTATTAAAAGTACTTTAATGCTTAAAATATTTTTTGCCTAACATTCTTAAGGTACTATTTCGTAGTGAAGACATACTGAAAACTATATCCCAGAATATGATCTCCTGTCCAGGAGGAGATGCCAACCCTTAAAAATTTGTGATCTTTGTAAAATTTTAGGTCTGCTATTATAATGTCTCCTGCTTTGTCTCTCTAAGGATTGTTTTGTCTCTTCTGGATTTCTTATTTATTCAAGTGAATTTCATGACTGATTTTTCTATTTCCATGAAGAATGTCATTGGAATTTTGATGGGATTTGCATTGAATCTCTATGACTTGTTTGGTAGTATGGACATTTTAATAATATTAATTCTGCCTATCCAAGAACATGGGAGTTCTTTCCATCTTCTAAGTTCTTCCTCACTTTCTTTTTTCAGTGTTCTGTAGTTTTCATTGTAGAGGTCTTTCACCTCTTTTACCCTGTGTTGTTTTGTTTTGTTTTTTGTTTTTTTTTGTTTGTTTGTTTGTTTGTTTGTTTTTTGCAGTCCTTAGGATTAAATCTTTTTAAAATTGATTCCCAAGTATGTTTTTTAGGGTATTGTGAATGGGATGATTTTTCTAATTTCTCTTTCAGCTGATTTGTCATTGGGGTGTAGGAGTGCAATTAATTTATGAATGTTAATTTGTGTCCTGCTAATTTCTTGAACTCATTTATGAATTCTACAAGTTTTCTGGAGGAGTTTTTGAGTCTTCTAAATATAGGATCTTGTCCTCACCAAGCACAGTAACTTTTAGCTCCTTTTGTCCTATTCATATCATTTTTTTTCCACTCCTTTTTTATGTTGAATATTTTTATTGTATACATTCATTTTTATTTAGTTATATATGACTGTAGAATGAATTCTGACACATCATACATAAATGGAATATACCTTCTCATTCTTCTGGTTGTATATGATGCAGAATAACACTAGTTGTGGAGTCATATATGCACATAGGGTATTAATGTCCAATTCTTCTATGACTCTTCTTACCCCCATACACCCTCCCCTCCCTTCACTTCCCTCTGCCTAATCCAAAGTATCTTTATTCTTCCCCAACCCAACTCCAATGCATTCTTTTTTTTTTATTGAACATAAATGGGGTACAACTTTTCATTACTATGGTTGTACACAATGTAGATTCAGACAATTCATGTAATCTTACATATACATAGGGTTATACTGTCTGTCTCAGTCTACTATGTTTCCTTCCCCCATTCCCTCCCATCCCATTTTCCTCTACACCATCTAAAGTTCCTCCATTCTTCTATTCTTCCCCCTGCCACCCTTCCCCCATTATGTATCATCATCCACTTACCAGAGAAAACATTCATCCTTTGGTTTTTTGGGCTGGCTTATTTCACTTAGCATGGTATTCTCCAACTCCACCCATTTACCAGCAATTGCCATAATTTTATTCTTCTTTATGGCTGAGTGTCTCTGGTAAAGAATGATGATTGACTCAGTTCTGCCAAATCCTTCTGCAAAAGACTAGAGGTGGATCTTCAAGATTATCCTTTTAGAATTTCAAATTCTAATACAACTGACGGGTTTTTCTTGGCAAATCTTCTATTCTAAGCTAAAATGGAGATAACAGAAATATTGAATAACATCACAGTATTACCCCATGGAATTGCAAAAGGGGTGGAAAATAAATGTATGTAATAGTTAAATAATGCTTTATTTTCTAACATAGTATGTTGAAGTGACTTTCAAAAACTTTACTTCTTATTACTTTTGTCTTCAAAATACTCTCACTTTGCCTAATTGCAAGTTCTTTAGATTATTTAGAGCAAACCAGTCTTTACAGTTTTCTCTTCCTGATCCATTCATTTCAACCCTTATTTTCAATATTTCATAGCCTTTCCCCAGACTCGATGTTTTCTTAAGAACAGTCTCTATCAGCCCTTGGGAGATCAGTACTACCCGAAGCCTGATTTTCATCCTGATCAGTTGTACCAAGACTCAAACTGTAATTTATGCTGAACAGTGTGCCTAAACCAGTAAACCCTGTTGAGTAGAGCTCAGAAGGTATTTGTTAGCTTAGTTAAAATGCAGTACTAAATTTCCTATATAAAATTTCTTTTTTTTTTTTTTTTTTTGGTACTGGGGATTGAACCCAGGGGCACTTGACCACTGATTCACATCCCCAGTCCTATTTTGTATTTTTATTTAGAGACAGGGTCTCACTGAGTTGCTTAGGGCCTCACTAAGTTGCTAAGGCTGGCTTTGAACTCGTGATCCTCCTGCCTCAGCCTCCTAAGTGCTGGGATTTTAGGCATGGACCACCGCGCCCAGTTATAAAATTTCTATGAAATATATGTGATTTCTTGAGACCAAGTAGTCAAAATAAAACTAATTTGCATTGATATTATCTAACTATTTTAGGCAGCTTTTTTGCTGCTGTGACTTAAAGACCTGACCAGAACAATTGCAGAGGACGAAAAGTTTATTTGGGGATTCATAGTTTCAGAGATCTTAATCCACAGACAGCAGGCTCCATTCCTCAGGGCTCAAGGTGATGCTGAGCATGATGGAGGAAGAGTATGGAGGAGGAAAGCAGCTCACATGATGATCCGAGAGCAGAGAGAGATAATCTTCACTTGCCTAATACAAATATTTACTCCAAAATCACAACCCCCACTGCCTACCTCCTCCAGCTACACTCCACCTGCCTTCAGTTACCACTCAATTAATCCCATCAGATGATTAATTCATTGATTGGGTTAAAGTTCTCATAACACAATCATTTCTTCTCTGAGCCTGCTTGCATTGTCTCACACATGAGCTTTTGGGGACACCTCACATCCAAACCATAATACTTAGTAATTATGTTGGAAAGATATTTCCTTTTTATAGTTGATGAGTGTACTAACTATTATAAGTGTACTAACTTTTTCTGAGTTTGTCAAATAAAAGGATACAATGTATGTTTGGATAATAAGAGTGTGTGAAACTCATTTTTTCCAATAATAAAAAAAAATCAATAAATAAAACTCTACCATCTATCTTAATTCTTGGTTTCTTCAAAGAGATCACATTATTAAAAATTGACACTTCCTTATTAGTTTGCTTTACTTTTAACTTTACTTCTTCTCAACTTCCAGTAACATATTAATAAATCACGAAATTAAATCTAGGGCTGCGGATATAGCTCAGTTGGTAGAGTGTTTGCCTTGTAAGCACAAGGCCCTGGGTTCAATCCCTAGCACTGCAAAAAAAAAAAAAAAAAAAAAAAAATTAAATCTATTTGATCAAGTTTTCCTTTCATATAATTCAAAATTTATCTCAATGATTTGTTTTCATTATAAGCAATTCTATTTTATGTCCCCTTATGTACAAAAACTTGACATTGACAAATACTCTTAATTTCCCTATATGTTTTAATTGATCTATTTATTTTAGAAACTACTATCATTAATAATTTTATTTCATTATTATTCAAAAGATTTTCTTCTGTGTTTTAGGGTACTATATTTTAACATTAATTCAACTTTCTATAGTGATTTTTAAAAAATTTATGCTTTCATTAGTGTGTTATAATTTTACATAATTTTGGGGTTAATTTTGACATATTCATGAATGCATACAACATAATTAGCCCCATTTCAATCCCCAGTACTACTGTCTTCCCTCCCCTCTTCCCTACTGTGATTCCTATATTGGTCTCCCTTTTATTAATTTATGTTTTTTGGGGGGTATAGAGGATTGAACTCAGGGACACTTGACCACTAAGCCACATCCCCAGCCCTATTTTGTGTATTTTTATTTAGAGAAAGGGTCTCACTGAGTTGCTTAGTGCTGGCTTTGAACTCAAAATCCTCCTGTCTCACACTCCTGAGCCCAGTTTAATTTACGTTTTTAGTTGGTGCATTATAGTTATACGTAAAAGCAGAATTAATTGTAGCACAACTTGGTTAATGTCATTCTATGGTTCCTCTCCTTTCCCATCCCTCCTCCTGCCACCTCAATCCCCTTTCTCTTTTCTACTGTTTTCTTATTTAGAGGAGATGCTCCCTTTAATTTATATATATATATATATATGTGTGTGTGTGTGTGTGTGTGTGTGTGTGTATGTGTATTTCTCTCTAACTTCCACATATAAGAGAAAGTATTGAACTCTTAATTTTCTGAGTCTGGCTCAGTTCATTTAACATGATGTTCTTCATTCCACCCGTTCACTAGCAAATGACATAATTTCACTCTTCTTTACGACTGAGTAAAATTTCTATATCCCTTCATTTATTGAGGAATCAGGGCTGGTTCCATAACTTTACTATTGTGAATTGTGCTGTTATAAACATTGGTTTGCAAGCAAGACTATAGGATACTGATTTGAGTTAAATAACAAGGAGTGGGATTATCAGGGTCAAATGGTAGACCACTCTTTTGAGGAATCTCCATTGTACATTCCAAAACAGTTGTACTCATTCTGCCCCATCGTCAATGCATAAACATGCCTTTTCCACCTCATCCTTACCAGCATTTATTATTATTTTTATTCTTCATGATTGCCATTCTGACTGAAGTGAGAGGAAATTGCTATGAAGTTTTGATTTGTATTTTCCTGATTGTGAATAATGTTGAATATTTTTTCAAGTATTTGTTGGCACTTTTTATTTTCCTCTTTTGACAGATTTCTGTTTAGTTCATTGCCCCTTTTATTGATTGTTTTCCCCTCTTTGGTGATCCTTTTTGTTTTAGTTCTTTATATATTCTGGATATTAATCTCCTGTTTGAATAGTCGCTGGCAAAGATTTTCTCCCATTCCACATGCTTTCTTTTCATTCCCTTTTGTTCTTTGCTGTACAAAAGTTTTTAATTTGAAACCAGCCACCATCTTGATTCTTGTTTTTATTCTTCAGTTTTAAGAGTCATAATCAGAGCCTGCACAATATGTTGGAGTGTTGACCCTAAGTTTTCTTCTAGCGCTTGCAGTATTTTCAGCCTAATTCCTAAGGAGTTTTTGTTTTTGTTTTTTGAAACTGGACTTTTTCAACCTCATTATAGCTCTACCCCCAGCCCCCGCACCATGACCATTAATGATACAAGGATACTCAGTGGTGATAGATTGAAAACTTCATTATGGAGTTAAGGATATGTTTTTGTGTTAATTTAATAAAATCAGAAGGTGATTCCTTTTTTTTTTTTTCTTTTTTGTACCAGGGATTGAACATGTGGTGCTTAACTACTGAGCCACATCCCCAGCCCTTTTTATTTTTTATATTTTTATTATATTTTATTTGTTCTCTTTAGTTATAGGTGATGGCACATTGTATTTTGGCAAATTATACATATATAGAGTATAACTTATTCTATTTAGGATCCCACACTTGTGGTTGTACGTCATGTGGAGTACCCTGGTTGTGTACTCAAATACAAGGTTAGGAAATTAGGTCTGATTAATTTCCTATTCCAATCTGTTCTCCCTTCTCTTCATACCCCTTTGTCTAATCCAATAAACTTCCATTCTCCACTGCCCCCCCCCCCTTATTATGTATTAGCATCTGCATATCAGAGAGAACATTTGGCTTTTAGTTTTTTGGGATTGGCTTATTTCACTTAGTATGATCGTCTCCAGTTCCATCCATTTACTGGCTAATGCCATTATTCCATTCTTCTTTATGGCTGAGTAATATTCCACTTTGTATATATACCACACTTTCTTTTTCCATTCATCTACTGAAGGACAAGTAAGTTGTTTCCATAGCTTGGCTATTGTGAGTTATTAACAATGATGTGGCTGCATTACTGTAGAATGCTGATTTTAAGTCTTTTGGGTGTAGAGCAAGGAGTGCAATAACTTGGTCAAATGGTGGTTCCATTCCAGGTTTTCTAAGGAATCTCCAAACTTCTCTTCATAGTAGTTGCACCAATTTTCAGTCCCATCAGCAATGTATGAGAGCAACTTTCTCCCCAAATCCTTGCCTACATTTATTGTTGCTTCTATTCTTGATAATTGCCATTCTGACTGGAGTTGAGATGGAATCTCAGGGTAGTTTTAATTTGCATTTCTCTAATTGCTGGAGATGTTCAACATTTTTTATATGTTGTTGACCATTTGTATTTCTTCTGTAAAGTGTTTTTTCAGTTCCTTTCACATTTATTGATTGGGTTATTTATTTTTCAAGTGTTAGTTTTTTGAATTCTTTGTATGTCCTGGAAATTAATGCCTTATCTGCGGTATAGGTAGCAAAGAATTTCTCCTCTTCTGTGGGATCTCTGTTGACGGTACTGTTTGTTTCCTTTGCTGTGAAGAAGCTTTTCAGTTTGATACCATCCCATTTATTGATTCTTGATTTTACTTCTTGTGCTTTAGGAGTCTTATTGAGAAAATCTGTGCCTAAGCTGATGTGTTGATGAGTTGGACCCACTTTTTCTTCTAGTAACCTCAGGTTCTCTGGTCTAATGACTAGTTCCTTGATCTACTTAGAGTTGAATCTTGTGCAGAGTGAGAGATAGGGGTTCAATTTCATTCTGTTACATATGGATTTCCGTTTTCCCATCACCATTTGTTGAAGAGGCTATCTTTTCATCAATGTATGTTTATGGCACCTTTGTCTAGGATGAGATAGCTTATTCATGTGTGTGTGTCTCTGTGTCTTCTATTCTGTTCCATTGGTTTTCATGTCTGTTTTGGTGTCAATACCATGCTGGTTTTGTTACTGTAGGTCTGTAGTATAATTTATGGTCTGATATTGTGATGCCTCCTGCCTCACTTTTCATGCTAAAGATTGCTTTGGCTATTCTGTGACTCTTATTTTTCACATGAATTTTATGATTCTTTTTTCTATTTCTGTGAAGAACATAATTGGGATCTTAAAAGGAATTGCATTAAAGATATATGGTACTTTTGGTACCATATATATGGCCATTTAATAATATTAATTATGCTTTTTCAGAAAGATGGGAGATCTTTCCATTATCTGAGGTCTTCTTTTTGTGTTCTGAGGAACACTAAAGAAATGAATTTCTAGGTTTTGATTTACTTTGAGATGATTTATTGAAAGGTGAAAGATAGGGATCTATCATAATTCTCCTGCATATGGATATCCAGTTCTCCTCACACCATTTGTTTAAAAAACTGTCTTTTCTCCAATGTATATTTTTGGCACTTTCATCAGGCATCAGATGATGGTATCTACTTGGATTTGTATTTTCATCTTCTAGTATATTTCACTGGTTTTTATTTCTGTTTTTATGTCCATACCATGTCATAAATTTAAATAAATATTTAAAACATGGTTATTTTTAATTTATGATATTTTAACATTATTGGGATCAAAATATTATTACTTATGAGTTGGCCACTTTAGATCAGTAGTTGTCAGAAAAAATAATCATGTTTTATAGATTTATAATGTAAAAACTAATGTCTGTTAAAAAGTGGAGAAAACTTTCAGCACTGAAAACTTTATTAAGATACTGAAAAAATAAGAAAAAGTTAATATTGCAATGATAACAATATGATTAACCACCATAATGTTCAATAGGTACTGAGAAATTTTTTAAGAACTTTGCATATTTCCATTTACTTAATCCTAAAATAACCCTATAAGTTACATCCCCATTACACAAATATGAATGCACATGGACAAATACTAAACTTTATATTTACATACTATTAATGTAAGACATAAATATAATATAAAAACTGAAAGACTTGGAGGTAGTTTAGTGATATAGGACTCTTGCCTATCAAGTACAAGGCCCTGGGATTCAATTCCCACAAGTGATCCTGAGAAATAAATACTACACTTGTGTTTTATGTATGTGTGCATATGTGTGTGTGTGTGTGTATTACTTCAAAATGTACTTAGTTATTGTTAGGTTGAATTGTTCAGTTTATTATACTCTATTATACCTGGGGTTAAAAAACATGACTTTCTATATTTTCCATTTTCATAACTGAAAAACAATGTTTCAAATGAAGTCAGAAGCTGAAGTATAGTTGTGTCTTAAAAAAAGGAAGGTAGCACAGTAGTATTCAGGGATTTATTAGTCAATAAGAATACAATTCAAATATATATCCATTAGTTAGTAATTCATTAAATGGCTTATGCAAATTACCAAGATCTTGAACAGTGTTTTTTCTTGTTAATTAAAGGTCTCAGAACTTTGTGTGTTTTGTGAATTTTACACAAAATAATTTTTTAAAGAATCAGTACTATAGGGAAAAAAATCATTGTAAAGATTATTTATTTTTCTCCTTCTTCCTTACTTGGAATATTAAAAACTTTATAGTAATCAAAAGTATTTTTGCTTCCTCCCTTTAATTCTATGAGATGAGAATTCCTTACTATCGTGGTCTTTTTCTTTGTTATTTTGAGTGACATTATATATCTAAAGTGTTAGAGACGGTGTTACAGAAACCATTTTTTTTTTGTTGATGAATATAGAATATACTGATGTATACAGGTGCTTAGGTAAGATGAATGTGGTACCTAGCTTGAGTGTCAAATGTGAGTAAATGAAGGGCATTCTGGATTTAAAGGGAAGATTCAGATAATTGGAAGTAATTTCATTTTGAGAATATTTTAAGTAGAAGTTCAAATACTTTCAGTAATCTCTCGTTCAAATGTCATAACTATGCCTACTTTTGTGTAGTAATATAATATAACATTGCTGTAAGAAAGTCTGGTCTTTATATTAGAGTCTGGCTGGTAATATCTATCATTTTTTAAACATTTTTTTAATGTCATAGCTATTGTGATGTTTTCAATTGCCTGGGGACTTGCATCACTTAGTCTAACGAGATGATTCAGGGTGTATTTGGCCACACAGATAATAAACAATGTCATTTGAAATGATGATTGGGTCACAGAAGATCATCTTGACCTAAAGAGACTGATGTCTGTCATAAGAAGAATTTACCATATTTTTTTATATTGCACATATTTTTGTTATATTTATGTCTTTTGTATAAAAAAAGAAAACAACACCCTAATTTTCTTTACACACACACACACATAATTTGCAGCAGATATTCTTGAAATTTCTGTTCAGTCAGGCCACAGTCTAGGGTCACAAAGCAACATGGCCCACCATATCCAGTTACAGAAATTAAAACTTAAACCAATTTATGGATTTTTCTCTGTATGTATGTTATGTTTTATGACTTGAAAAATTACCAACTACCTAAATTTGTTTTGACCTAAGTCAGTTTTTGTTTGCTATCCAGTTTAAAGGTGTTTTTGCAGCAAACTAGTTTAATTCATAGGAAGAATGCAATGCTATGCAAAATTATATTTGTTTAGCTTGTATACATTCCAAATTTGAGAGCAATTGATTTTTAATTAATTTGTTGCATACTGAAATAAGTATGTGGCTTAAAATGCCTACTGGTAATTTATTTTTTCCTAGATGCCCTTCAATAGATGAATGGATAAAGAAACTGTGATATATATACACACAATGGAATATTACTCAGCCATAAAGAAGAATAAAATTATGACATTTGCAGGTAAATGGATGATGTTGGAGACTGTTATGCTAAGTGAGTTTAGCCAATCCCCAAAATCCAAAGGCCGAATGGTATCTCTGATAAGTGAATGATGATGCATAATGCGGGGTAGAAGGGTGGCAAGAATGAGGAAGAATAGATAGCATAGAGGGAAGGGAGGGGTGTGGTCGGGTGGGGGGATACGACTAATAACAGAATGAGATAGACATCATTGCCCTGTGAACATGTATGAATGCACAGATGGTGTGACTCTACTTTGTGTACAACCAGAGAAACAATAGCTGTATTCCACTTTGTTCTATGAATCAAAATTAAATAAATTAAATAAATAAATAAAAAAGAATTTACCATATTTTTGCAGTGGAGTTCCAATAAAGATTTGGGACTTATCTCAGATATGCCATTCTGGTGGGCACTCCATGTAAGTAGATATCATCCAATGTCAATGCCAGTAACATCATGCCATCATTACTCCACGGAGGGAAAACAACTAGAAGGTCGACATTTTAAACTTTCTTAGACTTTGTTTTATAAACTTCTATTCTTGATTAATTTTAATCTGATCTCATAATAAAATGTATCCACAAGCATAACAGCTTTCAGTGAGCTTTTCAAGTCCTTCCAGTGAATTATTAAACCCAAAGGTAAACTGAAGATTTATCCAAATTTGCAAATGGTGTTAGAAGTGAGAATACTCTTCGAATTTTTCCCCAACTTTTCAAAATGTCAATTTTATTTTTTTAACACCTAGTGAGAAACATAGCCAACAAAAGCATTCAAGTTTTATATTCTGTGGTAAAAATGGGTTGGATACTCAACAGATCCACATCTTTCCATGTCTTTCTGCTAAACATTACCCATTGTGTTTGCTGAATAAAAATCATTATGTGGTTGGTTTTTATCACTGGACTCTAAGGGAACTCAGACATGTTGTCAAGATTTAGCTGAACGTGAGAACGGTCTCTTCACCTACTTTTTAACTTGATGCCAGCTAGGTAGCCTTAAAATTAAAGATGGAAGACTCTAGGTATCACATGTGGCAGTATGAAAGCTGCCTAAAAGAAATGACCCGTGAGTGAAAAGCATTTGTTACGTTGTTAAAAAAGATTTTGGATTCTGTTTTCTACCTCTCAAAATGTGACCTAACAAGATCGAACCATCATGTATGAATAAACCACAGTGAACCTCACCATAGTGTATATTCACAAAACTGGGGCCCTAATTAGAATAAGATATACTCCATGTTTGTATGAATATATCAGAATAGACTACACTGTCATGTAGAACTAAAAAGAACTAATAAAAATAATTTTTAAAATCTCCATTCAACCAATATAGTGCAAATGACAAAACTTTGCTTCTTAGTAAAAAAAAAAAAAAATCAGGGAAAGATATGCTGAAGGACTTAACTTGAGTCAGAGAATGCCCTTCAATCCCCATCCCCAAGAAGACAGTGCCGTATGAAGTCTCATTAACACAAGGAACCATGGTAATTATACAGACAAGAGAGAGGTCTTAAAAATGGATGTGGTGCAGCTAATCCTATCTGTGTCTGCCAAAGTAGAATTTGAGACCTCAAAATTGCTTCTATGAAAAGTTCTTGCTACTGAAATTTGTGTCTGCTGTGAATGCTCCATTCAGTATGTAAAGCACACAAGATAAAAATTCAAGCTATAGACAAATGCATTACTCAGGTAAATAATATTTTTTATTTATATGTATATACATGAAACTTGGGACACCTTCATGTTAATTGTCTACTCTTACCTGAATTGATTGCCTTTAATGGCATCTGTGTAGAAAAGTAAAATTTAATCAAAAGTAAAAGCCACGATTGATCCAATCAGTCTGCTTAGTCTGTATGGGGCACTTTGGATCAAAGTGGGATTTTCAAATTTAATTAAATCCAGCAGTTTTGTATGCTTTAAGTTTAGTGTTTACATAATGCCCTACCTATGGTCTTGCTTTTTCTTCCCCTTAGTATTGAACTTACTCATTGTTTTTAGTTTGATTAGTAACATTTAATTCTGGAGAGAAGCCAGATATTACAGTAAGCTCATAAGGTAAAAATCTTATGCTCATAAGGTAAAAAGTTTTATTAAAATAATTACAAATAAATAGGCTCTGAAAATTCTATAAAATATTCAGTAAAATGTTTCATATCTTTCCAGAACTTATTCAGAAATGTATAGAAAACTGCCTCAAAAATGTTGTTTTTAACAATATATAGAGTTGACAAAAACATTTTATTACTGATCTTCATATACGAGTGTAATTCTATGTTAATTGTTCTTAAAATATTATGCAATTTCTCAATTCTGCAAAGTAAGTATTGTTAATTAGACATTAATAATAAGGAAACTAAAGCTCATAGAGATTGTGAAGTTTCCTGCCTTTGTGCATTTAGTGAAAATAAATTCACAATCCTGTAATCTGAATTTAAGTGCTTAGTATTTTGTGATTTTTAAAAATAAATTTAGATAAACCTATAATTTTCAGGATTAGGAGAAATTATTTAAAAATAGGGTTGTGTCTGTATATGTCAAAATAATGCTTTTCTCTAATGTAATTTCACTCTTTTTGGGGAGGAAGATTGCTGAATTGCTGGGAAAAATGATATTAATTTGACAGATGGATATTTATTTTAATGGAGATATTTCTCTACTATAATGTATTAGAATAAAAGTCACCTGTTACATTAATTTTGAATAATTTTTTAATAATATTAAGACACTGGAACTGAATTTAAATATGTATTTAGGAATGCATTACAGAATGACATTTTGTTTTGGGAAATTACTAAAAAATAATACTTGAAAAAAGTACTGAAGTTTATCAGGTCCATAACTACTGCTTGAAGATATTATTTGTATTTGTGCTTGAATTCTCTGCAGATTGTAGTAGTAGCTATGATTTATTGATGGATTCTTTCATAACTCACTCTTTTCATCCGCTGTCTTTGTCTGCTCAGACTGCCACAGCATAAGATCGCAGACTGGGTGGTTTAAACAAGAGACATTTATTTCCTTACACTTCTCGAGGCTAAAAATCTCAGATCAAGTTTCAGGCAAATTCCTAACTTGTAGATTTCTCCCTTCACACTGTATTTTATGCTGTTTCTCTGTGATCATCAAAAGATACAACAAAAGCTCGAGTGTCTTCTTTTCTTTTTCTAAGTATGCCACCTGCCCAGCCTGTGGGATAAGGGTCTCTCTTATGACTTTATTTAACCTAATTACTTTCTTAAAGTCTAGGTCTACTAATATAGTTACTTTGAGGGTTATGGATTTAATGTATGGATTGTGCATTCATGATGTCCACTGAATATTTATTAGCACCTAAGATATGTGAAACTATGTGTGAGATATCATATATATATATATACACATATATATACACATACATACACATGTGCACATACATATATATAGTCTAATATGATATCCACACACATACACATATATATCATCTGTTTTTCTGATGTTTATATTTTTGTAAAGATAACCTTCATAAGTCATAAGCAATATACAATAATATGAAAAATTTTGATTTCGTTGAAGGTCAGGAAGAATGTCTCCAAGGACAAAGCAGGAAATAAAAGAGCTTGGAAAACGTTAAATCTTAAAACCTTTGAGGAAGACTAAATGAATGGGTCAAAGCCATATTATTTGAGGCTGGAGAGATAGGCAAGGACCAGATGGTACAGTCCCATATGCCCGTGTAAAGCTTGTATGATTTGCTGTCACTCCTCTAGGGAGCCTTGAGGGAGTGTACATAGCAAAAACCCACACTCCAATTCATATTTTTAACAGATGTTTCTTGCCAGCATGTGAGAATGAATTAAAAGATGCTAAAGGATGAATATGAGAATCCAGATAGGTAAATATATGGGTAGTAAAAGTAGGGGAAAAATACGATATGGATACTTCAGTGAGTTAATATGAGTACCATCAGAGGCAAAATTAATTAAGTCATAATGAATGTAGAGAATGAGACGGATTGGCAAAACTAAACCCAGGTCTGTAGCGTGAACCATAGTGTGGATACAGTATTGGTACTCTATACCAATACTGGCAACATTGGCAGAAAAATAGTTTGGAAGAAAAGATAAGAAAATGCTGTATCAGTTAAATTTAAGATGACTCCGAAACATCTTAATAAATACAGTCACTTGCTTCAAAACAACATTTCAGTGCAGGACAGGTCACACATATGAGGGTCCCATAATAGTACAAGGAAACTGAAAATGCCCATCATCTAGTGATACTGTAGCCATTGTAGCGTAACATGAAGCACTAATCATGTGCTTGTGGTGATGCTGGTGTAAACAACCTACTGTAATGCCGGTCCTATAAAACCGTAGCATGTACCTTTAGGTAAAGTAATTAATGCCTGGCAATGATAACAAAACTACTACTTTACTGGTTTATGTACTTACAATGCTACACAGTTTAGTGCTATTTTAGAGTGTACTCCTACTTGTTTTAAAAAAAGTTAATTGTAAAACATTATTCCATGTTAACTGGTAGCAGCTCTTCTAACTCAAGTCCTTGATTGCAAAATTTTTCTTCTGCTTGTTTTGATTTCATGTTGTTTTGTTTATCATGACTCTAGGAGCATTGAGTTAAACCATACATGTATATATTTCATATTGTCTAAGTTGTAGTGAGCTATAACATCCAGTTTAGTGTCGGTACACTAGGAGTTTGGTACAAGGATAAGATCACCCAATGATGCATTTCTCAAAATGTGTCCCCATTGTTAGGCAACATGTGACTGTATGCTATCTGCATAGGCTCATAATCAGAAGTTAAGGGATTACACATCTAAATTTAGACAGCATGTTGAAAGTGCAGGAAAATCCAAAAGATTATACGCGAAGACCTCAGAAGAGAGAACAGACTAAAAAAAAAAATAGGATGCCTAGCACTCAAACTTGAACATCTCCAACATTTAGAAAACAAAATAGGAATGTGGCTACAGAATGAAACCAAATGGAGGAGCCAGAAAGACAGGAGGAAACCCATCTCTTTGCATTGTTAAGGAAGTAAAAAAAAAAAAAAAAAAGAATTTTAAACTCTTTTGGTTTCCATTAAGAGACCAATAAATTAGCAAGTGAATCATTGTCTTGTTATTGTTCACAAAAAAATAGCTTTACCAATCTTTGTACATTACATAATTTGTGTGCTTTATTTTCCTAATATCCCTCTTGAGGACATGTAAGATTACTTGCAACCAAGAATAAAAGGCAGATCTGAAAATTCCACTTTACTCTGTCCTGTCTTATTCTCAAATCCTTACCATTTGACCAACACCATATCTTTCTAAAATGTTAAATGTTTAAACCATGTTATATTGAGTTATTGTCTGTTTTGTATATTTCATAAGTATTTCAGAAGTGGAGTGTGTTCCACTCCACAATAATGGATTAGAGAAAACTAATCCTGCTGAAAAAGCAGGCAACAGAGACAAAAAATAGAATGTCCTGCACACCATGCCAGCTTTCGGTTGTTTCTTCCCTACCCAGGTGTCATTTGGTGATATCTTCACCACATCATGCATTTGTCTCTGACTTTAGGTTTTGGTTGTTCAAGCAGAAATATAATGTTAAACTGTCGTTTCTAGATGTTGCATTTTAAATGTGTGGAGAAATTTCTATTGCTAAATTATAAAATTAATGCCACTTGTGTATTCTAGCAATTAGATCAATAGATGTCCTATTAAAAATGAGAAAATGGCATTTCTCCATTATAATTAATTTTTCACCAATAGTCTAGACCAACTTGCTGTTTTTGTATTTATGAGAAAGGAGAATTAAACACGTTTTGCCCTAAAAAGATGTGTCTGCTCTCATCAAAGAGTTAATCATATTTCGAATTCACTTTGTGGGAAAGTCAGAGATGTTCAATGAAATTTTGTAGATAGATTATTTTTTTGCATTTTAAACTGAAATCATATCTGTGTATCAAATGCCTTTTAATAATTTTGCTTGATGACAAAATGATGTAGTGGTGTAAGTTGTGTATCTTATTATTTCTAGATACTTGAGGACATTCAAGTTCATTGGTTGTGCTACCAAGAAAGAATTATTGCAGTACATTAAATATTATAAAGATGGTATTGAGTATAAATCTTGTAATCATGTTATATTCTTTTTTTTTTCAACCTGGAAAATGGGGTAAAAGGTCAAGGGTATATGGCTATTCTGTAGTTTTGAAGAGATCACACACAATCGCACACATGCACACATTCAGTACAGAGCATAATAGGGATATGATGGGAATGCAAATATGAAAATAGATAAATGAGATAATTCCAGATTTTTAAATTCTAGCTGTAAAATATAAATTATTTGAGTATGATTGGGCAGTAAAAGCCCATGAGGAAATTGCTTTGATTGATGGAGAAGAAGGATTCTCTATAGAGCAAACATTTTTGCTGAAAAATAGGGAAATGTAGAGTTATTTGAGAAGAGAAAAACATGCCTTAAAAACTCATGGTAACAGGAAGGGCCACAAACTCAGAATAAGAAATTGAATTTATGTTCCTTTATATTTACTTTGGAAATTGTGTTCATAACTTTGAAGTATATTAAATTGGTAAAGTTGTAAGTTTTGTCCAGCTATAAAAGTTTTGACAATGTAAGTTCAGTGCCATGAACACAGGTTACATAGAGTAAGTGGCTAGTTCAGTTTAACCACTGTTGTTTTTCTACAGGTGAATAGGATGGAGACAGAGAAAATAAATAAAGCCTATTTAAGAATCTTTGCAAAGGAATAATATAACTGATGCATGAAAGAACTAAAGAATCATGAAGAAGGCTATAGGTCAAAGGATAGAAAGTTCTCCGGATATCAAAAGTTATTATTCTAAGAGTGAATAAGTGAATCCATTCTCAAAGAAAAAAAAATGTCTAATCACAAAGTGACTTTTTTGTTAATGTCTTATTTTGGTGATTTGAAGTACAAAACTTACCTATGGAGAAAACAAAAGCAAGAAACATCCCTTCAATAAAAGAGATTACCAGGTTTTCAAGAGGAGAAAGGTATATGTAAATATTAAGAGTATGTGTGTGTAGTTTGAAAGTTGCAATCAAGAGTCAAATAATGTTTGACAAATTATAAGGACACAAAGTCATTCTGGTCATAAAGATGGAGACACGAGGATGCTTGAGAAAGATGAGATGTGTTCTTTGATTACTACATAAGTCAGTGTTCTCAAGAGTAATAGAACAAGTTGGAGAAGAGAGAAGGATGCAGAGCAAACAAGCAAGAGCGTCAGAGAGACTGAGACAGAGTGGTAGGAAGAGACTTATTATGAAGATTGGTTCAATGTAGTTACAGGGGCTGGAGAGTTTGATGCTCTGTCATCTGCAAGCCTGAGAACCCAGCAAGCCAGTGGTACAATTCAGTGTGAAATCTGA
This sequence comes from Glaucomys volans, assembly GCA_020662805.1. Taxonomy (NCBI): domain Eukaryota; kingdom Metazoa; phylum Chordata; class Mammalia; order Rodentia; family Sciuridae; genus Glaucomys; species Glaucomys volans. The sequence goes on from JAJEJO010000485.1 coordinate 574,627, forward strand.
AAGAATCTGAAAGAAGGATTTCTAAGATTGGAGGGCAGGAGAAGAAGGATGTCCCAGGTCAAAGAGGAAGAAAAGAATTTGCCCTTCACCCATCTTTTTGTTCTATTCAGGCTTTGTGATTGAATGAGTTCTGCCCATATTTATTATGGCAGAACTTGTTAACTCATCGACTAATTCAAATGCTAACCTCAGGAAACCCTTGAAGATACATCCAGCATTACTCTTTTGACAGCGCTCTGGGCATCTGTGAGCCCACTCAAGTTAACATGTAAAATTAGATATTACAACTACCTATAATTTTGCTTCCCTCATAGTTTCATGACTGAATTGATTGTGTTTATTCACCAGTTTGCTTTTGCCTTAGAGAATGCATGCAGTGTTTCTTTAACTAGCATTTCTTAGAGTCTTAGAAAGATGAAAGACAAAAATAACAATAATTTTTTTAAATGGACATAATAAAATCTTAGAAATAGTTGAAAATTTTTGAAAAGAATAAAAAGAAAATTGAAAGGAAAAAAGTGAAGAAAGAGAAACAGAAGGAATATAAGTGAACACATGGGTATGAGTGATAAATTTATAAACGTAAGAGAAAAGGCATGAGAGAAAACATGTTAAATAAAGATAAAAGGAAACAAGGAAATCTGGTACTAGGAAAGCAATGTGACAGATTTAGTTAAGTAGATACTTTTGTTTCTAGAGGAACACAGATTATTTTTATGTGGTTTAGAAAATATATTAGCATGACTAATGAGGTTAGCCCTTTTAGAAGCAAGGACATTCTTCTGTAGCATTGCATAGACTGAAATATTTTGCAAAAGACATTAAATATACACTCACACAAATATGCAGGTAAACATTTATTTTTAATTTTAGATGAAATTGCTTACTGAAAATTCAGCTGCTCTGATCTAACTGAATCTAGTTATTCTTGCAACACCAGAAAAATCTTATATCTGTTGGCATTTTAAACTCTATTCTGACCTCAGCTGCTTAGATTTTATTTTAGTGTAAAAGAAATCATGTCATTTGGGGAATAGCTAGTTTTATCTCATGTTAAAAACCAGAGTCACCTCAAGATGACATTTCTTCTTTGCTTTGACCCATTCCCCTTTTTCTTTCTCAAAACCACAAAAATCAAAAGAAACACTGAAATTGCCTTTCTTTGTGTTTCCCCACTTGCTGTCTTAGTGCTGTTTAAAACAGTGACCTTGGAATTCTAAAATATCTAAAAGAATGTGGAGAAAACTTTCCAACTGGTATTGTTTGATGTTTTCAGTCCAACACATTGAAGACAGAATCTTGAACTAATTGAAAAACTCCACAGGCTCCATTTTTTGTGTGTAATGAAGTTAATTAAATGACCTATTACGATGATCAGAGTGAATATAGCTCAGCACTAGAAATTCCCAAGCGTGTCTCTCTAGTTCGCTAAAACGAAATACAACAAGCCATGCACTATTGTGTGTTGAAGTTGATTTTGGTGACAATTGTAATCCCTTTCTCATTGCATGGTATTTCAGCTATGGAGAAAGTGAATCAGTCACCTTCTCATGTAATTTGAAGTGTTAGTCACAATCTCTTACACTGATTTAGCACCAGAAAATGTGTTTTAAAGAATTCATTCTTAATTTACATGTGCAATTATTATGTGTTTCTCTGTTGGTTTACATAACAAATACTCTGAATTTTTGTCACACAGCAGGCCCCCTCCTAACTCCTGGAGATGTGGCACTGGGAACATGGTTTCAGAGCTGTTACACAGCTTATATTCACATATACACGTTGACATTAGCAGGAGAACATAATTAATTAATGTCAATAAAAAACTAAACTAAGTAGTGTCAGAGAGAACTTCTGGGGTACTAAGTATCCTAAAAGATTTTATTCTAGCTATCACAAACCAGTAAGTCTTATGAACCTCTACAAAAACATAGTAGGATTAATGTATGAGTATGTGTCTTGACAAGAATCTCCCACAGGCAGGATTACTGCAACTGCATAGTGTTTATTATATTAGGGACCGTGAACATGTAGAATTAGAGGATCACTATTGATTAAATTGCAATAAAAAGAAAATTATGGATTTGAAAGATAAATGAATGTAAAGTACTAAGAAAATCTATAGCACAAGAATTGTAGCACTCTTCCAAGTCTGGGAAGAAATGTGTAGGTCATGCTAAGTTATACATTGTCCTAGAATATAGAAGATAATAAAAAATTAATGCATCATACAAAGAATGAAAGAAACACAAAATTCAGAGAGCATTATATTGTATGCAATTTTTGACTTTTTATTTACCAGTGAAAGAGGTGAAAAAGCACAATGACATAATATGACAGAGATTATAATATTGTCATTTATGTTATTATAAAGACAGGGAATTCTTGCAAATTATCTCTCCATGACTGGACAAAAATAAAATGAGAGTAAAGAGAATGGGAACTGAGTATAGGTCAGGTGACCAATGATGAGATGGCACCTTTGAGAGTTTCAGTGGTCTGCATGCTGTTCTCAATACTGCATCTATATGACTTCATTTTTCCTTTAAAATTTATGTGTGTTCCTATGTCTATAACCTGCTCCTAAAATACTTTATGTACCTCTCCAAAGGTATCAACAAACAAATTTAATAGGGAAATGCCAATGAGAGTGAAGGAAAAAAAATGAATTTCATTAACTCAAAAATGGTATTGAGAGATGGCTATGGCAAAAGCATATACTAAATGCAAGTGATTCAAGTTTGAGAACAGAGATAATCTATTGGTATAGAATGGCATCTACCTTACTTTTAGAATGTTTATTTCTTGTGATAATTATATATGAATTTATTAACTACTAAAGAGTGGCCATATTAAAATTATATCATTTAAAATATTTAAATGAAGGATATAGTGTTGCATAGATATGCATAGAAATAATGTTTTTATTATTCACATGAATTAAGTTATGTCATGTTATAAAATTCATGTCCCAATGTTAAAAATGTTAAATATTGAGTATTAATACCAATAGTATTCGATGAAATCACTAAATTCTCAGTGTTTTCTCTAATTTACTTACTTATTGTGTGATTATTTAAACTCTTCATATTTCCTTTGTCTGCATTTGAAAGAATGTCAAACTGATTTGATAATGTTCACTCAAAATAGCAATGATTCAGAGTATGTTCCATCTCTTCAAAATTGAAACAACAGTGAAAGCAAACATGTCATATTTGACCACTGGCAGCTGTATATGAATGTTTAAATTTGTCATGTGAGTGGTGACATTATCACATGAACAGAAATAGATCACTTCATGATGCTTTTGTTAAATTAGTTTAGCTAAAGTGAAAGGCAGATTCATGCAGATGTTAAGGGATTTTTCCAGTATGATATAACATAATTAATATTCATTTGCTCTTAAAATAATATAAAAGTCAAGCACAGTCATTACAGATTTTGAGAGAAATGAGTACTACTTCAGTAAGATGTTAAAACTCACTATAACATGATACTATAGATCACACCCAAAGAAGTGGAAGAGTGATAGATTTGGATTAGTTTACTTAATTCATGCACTATGACAGAATTATAATTATTTTATACCTGTCACCCAGAAAATACCAGCATGAGATTAGAAAAATAAATTCTATATCAACAACTTTAGTTCAAGTAGTTAATATTTAAAACTACTTGATATACAAAGGATTTTTAAAGAAAATCGTATCCATAATTTATAAATAAGGCATAGAATGAATTGTTTTACCCATTTCCCTTACCTGAAAATGGTTTCTTTTTTAAATACATTGTTTTGAACCATAATGACATGTTTTACAGAAATATCTGCCTTTTACTTATTTTTAACACTAAAAGGAAACTTTCTCTCATTTATTGTTTTTGCTAAGCATTTTTCACATATGTGAAGAAATTATTTAATTTCAAACAACATTTTGTACATCATAAAGATTTTTATCTAATACAAAAAAGTTACTTTTCCAGTGTAGCATATAATGGAATGTGTATTCAGATTGTCTGACTCAAATCCAAGACTTCTAGACTTCCTTTTCCATCTCTGGTGGAGTAGTTAAAACCAGATCAATACATCTATATAAAGAAGTAAAAGAATGAAACTTCAAACTAATAATAAAAATGAATGAGTTGAAAAAGGAAAAAAAGCGAACCCAAATGACACTGGAGAATTGACAAGAGGACGCAGTCTTGGAGAAGGCTTGAAGGGCTCTTAGGGAAGACAACCAAAATTGGCCATTACTTTTCCTAGATACCTTTTCAGATCCTTTACTTGTGTCAAGAAATTGAGCATCCATGCAAGATGCTCCCTAAGCTATATTGCAGTGAGAAAGAAGAAACAATGTACTTATTCTCACACTCTACTCTTTTTCACTTGGAAATTTGTTATTTCTAAAGTACTTGGTATCAAAGGCAAATAGCAGAATACTGCAGAAATTGCAATACAGTTTTGAATTGTTGGTGAGATAAGTATGGGAATTGTCTTATAATTCATTGTGGACTATGAATTTTGATTTATCTAACAAACATGTTTTAAACACTGTGAAAACAGAGACTATTAAGTGTTAAGTGTTCTTAACTGAGGAGTTTGGTGAGAGATACATTGAGGCATTCAGTAAATGTGTAGGGATTTGGGTCATTTGCAAGTGACTTCTCTTAGAAATCGAGTTCCTCCTACCTGTCCACATGTAGTTAGACGTTCCCTGAAAGTCTTGTTCATGCTTCTATTTTATCACCCGCATTAGCATATTTTAATTGTACTACATACTGACTCTCCCCTTCCACCAACTTCTTCCAAGGTGTGCACATGTAGAAGTGAACATCTCATTCTATCCATTTAAATATTTCTGGTTTTAATAAAGATTTTTTCAAAATCATAGCACAAGCAAATGATTTCACAAAGGAATGGAATCTAAGCCAATTATCATCTGATATAGATACTAAATTTGTAGAAGACATTTTAAGGAAAAAAAATACCAATAATTAAGATGCCAGTGTGTAAAGTATATGATAAATCTTAATGCTGAGCAAAGTTTGCATTTCTTATAAGGATGTAACACATTGTATGTTTTTGAAAAAAAAAATAGACATTTATTTTATTTTATTTTGGTCTATGTTGTAACTCCCTAGTAGATAATGTCCTGAACATTGTGTTTAAATAAACTATATTTTTTTGTGTTGATAATGCAGTGATTAAAATACTTATTACTTTATAATGAAGAATTGCGTGTCAAATAATATATAACTTTTCTAGGCAGATTCAGAAATTTTTTTCACGTCACCAAGGTACTCATCACAGACAATAGTGCTATCATCGTCCTATACATGGCACAGATATCAATGTATTCATTGGTGCATGTGTGTGTGTTTTCACTAAAGAGGTATTAACTTTTTGTGTGTGTGCAATTTTAGTGAGGATTTATTACTTATAAAAAATCTGTCACTGATATTTCATAATATAGGATTACTAAACATGCCCTCTATGCTTAATTTGAAGAGTGTACATTGTTCACTGTAAATCGTCTATTTTAATCAGAAATCTAACATGCTGTTAAGAATAACTAAAACTCAGAAACATTACTGTGAAACTTAGTCTGACTTAAAAATCTACACCTATGTTTAGGTAGTTTGTGTGTGTTTTTGTGTAAATGAATACTTTCCTGCTTCTTAAAATTAAAGTGTTATTTTTCTAATGATCTGACAACCCACATAAATCCCAAACTGCTTTTATGGAGCTTTTCCATTATTTTTTTGTTGCTTGCTAATTACTTTTCTTGCCCAATTTCATTTGCAGTTTGAATAAATAAACTGTTACTTTCTGCCTGCGGGTTACTAGAGGAATAGTCAATACGAAGTTGTAATAAAATCATAAATTTCTTTGAACAGGCAATTTCCAACTTATACTTCCACAGAGGGATTTTAAATTTCTACTGTTAGAGAATCAACTTTATGGAACTGGCAAAGTTTTATGCTAATTTATGAAGTTTGAATTCATGGAAATGAAATGAAATGATTAGTTGTTGCATTTTAACATTGCAAGGAATAATTTCAACCATAAAGCGATATATATGTGATACACATGCTTTGTGATATATGTGCTTCCCAAATTCGGTGAATAAGAGAATTAGCTTTGGTAGTGACCACTTATCTGTATATTAATGATGTGTCATCCAAATCAAAATTTTGAAAAACTTGGTTAATTTTGATAATTAAACAAAATTATTTTTCTTTTTCCTTTCCTTACTTTATAGTCCAACTCAACAGTAAACTAGCAGAGATTATTCATTTTGGTAAACAAATTCAGTCCTTGGGTTTCTTTCATAAAATGCCAAGTAAACTTTAGTTCTAGGAGAATTTGGCTACTGCTGAAATAAAAAATATACATATGTAAAATCTATTTGCAATTTGGTAAAATATATTCAGTGCTAATTTAATGTTAAAATCAAAAATCCCTTTGTGAAAATTATTTCTAATTTGTACTTGTAAGTTTTTTAGGGATATCTCTCTTTAAATCTTCACCTTCACAAAGAGATATATGAATTATAATTTTGCATCAATAATTGCAAAATATCCATTAACATAGTTATTCATAATTAATTTCTTTGAAAAAATGAAATACATGAAACCTTCAAATGAAACAGACTTTTGAACTCTAAACACATATTTCCTAGTTATGTGCATATTTAATTCTAGAATGTTCTAAGACATTTTATAAGTTACCTTTTTTGGAGCTACTAAGGCAAATTACAGGTGACCAGATTCTCTGAAATGTTAATAAAGACTGACTTTTGTTCTGTGATTGTTTAAGGTCAGGAAAAGGACACATTCTTTTAGAGTAGGTATGGAGTGATTGCCTCTCTTTTAGAAATTCTCTATTAATTGCAACATGGAGATGAACATGTCCTAGATATTCTTCTTATTCAACAGTTCAGAAATATAGCATAAATTTTATCGAAGACTCCCTACTGATTCTGATTTTTAATAACATTAAAGTGCACATAAGTTTAGCATTTTTCATTTACATGAGAGGAAAGAAGGAGGGCTTCCATAGCCTATTAGTATTGGAAGATGTTTATGGAGAAGGGTCATACTCCTGGGGTCATTGTTCTAAAAACTTTTGGATAATTAGGATAAAATTTGCATAAACAAGAAATTTTAGATGCTCATCTGAAATAAGCCAGTTGAGGTCATTTGCACAATTTTACTGTGATGAGCATCAAGGGGCTCTAGGAATGAGCATAAACTTGTATAGATTATAATAAAAAATTAAGAATTGAGAAGAAGCACAAAACTCTATATAATACTTTTCTTAAAAAAACAGAGGAACTGAGGGTTATGGAAAAATAAGTGAAAGGTAGACAAACATTAAAAGACAGACAAGAAGTGAAGGAAAATAATTGTAGAGAAGTATTTTTTGAGCAATAAGTATGTCAGCAACAGGAAAATTAAACAAAATATATAAAGTTAAATTTTCTCTGAAATAATTCAGTATTGTCTAGTGAAGTTTACTAAATATAGAATAATTTTGCAAATTCTATGTAAATTTCAAGTATATGAAATAAATAATAGGCAATGTGGCTTTATAGGTAAATCCCCAAAATTATTTTTAAAATATTCTCATCTTCACTGTATTTGGAAAGATGATTTGGATGTAATCAATTGAGTTTTAACAGTGTGTTTTTTCATGTAAATTATAAATAAATTAGAAACGAGGTTCTCATTTAATACAATTAAAAGAAAATAAAAATCTTTGAGTAATACTGTTATTCTAAATAAAATAATCTCTTGAAGCTTCAAGTTAATAAGATTACTTAACTAGAAATTCCAATTTATCAGTCCTCACCATAAAGGTAACACATGTTGTGAAAACATTTATTTGCAAAAACATATTCCAGGAATCTTTTTAATCTGATATACAGAACAAAAAGAAATATATGAAGAAGGTGCCATATCTTGGAAAGAGTTTGTAGATGTGTAGGTCAAATACTATCATTTTTTGAAAAATGCCTGTTTTAAACTTTATTAATTTTAATATTTAAAACTGATTAAATGTCTATTGGTTACCTAAAAGATGTCAAGAGGAAAGTTGGGAAACTTAACTAATCTCATTTGGCATTCTAGTGTAACAAAATGTTTCACTAGAAACAAACTCATGAGAAATAAAAGGAAAATTTAGAAGGTCCACTTTTCAACCATGGGCCTTGGCAACAGCATGGTATACTAAGGATAGCAGTGACTGGAGGAAAACTTTCGGAGTTGTTACAGGCAGAATCCTGGGTCCCCGAAGATGCCCACATTTTAACTCCCGGGAACTGGGAATATCTTAGGTTATATAGTGAAAGGGAATAATGGTTGCTCACCTTAAAAATAAGGAGATTTTCCCAAATTATCCTGGTGAGATTGTGTAATCACAAGTATTCTTAAAAGCACAAGAGGTTAGCAAGCCAGAAATTCACAGGGAGATGGAAATAACAAAGAAGGGGAGAGACAGCACTGCTCCCTATGAAGAGTGAGGTGGCCTTGGCCCAAGGAGTATGGGTGACCTACAGAAGCCAAAAAAGTCAAGGAAATGGATTTTGTTCATGTGTATGTAGGAGAACCTCCAGAAGGAAACACAGTCCTGCTGACACCTGATTTTAGCTCAATAAGGCCTGTTCAAACTCTTAGCATGCAGAGCTGTAACATTATAAATTTCTGCTGTTTTAAGCCAGTGATTTTGTGATGATTTGTTTCAAACATAACATGATGATTATGAAAGTAGATGACTTATTTTTAAAAAATCATTTTGATTTTGTGCTTTCACATACACATAAACACAAGGTTGAGATATATACACACAATTTAATATTCAGTCAAAAAGAGAGCATTACCAGTAGTCAGGTCAAGAAACTTACTAATGCTGCCAGCCCCTCCTTCACGTCTCTTTAGTCACATCTCCCTCCTTGTTTCTTACAGAACGTGATAATAAATTCACAACGTTGATTAGATTGATTCTGATGATTTGGTCTGCTTTTCAATTTTATGTTAGCAGAATTTACTTAAGAAAATTTTGTTGTAACACATGTTGTAAAATACATGAGACATGTTTTGCTTTGTGAATTTTCATTGTGACATTTCATGACATAATTTCATGATTAATCAATGTTATTGTCAATGGACACTGAGTTAATTCAAATTAGGGAATAATCATATAAGTATTGTTCACACAAGCATCACAGTGCATACATTTATGAGTTGCAGTGGGGTATTTTGTAAAAAGTGAAATTTCTTCAGGTTTTCACAGAACTCACATGATAAGCATAGCATAGGTGGTGTCTCTCAGTCAACTAATTTGAGGATTCTGTTTTGTTTTAAAATTATGAAGGCTTATTGTTGTTTGCCTATGTGTGATTTTATTTGTATTCACACTGCTTGAAAATCATGAGTCCTCAAGTTTGAGACTCAAAGTTTATGTTTTTCATCAGTTTTGAAAAATTTTCAGTCTCCATTTCTTCCAGTTACCATATCTAACTCATACCTGCTTTCTCTCTGGTTGCAGGGATACAATCTCACACAACTGCGACCTTAGATGCATATGGCATGTGCCCTCTAAATGTTTTTTATAGTCTTTTCTTTATCTTGACATAATTTCCATTTTATATTCTTAAACTATCAGGTATGACAGCAGATACACTGCATTGTTATGTCCAAAGGCACATTTATTTACTTCTTGTTTCAATTTTAGTTCTATTATTTTAATTTTATCATTTTAAAAGACATCTTTTCACGTGTTGTCTTCTTTAAGGAAAGACATATCAATTATAATTGATGTACAACATGTCTGTAATTTCAATATGCAGATGACACTACGCACTGTTTCTGTTTGTGCTTTGTCCCCCCATTTTTTATCTTTTTATCCTGTTTCTTGGCATGTGTTTTACTGTTTTATTGCCTGCTAGATGCTGTCTATGGCTGTAAAGATGCTGTTCCATATTAAGAACCTCAAAAACTGATTTAATTTCCCATCTGGTAAATGAGTATGAAAAAATCACTTTGTTTCCATCCAGAATTTAGGTAAATCAAGTCTGGAGCTATATTGCATTGATTTTTCTTTGATAGTCCCTCAAAACCAAATGAAAAATTTTCCAAATATCACAAACTGTTGTGTTTTTTTTTAACTTATACTTCAGCCTTTAATTCATCACTACATGTTTAGCTTTTTCATGCACTTAAGGATTTAAAAAATATTTTACATTTTATTCACGGCAGTAGGCTAATTCTTAACAACTTAACTATCTGCTCAGAGCATGCATTACTAAATCATTTCTGCCTCTCTCTTTCTAATGTTCACAAACCTTAGAATACATGTGTACCTATTTTTGATCTTGCTCATTTTTCTCTTTTTTTTAATTTTTAAATTTGTTCTAATTAGTTGTGCTTGACAGTAGAATGCATTTATATATCTTGATATATCATACATAAACAGAGAGTAATTTCTCATTTTTCTGATTGCACACATTGCAGAATTACATCGGTCATGCAGTCATGTATGTCTATGAGATAATAAAGTCTGTTTTGCACTACTACCCTTCCTACCCCATACCCCTTCTCCTTCCTTCTACCTAATCTGAAGTAACTCTATTCTTCCCTAGTCACCCCCACTTACTGTGAATTAGCATCCGCACATCAGAGAAAACATCCGGCCTTTGGTTTTTTTGGGTTTGGCTTATTTTGCTTAGCATGATATTCTCCAACTCCATCAATTCACAGAATGGATGAAGAAAATGTGATCTTGCTCATATTTTATTCAATCTTAAAGTAAACATTTAAAATGAGTTTAGCAATAGAGGTATATATCCTCATAAGCCTATACTATAATCCATGCATGTAGGATGAATTTGGAATGTGATCCAGATACCTCCATGTTGTTACAAATGACAGGATTTCATGCGTTCTTCTGGAAGAATCCTATTCCATTGTGCATATTGCCGTATTTCCTTTATTCATTCATCCATATCTGGCTATTAACAATACTGCTGTAATAAACATGGGGATACAGGCATCCTTTTGATATGTTGATTTTATTCCTTTGCATCTATACCCAACGGTGGGATCACTGGATCATATGGCAGTTCTCTGTTTAGTTTTTTGAGGAACCTCCACATCGTTTCCCTCCAACAATAAGTAAGTTACTCTTTCCAGATCCACACCAGCATCTGTTATTTTTTGTCTTATTGATAACAGCCATTCTAACTGGCTAATTTGATGAACATATTAATGATTTATTGTACTGAACCTTTTTTCATTTATCTGCTGTTCATTTATCTGTCTTCTTTTCAGAAGTGTCTATTCAGATCTTCAGTGCATTGCTTAAATAATAGAAATAGAACAGTGCATCATATTATTAAGTGGAATCTAAACCAAAATGTTCATCTTGTAAATGTTGAGAGAAAAATAGTGGTTACTAGAGACTGGAGTGAGTAAGGGAAGGAAAAAATTGGGAGAGGTTGAAATTCTGGTGTTCTATGGCACAGCGGAACAAATATAATTAAAAATAATGTGTTATGTATCTCAAAAGTGAAGATGTTGAATATACTCACAATAAAGAAATTACAAAAGGTGGTGGATATGCTAATTTTCCCAAGTTGGTTACCACCCAATATATGCATGAGTAGAAATATCATGTTGCATCTCATAAATATGTACAGATATGTCTACCCAAAATTTATACATTTAGAATATTTTTATAATATAGCACAAACTAAAAATCCACAGTTTATAAGTTATGAAAATAGTAGCAATGTTAAAAACCATTAATATTTGCTCTAATAATTTCTTCAATAGAAGTTCTGTGGTATAATATTATTTGGAAAAAATAAAGAAAAATTATTTTTGTTCCAATAAAGCTAGTGAAGTCTCCCTCCTCAGTGTTAAATATAAGAGGTCTTGGAAAGTAGATTTCCTAATTTAATCATCTATTTTCTATGACTAATTTTATGCTAGATATAACTATGCATAATAGTAATCCCATGTTTGAGAAAAAATGTACAGTGTTTGAAAATTATTCAGTTTAAGTACTAAAATTACAGTCACTATATTTTATGAGTTTATAAAATCAGATATTTATTTCATCTGCTATATATATAAACAGCTATGCATATTTACATATATATATAAAGAGCTAGAAAAATATCTTTTTCGAATTTCAGTACATACTTGGTTTGTGGAAATCCTTATTCACCTTGGAGACTACTTTTTCAGTTTATCACATTTTTTGAATGCTCAAAGTCTCATAATGATCCTGAAGGAAAATGGAGTTCTAGGTGCCTTTATATATATAAATCAGAAATTTATAATGTTACTATAATTTTGTTTAATATTGACCTCAACTGAAGTTCATTTGGACTTATAATATATAATCTCAAAATATGAACAAATATCATCATAAACATTGTAAATACTAAATACTGAAGTATATATACATAATCATACTGATAATTTCTTTTAACATGTCACTCAGTTGCTTAATATTCCTTAGAGGCTAGTTTCCAGGTCCACATATATTCCTGTAGTTCACAGAGGCAGCATGCAGGAGCTGCGAATAACTGGAGAAGATGAAATGCCTCATAATCAATACTTGTTTATAGGACACTAGTGACTTTCTGCTCTAGATTTAAGAATTGGATGTCTCATCAAGAATAATTCACTGCTGGTCAATGTGCTACTGATGTAATAACACGACCTTGATCCTTGAACCAGATCATGATTGCAAAATTATTAATTCTATTCAGTTAGTCTACATTAGTGGTGATAGATGGTATCATTCATCAAGACATTGAGAAGTAATTTCAGAATTTTTTTATCGTATCATTAACTCCTCTGATACCTTTAAGGAAAGGCAGATTTGTTCTGTCAGTTTTTACTACATTTAGAAAGAGGTTTATAATCATTGTTCTGTTATGCCTACATTATATATAAGCCTTGGGAATATTATAGCGGTGAGATTTCATTTCTACTATAATATTAGAAAACAGTGAATTAATGAGCACTTGGCCTGCTTGTCAATCTTAGGTCAGGATCTTCCATGACTTTATCATGTCACCAAAATGTATTTTCATTCATGGTAGACTTTACAGTTTTTATATTTTAAACAGATTTCCTAAAATTATTAGCCTATTACCATTCAATGGGCAGTCCTCTGTGAAGCAGAAATCCTGACCTTATTCCCGTTCCATGGAATTGGCCCATTCTCAAATTTTCAAGCATTGTTCATACCCTTGAAATCTGATATATATTCCAAAAGAGTGCATGCCTCTACCCAAAATTCCATGTGATACAATTTCTGGAAACATACAACAGAAAATAACAAAAAGGGAATATATAATTCTGGACTCTTGAAAACATTGTGGTGCACTGATTGTACAGTGTATCAAGGTCTGAGGACTGTCCTGAAGCTAATTCACTTTCCTTGTTTCCTTGTTTGTTACAACTGTGAGCTGAGTAGATATTCTCTCATTGTTGATTGCATTATTTACCATTATGTAATTCATTCTAAAAAGAACTCAAAATATACCTGCTAATTCACAAATTAAATGAATGTAATTTGTGAATTAAATGAATGTAAATTTCTTTATAAGAACATTAGAAGCAGGATTATAGTAATCATGCCCTTTACTAAAGGAACATAAATACCATTCTGGATTATTTATTTATTTACTCCCTTTCATCCCAATTTCTCACTCTGATTAATCTCTTCCACTATAGTTAATGATGAGAGTATCTTTAATGTTCCTTTTAACATATACATGATCTGTGGTTACATATATCATTGTTTTTTTTTTCAAATAGTGTATTTTTAAGTTGTATTTGCTTGTTTTATATTTACAATTGCTGCATTGCTTCTGATGTTTCATAGTACCTCTGTGTTCTTTATCTAACACGTAGCACATGTTTACTCTTTAAGCAATAAGCATCACATTTATCTAGAAATTCTTATTTCCTGAAATAATTATAAAATGAGCATCATCACGCCTGTTCCCTCGCATGTGAGAATTCTTTGAAATAATCATGCAGGAGCAAAATTGTTGGATGTGGGGAGCCATCCTCATTTAGCAGAATCAAATGAAGTTGAGCCATGGGACACAGAGGCCTGGCTTCCAGGAACTAGCAACCACGGAGGCATATGGCCCTGTGTGGGAGTGGTCCCCTGTCCCCTAACTCCACCCCATCCTGCTCATCACAGAAGGAGCTCCTCCTGCTCTGGACCCCGTTACCTGTGTGACTATAAAATAGAGTTGGGGTACTTCATGTTGTTAGAGGCCAGAGCTGCTATGGCCAGACCCGTCACACCCCCTCTCATTTAGAAAGAGTACTGACTCTTGCATGTTTATTGAGTAGATAAGTTTATGGGTAATTGATTGATTTATAGCCAACATCATCCTCCAGCAGTCAACCCTTTTCTCATCCATGCAGGCCATGGCTGAGAGACCCCTAAAGCTGTGTCATGTCATTTTCTTGCACCTGATTTGACCAATTATCCATGGTAACAATTTGTTACCTTACACCTTCACATGAGCAGTGTGTGAGGAAGCATCTATATCCACATCTATATCCTACACTAATATGTGCATTATGTAGCATTCTAATTTTGCCTTCTTGTTCATATAAAGTGAAATTTAGTTTTGTTCTTTTATTTCTGACATTACAACTAGATCAAAGATTAAATACTTGCTAGAATTCCATTTGCTCCCTAGCTACTGTTTTATCACATGCTCTACATAATAGTTTATTGGGCTACATGTAATATGTTTGTTTTGTTTTATTGATTTGTTTTATTTTAGGTAAAGAGTGTTACTACTGATCTGAGTCCATCATATTCTACTATATTTATGCACTTTGCCCAAGACATTCTTCACTGAACAGATTTAATTTTATGTTATCGTAAGTTTGTATTTTATTTGCTTCAGGTCTTGTATTTTTCTCATTTTAAAATTGGAGACCTTTTTCATGCTGGCTCATTCCACTTGTCATCATCTAAATGGGGTAATTCTTTAATCATGTGAGTGTATTTACTGTTGAACTGGAATCCCTACCTTCTTATGGATAATGGTTTTTTTATGTTGTTGTATCTTCTTCAGTGCAATCTATGCATTTTTAAAAACTATTTTGTTTTAGTTGTAGGTGGACACAATACCTTTATTTTGTTTTTATGTGGTTCTGAGGATTGAACCCAGGGCCTCACACATGCTAGGCAAGTGCTCTACCACTGAGCCACAACCCCAGCCCCAATCTATATATTTTTGAGAACAAGGACCCTATGTCACTCACAACTGTATTCTCAGTGTCTAGTAGAGGGCCGGGTAAATAGGAAGTTTACAAGAATTATTTATTAAAACAATGCATTTGGAGGTGCAGCATGAAAAATTAGGAGAGATGTCTGAGCAGGAGAGAATCCAAAATGAGGGACTTGCTAGTGAAATGGGTAGTTAAAGTCTGTGTTAAATCTTATCCTCAATATAGATTTCAATTAAAATATTAGTTATGTCATCATCATTTGCTTTTCTGGTGGTTTCCCCAAACTTGTTTCTTCCTATTTATCTACTATTACACCTTTCTACACCTTCCCACTCATTCTTATTTAAGAAACAGCATCTATTGTGAGCAGTAAAATGAATTCTAAGGCGATTAAGTCAGTCTATCAATCTATTTCTTTCAGTACATTTCTAAAATTGACATTTTAGAAGAAAATTTTGTTCCCTCTCAATATGCGTTCAAAATTATTCCCATTTTTTTTTTTTTCATTTACTTCATGAGAAACGGATTGTAGTTTTAGTGAGGTTCTGAAGATTTAGGTTTTAGTCATACTGGAGTTCAAGCTTCAAGTCTCCTACAAGTTAGAAATATAGTCTTAGTTTCCTTAAACACTTTTGTCTTCAGATTTTTAACTTTCTTAAATGAAAGGATGTACGTAAACCCCTCAGCATGGAACCTGGGCATATAATGAAAGCTCAATAAATATCAGTTAATTTATATTTAAAAAAATTGATAAAAACTGAACAAAACCTTGCAATGTGAAATGTGATGGCCCCAAAACCATCTTTATTCCTCTGACAGGTACTCCACGTAGGTATGAATTATATGAGTCTCTTGGATAAAATGTTCATTAAAAGTGAAAACCGAGCTGTTGTAAAACCTTTAATTGATCAGGATGTCAACTTGACTCATGTAATGCCACTGAACAGCATAAATCTTTACTGTTTGCTTCACATATTGGGTATATATCTTCAAAGTTCCAGTGCGAGGCACACTTAAAAGATCCTTGTTTTTGAATACTTTGAAATTAAGACTGCAGAAATAAATGATCTTATACATGGCATGATTACAAGATGTCTAGAAAGGGACAGTTGCCCTAACTAATTACTATGCTAACATTTATGTCCTTTCTCTAGAAGCAGAATAGATTCATCTTGAACCATAGCAGTGCATATATGTTTTAGAAACACATTTTTCGTCAGTCATTTCTTTCTCCCAGTCACCCTTCTTTTTTTTCATTCAAAACAGTAATCTAGACTATAAATCATTATATTTAACTCTTGATAATTTTTAAAGGATTTAAAAATATCGACTAATACTAAAATTTTATAGCAGAAGCAGCATTCTGAATGTGTCCCCTGAATCTTTGCCATCACCACTGTTTTCATCTCAAATGGATCTTTTTATCAGCATGAAAATATTACAAGGTACCCCTGTTTTGTTCCCACAGGGTAACTCCATTCTGTTTTCCAGCTTCTATTCCAAATCTCTGTTCTTCTTACTAAAAAATGGACTTGAATGAGTTGGCGATACTCAAATTCCATGTCTCTAACTATAGTAAAATTCAAGATGAGGGAAGAGTTTCATTCCATCTCTTGCTTAAAAAAACTACATTTTTCATCAATTAATATTTATTGTCATATCTATAAGTTGCTATACGTGAGGTTGTGATATATAAAGATAAAGATAGATACACACACACACACACATACACACACACCTTTTTAGGTATGGGATTCTAAAGAGCACAAGAATGCCTTGGATCAACTAAGTACCGAGTGCAAAGAGACTTCTTTGAAGGATCTTGGAGACAGTAAAATCAATCTAAATATATGAAGTCCACAGATCCAGACAATGGTGTATAACAGATAAAAAATCATAGCTGAAAGCAAAACAGGCAGTCACAGGCAGAACATGCAACTTTATAGAACAATTATCTAAAGGAATACTCAGGGGATTATGATGGATCTAGTTATATATAGAAGAGCTTTCCCAAACATTTCAATAACACAGACATCATTATTACTACTTAGTAATAGAACCAGCATTCAAACCCATCCATTCATTCATGAGTCACTCAACAAATATTAAACAATGTTCTATGCTGGACACTGTCCTTATTTGCGAAAACACAGTCCCTATTCTCATTTATTATACATAATAATTGATTTTTATTCGTAGAAATATGTTGCCACAATATGACTAGGTAAGGAGTATGGATAGCACTGTAAGTTTAATAAGCACTAAGAATAAAGAAATATGTAAGTTTTTTAATATTACGTCACATTTTAATATTGCATATTCACTTAGCAAAGAACACAGTTTGCCTAAAGGGAAAAAAATCACTAGTGAATAAAATGATTCATGTTGTTAAAACAAACATAAAATAAAACCAAAAAGCTTGAAGTCAATGGAAAGCTCTCTATGGTATGTTATTGAATGTTTTAAGGTCATATAACAACTTTGTTGAGTGTGTGTTGGATTAAATAGCATTTTTAACTCAATTCACATGTTGTTTTCATTAGAAAAAATAGATTTTAGGATAGTATTTATCAAGTATCACAAATTGCATTACCAAAATATAGGCCTATAAAATGGAATCTGTCCCAGTTATCATTTTATGTGCCAAATTATAAGTGCAGTAAGTATCATTGTGGCAGGATGTTAGTTTTCAAAGTATTTTCTACTTATTTATTCATTGTATTGATAATATGGGTTTCAATAAGAAAAGAAATCAAAGGGTTACAAAATATTCCAATGCCTAAAAATCTCTGTGGATGCTGGCAAGATAGGTTTTCTTTTATCAGGAATACTAGGAAATTACTTTGAAACATACCCTCAACCTATCACCCCTATGCTGGTCCATCTGTTTATGTATCACTTATGAATAGGTTTTAGCTGAAAGCCTTTAATATGACAGTTACACAAATAATTAGAAACACCTCCATACTTGAAAACTTCCTTTGTCTTGCCTTACCATTGAATATATATATATTCATATATATATATATTCATATATATATTCATATATATATCATTATATTGATTCTTCTGTTTATTTCTGTTTTATTACTGAATTACTGAGTAGGAACTCTGTCAATGATTGATTACTTGACTGAAATGTCATTGGCCCTCAATGAAGCAGTGGAAATCTGTTCTAGGTAAAGAAGTCATGCATACTTAGATGTTGGGCCCAAGTTTGATCATCTAGACCAGTGCTACTCTAAGGCAGTTCTAGGAACTGGGTCCAAACAGCAAAAAACTGTTGCTCATTGTGTAGGTACAAGTACAGCAATTGAGAATAAGAATTGAAAAACTTTCCCATGACATCCAAGTTCACAGTCAACTTGGGTGTAGATTTCTAGAGAGATGTGACAACTTGTTAAAATTCTAGGTCCACCATCAACTAAAGTGAATACAAACTCTGAGAATATGTGTTTGCTGTTACTAAAAATGTTTGTGTAAAATCACAGAGACGTTAATGAAAGACTGAAACCCACAGTTTGACGGAAATGTCATGAATCTATAACATTGTAGGGAACTTCATTCCTCTTTTCCACTGATCCCATGGTTTGACAGACTCAGGAACTGAGCAATTAGATGAAGACCAATTTTGCTTTTCAGGACAGTTCTAGATTGATTTAAAAAATTTACAGATGTATAGATTTCGTACACATCTGGTATTCAGCTTCTCCTATTATTAATATCATGCTTTAGAGTGATGAACTATTTACACTAAAGGAACCAATAGTCATTCATAATTATTAACTAAAAATCCTTGTTTTATTCATAGTTCTAAGTTTTTACCTAGTTTCTTTTTATGGTTTAGGATTCCATTATGGGTAATATTTTATTTATAATTTTCATATCTTCTTAGGTTCCTTTTGGCTGTGACAATTTCAAATATTTCCATTTTTTTTCTTTCTCATAACTTGGATGTTTTTGAGGAGTACTGCTCAGAAATTTTATACAATATTCCTCTATTAGGATTTGTCTGATATTTTTCTCATGGTCATCATAGAATCCTGTGTTTTAAAAAGGAAAAACACAGAAGTGAAATGATGTTTTCATTACATTGTATCAAGGATACATGCTATCAACAGGACTTACCACCACTGATGTTGACCTTGTCCAACCTGGTGAGGAATTGTCTGTCAAGCTGGTCTGTTGTAAAGTTACTTCTTCTCCTTCCCTGCCCATTCTGCCCTTTTGGTGAAGGAGTAGTATGAGCAACCCACACTTAAAACTGGCATTATGCTCCCCAATGTGAGAGAGATTTTTTTTCATGAGTTATGTCTCTTTTTTCCCATGTGGTGTTGTTTTTTTAAAAATTATTTTTATTTTTACAGAATACATTTTGATTCATTGTACACAAATGTGGTACAACTTCTAATTTCTCTGATTGCATAAGACATAGATTCACACCATTTGTGTAATCATACATGCACACAGGGTAATGATGTCTGTCTCATCCATCATCGTACATACCCCCACCCCTACCCCTCTCAGTTCCCTCTTTGTAATACAAAGGGCATCCATTCTTCTCTTACTCCCCACCCTTTTTAGTTTAAATCCATCCCATTTATTGATCCTTGCTTTTATTTCTTGCTTTACACACCAGCAATGTATAAGTGTGCCTTTTTCCCCCATCCACAACAACACCTATTATTGCTTATGTTCTTGATAATAGCCCTTCTACTTGGAGTAAGATGAAATCTTAGGGTTGTTTTAATTTACATTTTTCTAATTACTAGCTGTAGCATCATCTCCTTATCAGGGAAAACATTTGGCCTTGGTTTTTTGGGATTGGCTTATTTCACTTAGCATGATATTCTTCAATTCCATCCATTTATCTGCAAATGCCATAATTTTATTCTTCTTAATGGCTGAATAATATTCCATTGTGTATATATACCACAGTTTCTTTATCCATTCATCTATTGAAAGACATTTAGGTTGGTTACACAATCTAGCTACTGTAAATTGGGCTGCTATAAACATTGATGTGGTTGTGTTAATGTAGTATGCTGATTTTAAGTCCTTTGGGTATAAACCGAGGAGTGGGATCACTGGGTCAGAAGGTGGTTCCATTCCAAGTTTTCTTAGGAATTTCCATACTGCTTTCCAGAGTGGCTGCACCAATTTGCAACTCCACCAGCAATGTACAAGTGTGCCTTTTCCCCTACATTCTCACCAACACCTATTATTGCTTATGTTCTTGATAATAGTCATTCAAATCAGAGTAATATGAAATCTTAGGATTGTTTTAATTTACATTTCTCTAATTACTAGAGATGATGAGCACTTTTTCATATATTTTTTAATTGCCTGTGTATCTTCTTCTATAAAGTGTCTGTCTGGTTCCTTGGCCCATTTATTGATTGGGTTCTTTGTACTTTGGGTGTAAAATTTTATAAGTTCTTTATAAATTTTGGAGATTAGTGCTCTGTCTGAAGTGAATGTGAAAAAGATTTTCTCCCCCTCTGTAGGCTCTCTTTTCACCTTATTGATTGTATCCTTTGCTGAGAAAAATCTTTTTAGTTTGAATCCATCCCATTTATTGATCCTTGCTTTTATTTCTTGCTTTAGGAGTCTCATTAAGAAAGTCTGGTCCTAAGTCAACATGATGAAAATTCAAGCCTACTTTTTCTCCTATTTGGTAGAGAGTCTGGTTTAATTCCTAGGTCCTTGATCCATTTTGAGTTGAGTTTTGTGCAGGGTGAGAGATAGAGGTTTAATTTCATTTTGCTGTATATGGATTTCCAATTTTCTCAGTACCATTTGTTGACAAGGCTATCTTTTCTCTATTGTATGTTCTTGACTCTTTTGTCTTTTTATTCAATCGTTTAGATACATCATTATGAACTCACAGATAGATGTTGTATATTTGAATCATAATCAAATATTACTTAATTTTTATATATTTTATTTGTTCTTTTCAGATATACATGACAGGAAGTATATTTTGACATATTATACACATAGGGAGTATAACTTATTCTTATAGTATAGTATCCTATTCTTGTGGTTGTACACAATGTGTAGTTACCCTGATTGTGTATTCATACACAGGGATAGGAGTTATGCCCAATTAATTATATTATCTTTCCTATTTCCCTCTCCCTCCCTTCCCTTAATTCCCCTTTGTCTAATCCAATGAATTTCTATTCTCCCTGTCTCCACCCTCCTTTGTTGTAGGTTAGCATTGACATATCAGAGAGAACATTTGCCCTTTGGATTGTCAGGACTGGCTATTTCACTGAGCTTGATATTCTCCAGTTCCTTCCATTTGCTGGCAAAAGCCATAATTTCTTTCTTCTTTATGACTGAGTAATATTCCATTTTATATATATATCATATTTTCTTTATCCATTCATCTGTTGAAGGACACCTAGTTTGGTTCCATAGCTTGACTATTTTGAATTGAAATGCTATAGATATTGATGTGGCTGCATCATTGTAGAATGTGGATTTAAGTCCTTGAAGTATAAACCAAAGAGTGGGATTCAACAAATAGTGCTGGGAAAACTGGAAATCCATATGTAGTAGAATGAAATTGAACCCCTAATTCTCACCCTACACAAAACTCAAAGTGGATCAAGGACCTAGGCATTAGACCAGAGATTCTGTACTTACTAGAAGAAAATGTAGACCCAACTCTCCATCATGTTGGCTTAGGAACCGACTTCCTCAGGGAGACTCCTAAAAGTACAAGTAGTAAAATCAAGAATCAATAAGTGGTTCAAACTAGTAAGCTTCTTCAGAGCAAAGGAAATAATCAAGAATGTGAAGAGAGAGCCTATAGAATGGAAGAAAATCATTGCCACCTACACCTCAGATAGATCATTAATGTCCAGGTTTGTACAAAGAACTCAAAAAAATACAAAAATAAATAAATAAATAGATAAATTGCAAAGGAACTGAACAGGCACTTTGTAGAAGAATAATTATGATTGGTCAATAACTGTATGAAAAAATGTTCAACATCTCTAGCAATTAGAGAAATGCAAATTAAAACTACACTTAGATTCCGTCTCATTCCAGTCAGAATGGCAATTATCAAGAATACGTGTAACAAAAATAAAAGTAAGTATTGGTGAGGATGCGGGGGCGGGGATAAGATTCACTCATGTCTTGCTGGTGGGACTGCAAATTGGTCCAACCACTATGGAATTCAATATGGAGGTTCCTCAGAAAATTTGGAATGGAACCAATTGACCAAGTTATTACTTAATGTTTTGCTCAAATATTTTGGCTTTAGTCAATGGAGCTCTGTCTGTTGGCTTCTGTGTTCCCCTGACATACTCCATTACTGTGGCATCGCTTTTTCTACTAATAACTTTTTATATTCTAGCACCAAAGGATTCTGCAGACTCATCTTTCATAGTTCCTTATACATGGTTCCTGATTCATAGAATCATCCATTTCCACATGTATCCCTGGTTCCTTTCAATGGATAATGAATGGTATGAGAATCCAAAATATTGTTGTTAGATGTGTCCATTGTGCTTAGTTTGCCATTGCTTCTAAGTGATCTCCACTGAGAGAACAAGAAATATGATTAGGTGGACTAACCTTTGTATAAACATAGCCCTTAGATATGCCTATGTATTGCTATAAGTTAAACATGAGTTCATACTGATGTTTCCAAATCTAATTGATTACAACATGGATTGTTCTAACTTACTTCCTTTGTTATTTATGAATTCCCACTGCAACTGTCAAAACTTCCACTGTTTACATAGTTTTCAATTTCTGTATGCATATACGTATAATAGTTTCAAAGTTGTTAACCTATATCTCAGTGGTGTATAACCTTGTCAATAAAAACGCATGCAGTGCTGAAGATTAATTTCTTTTATCTTTAGTTTTACAAATTGTAATTGTTTCTGGAATTACTTACACAAGAGCCTTTTCTCCCTTTTAGTATTGTTGCTTTATATATTTGCAATATATAGCTATGTGCCCCATAAAAACATTTTGTTCAATGATGACCCATGAGTGTTCTCATAAGGATATAATGGAACTGAAATATTGTTATCTTCTAGTGATATCATAACCATTGTAAAATCGTACCACAGTACATTACATATAAGATGTAGGTAATATTGATGTAAAAAAAGGTGCTGTACCACCACATGTATTAAAGTAAAGCACATGCATAACACTTAGTAATGATAATAAACAACTGAATTGATTTAGCATTTGCTGTATAATACTTTTATTGTCAGAATAAATTTCTACTTATAAAGAGAAGGTTTTTGTAGAACAGTATGCCAGGCTATGCAAGCTGAAGCATACAACTTGCACCTACCTATACCATCTTGGATCATGGCAGTACACCCTCCAATGGATGCACAATAATGAAATCATTTAGCGACACATTCCTAAGAATATATCCCTGTCATTAAGTAACATGTGATTATACTCCAATTCTTTTTCACAATCTGCATTTACACGGAATTTCACTTACCTACTGAATGTTTATTTTTTTCTACTTAGCATGCATTAATGTTCTCTTTTTGTAATCTAATATTCTTTGAGTTTTGGTACATGAACAGGGACAAATGTCCACAATCTCATTGTTTGACAGATTAATTTGTACAAAAACATTCTTTTGCTTACCTATTCAAATCTCCCTTTTCTCTTTCAAAAATCCTGGTAACAAGCATTTCGGTGCCATGTCTGCAATTTTGCATTTCCAGAATGTCAATTAATAGCTTTGGGTCAACAGAAGTTCTAATCTGCATAAATAGGGACATAGGACATTAATTTTAGTAATATCAATAAATCCTCTACCATGACCACATTCAACTACAGAAGAGTCTTGGGAGATGATATCTGATACCCAGTGCACTGGCATTCGGAGCAAACCCACAACATGTTAGAAAGAGGAAGGGGATTATATGAATAGTAAGAGTCAGCAGGTAGCAATTTTAAAAGGGATTCTATTTCTCATACTAACTGGGGGAGGAAAGCACTCCCATTCATCTGTCTGAACTCTTGATGTACATTAGGTTCAGTTTCCTCATCTCTAAAATGAAGATGATAATTATCCCTATCTCACAGAGTGCTCATGAGGACTATAAAATAGCAACATTGAACAAAAACCATTAATGTGAACAATGTGAATAAGAAGCTGTAAGATTTGAATCTATGGTAAGAAAAGTGTGAACGCATACACACAGGCTCATATGTACACATACCCACACGTTATTCCCAACATAACATACACAAAGATATTTTTTGTTGTCAAATAGTAGACAATGGAGAAAATACACATTCAGTTCATTTTTCTGAATTTAAAGAAATGTAAATAGACACTAACAAAATAACACAAAATAAGAAATACTAAATGTTACCATAACAGTTTATTTTATACATATACATATATACGATACAGTTCATCTATGTAAATAAACATATACAACACTTTATATATATTGGTATAGAATATGCTAAAATATTGAAAATTATACACTCACCAAACAAGAATATAAAACTGACAAATATATAGAGTGAAATATTCACTCAGTGGCATGTATTTAGCATTAGAGAAAATGTGAAAGAACTAGCCAAGAAACTTCAAAAATAAAATGTATTTTGTTAATAATTGAAATATTGGCTTATTTGTTCTAATACTATATGCATATGATATCATGAGAGGTTTTGCAAAATATGATATATGAATAAGCAGCATTAATATATTCACCATATGTAAATATTTATCTTTGTTTAAATAGGTACAGTGAATATTAGGGCATATAAGAGTTGAATCATTAACTCAAAACAAGTCCTCTCTTCATCTATAACAGCATATATACTGTAACAGTATGAAATCAGAAAAAAGATAAGGTAGCTTTTTTACATACTTTCATTGACTAATACTGTTCTGTAATTAGGCACACTAAAAGATGGAAAGTACCTTCATTATGGAATGTAAAATACTGACCTTCCAATAAAATATCCCAAAGAGCTCAATGTTGTCTTTAGTCATATGTACATATATAATTTTAAATTTAATATGCATTTATTATTATCATTATAAATTTCATTAAATGTTAAGAGCACAAAAGTCCATAAAATAAAAAACAGAATTTATTGACATTGCCAACAATACTTACTCCTGGTAACTTCCTGGTTATCACTAGCACTAACATATCGTTATTATTGAGATAAATCTCACAATATTCCCTTAGTTTAAGAAAAACTCTATTTTCATAAGATCCTCTAGTTATATTGTTTTATTAGATAAAATTTATTTACCAGCAAACCAAAAACTAGTAATTTAAAATATAGATTCCCAATACTGATACACAATTAACATTTTGTAATTTTTAAGCATAAGTACTACATGAGAGCAATTTATAAGACAAAAGAAAAATCAACGTATACACATAGCATGGTGGATTTAACCCACATACACAAAACCATATATTAAGTGTTTTTGACTGAATTATATAAAAACTTTTCTTAGAAGATAAGATTAAGTAAATTTAGTATTTAATAGATGGAACAAGCACTATTAGATAGATATTTCAGCTACTTAATGTATTAAAATATAAAGTAAACAATCCACAATAATTTTCCTTTTGCTTAATGATAAACAAGGATATCCCAACAAGAAAATGTATACAGTTAGGTGTTGCGGCACACACCTGAAATCACAGCCACTTGGAAAGTTGAGGCAGGAAGATCACAAGTTCAAAGATAACCTTAGCAACTTAACAAGACTGTCTTAAAATAAAAAATAAATAGGGTTGGGATATGGCTCAGTGGTTAAGTGCTTCTGGGTTCTTTCCTTTGTACAAAAAAAAAAAAAAAAAAAAAAAAAACAGAAGAAGAAGAAGAAAAAAACCCAAAGTATATTACAACAACAAATAGAAAACAAATCCTAGGAATTATGGAATTATGCAAAAGACTTTAAAAAATAGATTTGATCCTATTGTGATCTATAGTTAATGACACTTTAACTGCATTTAAATATTGACTTGCAAGATATAAATTTACTGTTTGCAGATCATTTGACAAATTAAATATCAATACACTAAAGGATGGCCCAAGGGTTTAATTTAAAACAATAGCTTATTGACTTTTAACATTTCTAATTTCCCTAGAGTTGACCATTAAACACATTCTTCAATGAACGGATTTTTACTCTCATCTTATATTTGGTAAATGAATATGGGTATCATGAGTGCAATTATTAGAATTCTAGCTCATATAAATTTTACCCTACAATTTTTCATGTCTAATAAATAATTCATTCATTCTCATTTTTACCTCCAAGAAATGAGATATTTGTTAGTAGACTCAATATAATTAAGGTTACTCATTTATTTATTTTTTCCTGTGTGTGTAATAAAAGATGCTGAACATGCTGAGGTTTGCCAATGTTAGTATGAAATTCCACATTTCATCAAGGTGAGTACATTTTACATTCTATACAGAAATACAACTGTATGCTTATTCAGTAATTTTTCCAATGTGTCTGAACTATTTTATTTTAAAATCAAAGTTGCTTTTAAATTTACTAATTTTATAGCATTTTTATCATTGTACTTTCTCAACATTAAAATGTAAATATCAGATGAGTTTTGGTAAACAAATTTAATATAAAAGAAGACTTCCTAAATACCTAAAAAAAATATGGGTTATTCAACCAAAGTTTTGATGTAAAAAATAAATTCAATGAGTTAATGAAATTTATGGTAAAAGAAAAGTAAATTTTTGGATTAAACACTACACAATTTTTGTACAGGATGCCTTAGTTAACAAAAACTAAAAGAAGACCCTAAGAACCGAAAAACAAAATTGAGGATATTATAACAAAATTTATCAGTAACATGGCAAACATCTTACTTCAATGCTTTATACTTGTACATTTCAAAGACTTTACTACTTGATATTAAAATGATTATTTTAAAAATATCTCATTATGGAGGATTATTTAATTCATTAATATGTACTTATTGGTATGATTTGTTATGTAATCAGAAATTAAGTTATAGGTATTTGTTAAATTGGAAGTACTCTCTGACCTTCACATATTCTCAGTAGAAATTATTATCTATTACCTATCTCCTCATGTGGTTAACTCTTTCACAGTTTTCAGATGTAGGTAAGCATGCCACAAAGCCATATGAATGTATCCATACCTGTATATTCCTCATGTAGTGTTTCTTTTAAATATGCATTATAATTTTTATTGTAATTGTTTTTATTCCTCTTCAAATGTAAATTTCATTAATATAAACAAGGTATTCTTTTGCTTAGTTTTATCTACAGAACTTAAACCAACAGGAATGGCCCTGTATATTCAATGTTCACATTTTAAATTAAATAAGAAAATGTTCTGAGCTGTTCTATTTTGCCTACCACCAAGTTGCAATTCATGTATTACTCCATATAATTAAATTAGAAAACTAGCAAAGATAGTGCTCTAACTTTTTTCTGATAAGCTTAATCTAATGCTATCAAAATCCAAACACCTGATTTACTTTATTGGTTCTTTTTAGGTATACATGACAGTGTAGTGTATTTTCACATTTTATATATACATGGAGTGAAACTTACTAATTAGGATACCATTCTTGCTAATGTACATGATGTAGCATTTCACTGGTACTGTATTTATATATGAACATAGGAAAGTTATGTCCAATTCATTCTACTGTCTTTCCAATTCCCACCCCATCCTTTCCTTTCATTCCCCTTTATCTAACAAATAATTTATTTAAGAGTATGAAGGGAGAGCTTACAGTATGGGACAAAATATTTGCCACCTTCACCTCAGACAGAGCATTACTCTCCAAGATATACAAAGAACTCAATAAACTTAACACCTTTAAAACAAATTACACAGTCAATAAATGGGCAAAGGAACTGAACAAACACTTCACAGAAGAAATATGAATGGTCAAAAAATATAGGAAGAACCGTTCAACATCTTTAACAATTAGAGAAATGCAAATTAAAACTACACTGAGATTCCATCTCACTCCAGCCAGAAAGACAATTATCAAGTATACAAGTAACAATGAACGTTGTTGAAGATGTGGGGGGAAAAGGGTCACTCATACATTGCTGGTGGGACTGCCAATAGGTACAACCCTATGGAAAGTAGCATAGAGATTCCTCAGAAAACTTGGGATGGAATCGTGATTTGATCTTATCCCATTCCTTGGCATACACCCAAAGGACTAAAAATCAGCATACTACAGTGTCGCAACAACATCAATGTTTATAGCAACTCAATTCACAATAGCTAAGCTATGGAACTAACCTAGGTGCCCTTCAACAGATGAATGGATAAAGAAAAGGGTACAGAGATGTGGCATCCATGTGGATAAGGGGCTGTATCTTCCCTTCTATGAATGCATGGCAGCCTCCATTTTGGGACACCTCTGACTCCATCTTGGGTTACCTCCACTGCTGCCACCACCATCTTTAGTAGGGGCAGTGTCCCTCCTGTAACATTGACCAGAGACTAGAAGCTCAATATCAAAGTACCTACAGGTTAGCCATCATTTCTACCACCAACAAAGGACTTGGCCGCTTCCGCGTAGGGATAATATCCAGGGCCTGAAAGAATGTCACTAAGGTCCCTCCAGGCTTGATTATTTCTGAAGTATCCCTTCTAGGTGTGCTAATAGCCACCACCTTGCTGCAGAGGTAGGAGAGAGCCTTGCAAGGGGTCATTAGATTGGAAGAGGGTGTGGGGGCATCTTAGGTCCAGCTCATCCAGCCAACAAGCTCAACCCCCACCAGGATCCCAGAGACAACTCAGACAGCTCTTGCTGGGACCCAACCTCAGCCTAGTCCATGACCTTCCTCCCAACACAGCATGATTACCTGGTCCCAGCAGTGTGGCAATCTCCAGGCTTCCAACCATCCCTTGTCCACCAAGATGGCCCAGCACTACAGAGCATTCTCAGTAAAATATTCTATGAGGAGAAAATGAAAAATAACAATGAAAGTCAGAAAAGTGAGGAAATAAACTAAAGGGAAAGCTAATCGAAGGAAAAACCAAGTCAAGTTTAAATTAAAAATAAACCAAAATGACTGTAAAAACAAATCCTATCTCAATAATAACCCTGAATGTTAATGGCTTAAACTCATTGATCAAAAGATATAGATTGGTAGATTGGATTTACAAAAAAGACCCAATGAGATATGCTGCCTTCAAGATATGCCTTCCATATGCTGTGGAAGTCATTTCTTCATAAGAAACGACTGATGAAAGGATGGGAAAAAAAAACATATCATGAACACAGATTGCATATAAAAAGTAGGGGTTTCCATCCTCATATCTGATAAAGTGAACTTTAAGCCAAATTTAGGCAGGATAAGGAAGGACATTTCAAAATGCTTAAGGGAACATACATCAACAAGACATAGCAATCATAAATATACATGCCCAAACAATAGAGCATCTGTGTATGTCAAACAAACCCTTCTCAATTTCAGGAATCAAATAGACCACAACACAATGATACTGTGTGACTTTAACACACCTCTCTCACCACTGGATAGATCTTCCAAACAAAAACTGAAAAAAGAAACAGTATAACTCAATAATGCAATAAAGAATTTAGATATATAGAATACTTCATCCATCAAAGATTTTTTTCTCAGTAGCACATGGATTCTTCTCTAAAATTGATCATATGTGATGCCACAAAGCAACTCTTAGTAAATACAAAAAAAAAAAAAAAAGAGATACTGTCCTGCATTCTATCAGAGCATAATGGAAGGAAATTAGAAATTGATGATAAAATAAAAATGAGAAGTTACTTCAATACCTGGAGACTAAATAACATGTTACTGAATGATGCATGAATAACAGAAGACATCAGGGAGGAGACTAAAAAGTTCTTAGAAGTAAATGAGAATGACAATATAACACCTCGAAATCTCTGGGACACTATGAAGGCAGTGCTAAGAGGAAAGTTCCTTGCATTGAGCTCATTCATTAAAATAACAAAAAGTCAACAAATATATGACCTAAAATTACATCTCAAAACCCTAGAAAAAGAAAAACAGATCAACACCAAAAGTAGGAGAAGACAGGAGATACTTAAAATCAGAGTTGAAATCAATGAAATTGAAATAAAAGAAACAATTCAAAAAATTGACAAAACAAAAAGTTGGTTCTTTAAAAGCATAAACAAAATTGATAAATCTTTAGCCACGCTAATGAACAGAAGGAGAGAGAAAACTCAAATTACTAAAATTCATGATAAAAAAGGAAATATCACAATGGACACTATTGAAATACAAAAGATAATTGGAAGCTATTTTGAAAGTCTATACTCCAATAAAATAGAAAAACCTCAAATACATCAACAAGTTTCTAGAGACATATTATCTACCCAAACTGAATCTGGAGGACATACATAATTTGAACAGATCAATTTCAAGCAATGAAATTGAAGATGCCATCAAAAGCCTACTAACAAAGAAAAGTCCAGGACCAGATGGACTCTCAGCTGAGTTCTACCATATCTTCAAGGAAAAGCTAATTATTCTCCTCCTTAAATTATTTCATGAACAAAAAAGGAGGGATCACTTCCAAACCTATTCTATGAAGCTAATATCAGCCTGATACCAAAACAGACAAAGACACACCAAGGAAAGAAAACTTTCGACCAATATTCCTGATGAACATAGATGCAAAAATTCTCAACAAAATTTTGGCAAATTGAAATGCAATAACATATTAAAAAAGATAGTGCACACTATGATCAAGTGGGGTCATCCCAGGTATGCAAGGTTGGTTCAACTTCTGAAAATCAATAAAGGTAATTCATCACATCAATGGATTTAAAGTTAAGAATCATATGATAATTTCAATAGATGCAGAAAATGCATTTAATAAAATACAGCATCTCTTCATGTTCAAAACACTAGAAAAAATAGGGATAGTAGGAACATACCTCAACATTGTAAAGGCCATCTATGCTAAGCCCAAGCGCAACATCATTCTAAATGGAGAAAAAATTTAAAGCATTCCTTCTAAAATTGAAACAAGACAGGGATTCCCTCTTTTACTATTCCTATTTAACATAGTCTTTGAAATTCTAGCCAGAACAATTAGACAGATGAAAGAAATTAAAGGGATATTAATAGGAAAAAAAGAATTCAAACTATCACTATTTGCTGACAATATGATTCTGTATTTAGAGGATCTAAAAAATTACACCAGAAAACTTCTAGAACTAATAAATGAATTCAACAAAGTAGCAGGATATAAAATCAACACTCATAAATCTAATTCATTTCTATTCATAAGTGATTAATCCTCTGAAAAAGAAATTAGGAAAACTACCCCTTTCACAATAGCCTCAAAAAATAAAATAAAATAAAATACTTGGGAATCATTCTAACAAAATAGGTGAAAGACCTCTACAAAGAAAACTGAAGAACAGAACACCAAAGAAAGAAATTAAAGAAAACCATAGAAAACTGAAAGATCTCCCATATTCTTGGATAGGCAGAATTAATATTGTTAAAATGGCCATACTACCAAAAGTGTTATACTGATTCATGCAATTCTAATTAAAAGACCAATGGCATTCCTCATAGAAATACAGAAAGTAGTCATGAAATTTATTTGGAAAAATAAGAAACTCAGAATAGTCAAAGTAATCTTTAGGAAGAAGAGTGAAGCAGGAGTCATCACAGCACCAGACCTCAAACTATACTACAGAGTTATAATAAAAAAAAGGTCAAGGCATTGGCAACAAAATGGACAGGTAGGCCAATGGTACAGGATAGAAGACACAGAGACAAATCTACATAAATACAGTTTTCTCATACTACATAAAGGTGCCAAAACCATACAGTGGAGAAAAGATAGCCTCTTCAACAAATGGTGCTGAGAAACTGGGAATCCATATGAAGCAAAATGAAATTAGACCCTATCTCTCACCCTGCACAAAACTCAACTTAAAATAGATCAAGGATCTAGGAATTAGACCAGAGACCCTGCCTCAAATAGAAGAAAAATTGGGTCAAAATCTTCATCATGTTGGCTTAGGGCCAGACTTCCTTAACAAGACTCCTAAAGTGTTAAGAAATAAAATTAAAAATCAAAAAATGGGGTGGATTCAAACTAAAAAGCTTCTCAGCAAAGGAAACAATCAATGTGAGGAGGGAGCCTGCAGAGTGGGAAAAAATCTTTCCACGTGCCTCAGATAGACCACTAATCTCCAGGATTTATAAAAATCTCAAAACACTTAACAACAAAAATGCTAATAACCCAACCAACAATTGGCTAAGGAACTCAGCAGACACTTCACAGAAGGTATACAATTGATCAACAAATAAATGAAACAATGTTCAACATTACCAGTAATTAGAGAAATGTAAATCAAAACTTCTCAAGATTTCATCTTCTCCAGTCAGAATGGCTATTATCAAGAATATAAGCAACAATATGTGCTTATGAGGATGTGGGGAAAAAGGTACACTCATACATTGCTGGTGAGAATGCAAATTGGTGCAACCACTCTGAAAGGCAGTACGTAGATTCCTTAGAAAACTTAGAATGGAACCCCCATTTTGACCCACCTATCCCAC
Organism: Glaucomys volans; assembly: GCA_020662805.1. NCBI lineage: Eukaryota > Metazoa > Chordata > Mammalia > Rodentia > Sciuridae > Glaucomys > Glaucomys volans. Next base: position 607,510 of record JAJEJO010000485.1, read on the forward strand.
TCCTCAGCCTATACTCAAAGGACTTAAAATCAGCATAATACAGTAATGTAGCCACATCAATGTTTATAGAAGTTCAATTCATAATAGCTAAATTGTGGAACCAAACTAGATGTCCTTCAATAGATGAATGTGTAAAGAAACTGTGGTATATATACACAATGGAATATTACTCAGCTTTAAAGAATAAAATTATGACATTTGCAGGTAAATGGATGAAGTTGGAGAATATCATTCTAAATGAAATATACCAATCCCAAAAACCAAAGGCCAAATGTGTCCTCTGATAAGTGGATGATGACACATAATTGGGGGGGGGGGCGGTAAGGGAAGATTGGAGGAACTTTGGATTGGGCAGAGGGGAACAAGGGGAGGTGAGGGAGCAGGGAGGTGGGGAAAATGGTGAGTGAGATGGATATCATTACCCTATGTACATGTATGATTTTACAAACAGTGTGACTCTACATCCTGTACAACCAGGGAAATGAAAACCTGTACTCCATTTGTGTACAATAGATTGAAATGCATTCCGCTGTCATGTATAACTAAAGAGAACAAATTGAAATATAAAAAGGAATGAAAGAAAAAAAATGAAAATGGGTACAAATATACCATAGAATATTACTCAACCATAAAGAAGAATGAAATTGTGGCATTTGCCAGTAAATGGATGGAGCTGGAGAGGATCATCCTAAGTGAAATAAGTCAATCCCAAAAAACCAAAGGGCAAATGTTCTCTCTAATAGGTGGATACTAACACACAATCAGGGGTGGGGGTAGAATAGAAGTTTTTTGGAATATTAATTATTTAAATATTTGTTAGAACTCTGCAGTCTCCAGTCTCTGGTCTTAGGTTGCTATTTCATTTTTTCGTATTTTTTGTGTTTGCATGTATTTGTGTGATGTAATACATTACTTATCAAAGAATTCATCTATTTCTTCCAGGCTATGCAATTTGTTGGTATATAATCATTCATAGTTGTCTCATGTATTTTTTAAAAATTTTGTGACATCCCTTAAGTATCTATACTTTTAATTCTGTTTATATAGGAGTCTTCTTTCTTTTTCTTAGTCCATTTATGGATCTATTAACTTTTTTAACGTTTTCTCAAAAATGCAATTTTTGGATTTGTGATATTTACTATTGTTATTCTAATCTCTATTTCATTATCTCTGGTTCAATCTTTATCATTTCTTCCCTTCTTCTAACTTTAGGCTTAGTTTGTTTTTATTTTTCAAGTGTTTTCATGTTTAAGGATAGATAGCTGATGTTTTTATTCTTACTTTCTTTTTCCCTCCCTGTGCCTCCCTAACTCCCTCCCTTCCTCCCTCCCTCCTTCCCTAACTCCCTTCCTACTGTAAAATATGTACCACTATATAATTCCAATTTAGTACTGTCATTGCTGTATCCTCTCTTCTTCGAGTACATTGTTTTTATTTCCATTTGTCTCTTTATAAAAGTCACTGTGATTTCATCTTTGTTACATCAGTTTTTTTACTTTATTTTTCACATATTTATGGATTTTCATTTTCTTCTGCTATACATTTCACTTTTTACCTCATTATGGCCAGAGACAAGAGTTTATATAATTCCATTTTTCCTAAATATGCAAAGACTTGTGGCCTAATGGATTTTCTATTTGGAGGACTATTTGACCTTTCAAAGAATGGGTTTTCGGCAGTTGGTGAGTCAGTGAATGTCTTTGAGGTGAAATTGGTCCTCGGTCTTATTACTAGCCTCTGTTCTCTTATTGATCTTCTGTGTGATTGTTCTATCCATAACTGAAAGCAGAATATTACAAAATCCTACAATTTGGGGATCTGCTGTATATTTTTAAATGCTCATATTCACCTCATGTATTTAGGTTGTGTAATATTTTGTTTATGTATATTTATAGTCATTATACTTTCCTGGCAAGTTTACTTTTATCATTTTATATGTTCATTTTCTGTGTCTTGTGAAAATTTTTGTTATAAATCTCCCTTATCTGACATATTTTGCCTCCCCCCAAACCCCATTTTCCTTAGGTTTACATTTGCATGGAATATCTTTTTCTAGCCTTTAACTTGTAGATTATTTATGTCCTTATATCTAAAATGAGTTTATGATAGGCAGTATGTGATTGATTCTTGATTTTTGCAAATTTATTCAGACATCCATCTTTTAGTTGTTTGTTAACATGTTCATGTTTGAAGTAATTATAGAAATGAAAGAAATTAATATTGTCATTTGTTCTTTTCTGTCCTACACATTCTTAGTTTCCCCTTTCCTCTCCTGTTGGTTTACTTTGTGTTTCATTGATTTGTTTTGTAGTGACATGCTTTTATTCTCTTCTCATTTTCTTTTGTGTATATTATGTAGGCATTTTCTTGGTGGTTAGCATTGCAACTTCATAAAGCATCCCAAAGTTATAACAATCCATTTTAAACTGATGTCAACTTCACTTCATTCCCATATACAAATTCCTTTATTTATATCTCTAACACTTTCTTGATTTATATACCTTAAGTCAAAAATTGCATCTTTGTAGATTGAGTGCCCATTAACATATTTTAACTTCCTCCAAATGCTATTTAAAAATGGTTCTATCCAGTTTTAGTAGGTGATTATTTCACCTATATTATAATGTTACAGGATCCTATGTTTATTTTTAACAGTTTTTTTTATACTACCATGTAGGTTTATGTTGCCATTTTTTTTCTATTTTTTTCTTTTTATTTACTTATTGATTCATTGAATACAAATGGAGTACAGCTATTGTTTCACTGGTTGTACAAAAGTAGAGTCACACCATCTGTGCGTTCATGCATGTACACAGGGCAATGGTATCTGTCA
>JAJEJO010000485.1:615944-663223 GCA_020662805.1 Glaucomys volans
ATCTGCTGATATACATATCGATTTCCCCCTGTAGGTAATCTGATTCTTTTCTCTCGCAGCCTTTAAAATTCTATCTTTGTTTTGTATGTTAGGCATTTTCATTATAATGTGCCTTGGTGTGGATCTGTTGTAATTCTGTGCATTTAGTGTCCTGTAAGCTTCTTGTATTGATTTTCCATCTCATTCATCATATTAGGGAAATTTTCTGATAATATTTCCTTGAATAGATTATTCATACCCTTGGTTTGTATCTCTGCGCCTTCCTCAATCCCGATTACTCTTAAATTTGGTCTTTTCATGATGTCCCATATTTCTTGGAGGGTTCGTTAGTGATTCCTAACCATCTTCTCTGTTTGTTTGACTTTGTTTTCAAGATTAAATATTTTGTCTTCATTGTCTGAGGTTCTGTCTTCCAAGTGATCTATTCTGTTAATTATGCTTTCTATTGAGTTTTTAACTTGGTTTATTGTTTCCTTCATTTCCTTGTTTCCTTCAATAATTTCTGTTTGTTTTTTTCTCAGAATTTCTATCTCTTTATTGAAGTAATCTTTGCTTCCTGCAATTGCTCTATTAGCTGATTATTCATAGCCTGAATCTGCTCTCTCGTCACATCATTCTCTTCTCGGATCACTTTAATTATGAACATTCTGAACTCCATTTCTGTCATTCCTTCTACCATGCTGTCTTTGGGTTCTCTTCATATATCATCTAGGTTTAATTGGGACAGTTTCTTCCCGTGTTTTTTCATGGTGCTCGTGCATCTTCCCCTCTGTTGCTTGAGGGGTGCTTGATCAAGTGGTGACCCAAGAAAGGTGCTGTCCCACTACCTCCAGTTTGGGAATGATCAATGCTTCTGGGCAGAGGCAGCCTAGGGTTGATAGACAATTAGATACAGCAAGGTGGTAGACTCCGGGCCTGGGTGTGGGCCTGGGCACTAGATCAAGTTGGGGTGGTGTCACAGAACTGTGCTCAGTGATGGAGACACTGGGCTTGAGAGCCCAGGCTGACCTGAACTCCTCACTGGGGATTCAGGCAGGGCAGGTGGTTGCTCTCTCCTGGGGACACTGTAAGCTGGCGCCAAAGGCCCTAAGCTCCCCGCTGGAGTCAACAATCCCAGAGGCTCCAAGCCAGACCACTCCAGATGCCGCTGGAGGCCCCAGGAAGCTGGAAATGGCCCCCCTCTGCCAGGGAACCTGCCAAACTCGGAGCAGTTCCAACTCCCCGCCAGAGTCAGTGATCCCCGGGGCTTCTGGCCGACCTCTCCAGACGCTGCTGGAGGCCCCACGAAGCTGGAAACAGGCCCTCTCCACCAGGGAAGCCGCCAAAATGTCGTGGAGTAGTTCCAACTCCCCGCCAGAGTCCGTGATCCCAGAGTTTCCCGGCCGGACCTTCCCAGACGTTGCTGGAGGCCCCAGGTAGCCTGAGATGCTCGGTCTCTGCCTGGGAGGCCGCCAGCTGGTGCCGGAGCCATGGCCAGGGACTCCAAAGCCGCTGCTGGGGACCCACACTCACTTGTTGGCTGGCGCAGACCCAGGTCGGTGGCTCTGAAGCAGCTGCAGTGTCCGGTGCTCCAGGATGGTAACTGCCCGAGGCGGGGCCGAGCCCAGCCCAGCTGAGTTGGTTTTGGAGCGGCACCTGGGGACCCCTTATATGTGCTTTGAATATAAAATCTCGTTGAGAGTCATATTCCTGCTGTTTGAATCCCGAGCAAGTAGGAATCCACGGAGCAAGTAGGAATGCAGCCTTCCTCTAGCCCGCCATCTTGGATCTCCTATGTTGCCAATTTTTTGTCCTCTCATGTCAACTTGTAGGACTTCTTTTAGAATTTCTAATGTTATGAACTTCTTCAGATTTTAATTTCTCTTTATTTTTAAAAGTGACTTTTACCTGACATCAAATTCTGATTTGGCAGAATTTTTTTTTCTTTCAGTACTTTGAATATATCTTTCCATTATGTTCTAGTCTTCAGGTTTCTTCTACAAAATCTGATGATGATCTAATAGAAGCTTCCATCTATGAGAAAAGTCACTTTTGTTATTTGCAAGATTACCTCTTTCATAATGTGACAGCTTCCTAAAGGTGTGTTTCATTATAGTTCATTTTATATTTATTGTTGTGGATTTTTTGAGCTTTTGGAATTTATGGATCTATTTCTTTTTTCAGATTTGGGAAATTCCCAGTCATTGTTTCTTCAAAGCGAGTCTGCCCTTTTCTCTTTCTTCTCATCTGGAATTTCAATGATGTGGATTATGCCCTGCTCAATGGTATTGCACAAATCCCTTAGACTATTTTAATTTTTATTTCTTTTCTTTTCTCTCCTTTGCCTCAGTTATATCAAAATTCTCGTCATCTAGTTCACAGATATTTTATTCTGCTTGGTCAAATCTGCTGTTAAATCAATTCACTGAAATTTTTCATTTCAGATATTATATTCTTAATTTCCAGATTTTTTCTTCTTTATACTTTATTTCTTTGTTGATATTCTTATTTTATCCCCACATTCTTCAGATTCCATTTAGTTTTCTGTCTGCACCCTTGTAATCCATTGAGCATCTTTAAGACAATAATTTTGAATTATATGTCAGTCAGTTCATATAAATTTACTTCTATAAATTTAGGTTCAATTTCTGTAAATTTAACTGGATTCTTAACATGTATCATGGTTACCTATTACTGTAAAGTTTTTGTTTGTTTTCTTTTTCCTTTTTGATATTTCGATAATTGAAAACTCAGGCAACTCTCCTAGACATTTAGGTCCGGTTTCATACAAAAATGTCTTTCTAAACACTGCCGGGATAGAGATTCTACAGAATTCTCAGACTTTGTCTGGGCATTGTCATCTATGGGACTGTGTGTGATCTTTGTGAAGAGGTTTGCTACAGTGTTATGGTGTCTCTCTTATTGTATTATATAATGACCCAGGACCTTTCCTTAGCATCTATTTGTGGTACCTTATATACTAGTATAAGGTTGATTTCATTATTCTCAGGAATTTTCAACATAGCACCCATTTTTGTCCATTTTTGGATAGAAGCAAGATAGAAATCAGTCCTTTGGGCAGTTTCCATTTACAATAAATAGATTTATATGCTTATGCAGTCTTTTCATACAAAATTTCCTTTCAAACCAATGCTAAAATTCTTCACTAAATGAGCAATAATAACATATAAGATTTAAATAAGAATAAAATATACTACCAAATTTCCATTCATATGAGGAACATATTTAAATCATTCATTTACATCACATAACAATAACTTTCAGAGGAAAAATATGCAAAAATTTCAATAAATATCTTTTTATTATCTTACTAGTTTGTATTTTGTAGATAATTCTAGACCTGCTCCAATAGCAGTACTATTGTCCTTACATTTGCTTTTAATAATTTTTAGGCAAAAAGCAAGTACATTTTTATTACTACATTTGTACACAGTGTATTCTATTTCATAACCTATATACTTCTTGTTGTGCTATATCATTGGTGGTCACAAACAAAAAGTTAGCATCCTAAATACAAATGCTTTGATAAAAATTTTGGCTTCACTAGATACCTTGGTTTAAAATGTTAAATTTGGTGAGAAGCCAAGATTTTTTTTTAAGGTATTGGAAAAAATATAATTGGAAAAATTGTGACTATTACTCTAAGTGAGTTCAGTTTTAACAGCTCAATATAATATGTTTCTTCCTATATCAATAACTCACATATAATATAGAACTGTATGAAATCATTTATAGTTATGCACCAAAAGAAGTGTATTACAATGAGATGGAATTTATTTAAGAAACATGGTATGTGAATTTAAAATTTGATTTAAAGGAGCCAGATGATTTTTAAATTTAAATCTAACCATGAAATGGGAAGTCATGTCGTAGACATAACCATTCTATAGAAATTACATTACCTAGTTTTCAGGAAATATAAAATAGAAACAAGGGATGAGAGAAAATGCATTATAAAAATATCTTAACTTAGGAAATAAAAATGATATTTTAATAATCATGATGATAGGTTTATTGAAATAGTTAATATTTGGTTGGCTTGACTATAACTTGTTTGTGGAAAAGGAGTTTTATGAAAGCAAATATTAATAAATAAGGAGCATTTCAACATTTAGTAGAGAAAACATTCATAGAGGATTTGAACTGAATGTTGTTGCAATTAGCCAATATAATAAACTGAAATTCAATTAATGTCTTCATTTGTGATACTTTTCCCTTTTTGATATTAATAATCATACATCTCTTGAAGAAATCTGATTAGTAAGGTTGCATGATACCTATTTAAATCACCACTGTATCTCTAACTCAGAGTAAATAATAGCTTTTGGCAACAATAAAATGTGACTAATGGCCTTGCTCATGTAAACACTGTAAGGAAGAAGCTGAATCACTCATGGAAAGTCATGATTGGTGGAATGAATAAGTGGTAATTGGTTCACATTAAACAAACAAAAGACACTATCATATATTAATACATTCAGAGTTTATTACAGTTTAGACAGATATTCTAATCAACAGTGACAGCAATTGAATAGATTGGTTGCACCCAAAGGTGCTGTTTATTAATTTATCTTAACAAATTATGATGTTGTGTCAAGGTAAATTATGTTTCTTCATATGTTGCAGGTTTTCTTTTGAAACTTGAATCAAGCAAGATGTTTATTCATTCATCCTTTATAAAATGATTTTAGATAAATATTTTGCTATTTTTAAGGAACTATGATTTTAGTTGTTTTTGAATGACTTTTTAAAAATAGTAATAAAGAATGATACTTGAACAGTTCGTCAGATTTTCAGAGATTCATAGTAAACTCTGCTTACTTTTCCTTACATTTAAACTGTGAGCAATAATGTTCCATTTAACTTTTGGTGTTTAACATGCAGCATGTGATAAAATAAGGGTATATTTGAAAGTCTAAAAATCGTTGCATTGTGTAAAAATGATAAATTATGTAAAGAAATTAATATTAAGAATGTAACCAAGAAGACTATCACATGACTTTTGTATTTTTTTTTGACTTTTGTATTTTTAATATTAGAATGTCAGGGCTATTTTACATGTAGGATTCTCTCAGTGCAAAACAAAAGGAAAAATGTTTTCAAATGGAATTTACATACACTTTGTAAACATATTTTATTATGTTTGCTTATTTTGTGACAAGTTTTACCCTGTTAAATTGATGCTATGAATCCAATAAAATTGTGCTTTAGTATATACCTCCAACACTATCTACAAATTATATGTGAATATGTTTATATATATACATATACATGTATGTATGCATATATATGAACATGTGTATATGGATGCATATACACATACATATACTATGCATGCATGTATATGAGCAGATTCTATATATATATGAACAATATATATAAAAGTTCATATGAAATATAACATAATTATATATAAAAATTACATCAAGTTTGAGTTTCTCACTCTCCCTTGGTCTTTTACTTTCTCTGTAGGTATATTTACATGTGTATAAATAGACATTGAAAAACTTTAAGTATGTATGTGCTAGTACTGAGGAACGAGCAAAACCTAATTTTCTGGGAATACAGTTTAGAGCTTTAGAGATTTATAAAATCATTGAAAAAAACTAATTTAATCTGTTATTTAAAACATGTGAGTGAAGTCTTTAGATACAGTTATGAACCAAAAGAAGACTAATACTAATGAATACTTATACACATATTTATACAATTTGATGATTCCATTATAGAGCCTTATTAATTAATTCATTTATTCCATTTGTTCAATAGATATTTATAGAATATTTGATATGTGACAGTCATCTGAATTGGTACTTCAGAAGAACTTGTAAACATGACAAATACAGCATTTAATCTCACAGATCTTCACTTCTAGAGAAAATCCAAAAGACAGTGTACAATTAAATTACATTAATTTAATATTGATGCTGAAAAAAAATCTGGGGTCAAAGAAGTAAGATGATGAAAGAAGGCTTCGGTTTAGATACAATATTTACATATGCTTGTGGGTTGAAAAGCAGATAGATATATGACAGAAGAAAGAATTATTAGCATTTAATTTTAGGTGAAGGAAATGATACATGGAAAGGCCTGTGCAATCAAAAATTAATAAATGTACGAATAAAAAAAGGAATAATTTGAAAGGTGTTTATTAACTAATAGTGAGAGTGACAGCAGGTAGACTTGGAAAGCTAGACAGGGAGATGTCAATCAGAACAGATACTGAGGTTTGGTTCTAATTTCAGTGGGAAAAAATCAAATACAAACAGTGTCATCTGACTTGCATTTTGAAAGCTCAATTTGCTTCTGTATGGAAGATGGGTTGTTTTGAATTAGTAGACATTGTGTAGCATTTAGGTAACTGTGCTGTTTCAGATAGGATTTCTGTGTGTCACAGATACTTTTTTCAATTGCTGTCTGGTGAGATGATGGTCAGGACAAGAAAGACAGGTTCAACCCCTCAAGAAATTATAAAACTACAATTTATTGAACAAATATATTAAGAAACATTTATATTCTGTACATAACCATTCTTTAAATCAAGTATACAATTCTCTATAGACCATTTACTTAATAGTTAAATGTTCTCAGAATTGAATAGAACACCTTTAAAAATTTTTCAGCTTGAAATAGAGTTATGTTAGCCAATTACAATGATCTTCAACTGCTATGTGAATTAGCAGTCTTATTTTGAGTTAAATAACAAATTCTTTTTGTAAGCAGATGAACCAAAGAAAATAAAACACAGAGGTGTACTATGGTAGTACTTTTTGCTGTATGAGCCAGCTTTAAAGCAGTTATATGTCATTTTCTTGAAAACAGTTAAACCTTATAATGAATGTGAAACTTTAAAACTTGATAGGAAGCCAACCTCCTCACTAAGGAAACAACGAGCGTCTCCTGGAGAGAGCACCAGCCTGTGGCTGCCTGAATCCCCAGCGCAGAGCTCAGGCCTGCCTGGGTCATCAAGCCCAGTGTCTCCATCACTGAGCACAGGTCTGCGCCCCCCTCCCCAACTTGGTCTAGTGCCCAGGCCCACACACTGGCCCGGAGTCTAGTGCCTGTGCTGCGACTGATTGTCTATCAACACCAGGTCGCCTCTGCCCAGAAGCATTGATCATTCCCAACCCGGAGGTAGTGGGACAGCACCCTTCTCGGGTCACCGCTTGTTCAAGCACCTCTCAAACATCAGGCCATTGAAAAATAAGAGGTTTGAACTGTACAGTATATTTTTATCGCAGAATGTTTTTAAATTAGTTGATTACTATGATTATTCCTAATATACCCACTATATTCCTTTTTCTTTTACTAATATTCTTATCACTCTATCTTCCTCTTATATATCCATTTCCTTGGAGAATCTCTTTTTTCTCGTGCTCACAACCTATTTCTTTTAATTCCACTTCCACTATTCATATGACATAGTATAACTATAGATTCACTTCTTATCTCATTAGTGTTTTGTCCTATACCCCTCCTCATCCTCCCTGTCCAACATTAGAAATTGCAGTCCTTATTGCAAACTTACTGGTTATGCTGTAGATAATAATTTGAACTCATCTCTGTTTATTAAGACAACACTGTTAACATCTTAATAGATAATAATATAACTTAATAACTATTTAGATTAAGGATACATTTTGTTTATGTGGTGTGCTGCTAATATTGATCTCTCAGTTCAAGGGGAGGTATTGAAAATAGGCAGGAACCCTGTAAGTCTTTAAGGGGAAACTGCAGTACTTAGGATTCACACTACTGGAGGGGAAGATACACTAGTAACATGAGAAAACATGTTGGGAAGAAAATGTCCCAAACCAATCCAGATAATATACCAAAAGAACCCAATGACAACATGGCAGAAGCATTGTCAGAAAGGGAGTTGTACATAATTAAAATGATCTGAGAAGTGAATGAGGAGTCATGAGAGTAAATGCAGGCAATGCTAAAAGAGCAACTGCAGGAAGCTAAAGATCGTTTCAATAAAGAGAGATTCTGAAAAAAAAAAAAAGCCCGAAATCCTTGAAATGAAGGTTATAATAAACCAAATTAAAAACTCAATAGAAAGCTTAACCAACAGGCTAAATCACTTAGAAGACAGAACCTCAGACAATGAAGACAAAATATTTAATCTTGAAAACTAAGGAAACAAAAATTTTTGATACAACGTTATAAATGAAATCTTGAAAGTAGGAAGAATGAAGTGAAGCACTTCATTTGATGAGCACTGAGAGTGGCTCGAACTTTAAGAAATCAAGCAAGGGTTTCAGATTGCAGAAGGTGCAGGATTGCTCTATAATTCATGAAGCACTTACAGCAACCCTTTATGTGTATTACAAGTAAGAATAAAGAGACATAAGAGTGTTTATTCAATTTGCCCAGCTAGTCGCTGATGAGTATGAAATAGGCCATTAGAGTTTAGAATTTGTCCTTTTAATCGCTATGCTGCCAACCCTCCTCACCTACATAAAATAAATGCCTTCCAAAGCTATTAAAATGCTTTTCAAAGGTGCCAACCCATTATTTACCAGTGAACTTCTCAGTGCTTTGGCAAAGCCAATGACTTTCTGCCCCTATAAAGGGCTATAGATATGAAATGGGTAGCTTACAGATTATAAATCCTCTCTAACTTACCCTTTCTCCACATGTGTACATGCAGACTTTTTTTTTTCTTTGTAAACTTCAAAGGGAAAGGAATGACTATGCAGTCTAGAAAATGAAGCACTTAGATCTTTTGCACGTTTGTTGATAGTAGTTCTGTTTCATTCCTCCAGAAATTTAAATGTACTTTTTCCTCTTGACTAAAGAGGTAGATCTTTTTGAGAAAAGGCAAATGGAACCTCCTATAAGCATGTCTTTATTTTCCAAAGCAGCAATGGATAAGAACATAAACTATGGAATCATACTTTACATATTAAAATTAAAATTCTAAAATATAAATGCATATTAAACTTATCTTACTACAGTGATAGGTGCATATCTATGTTTACAGCAGAACAATTCACAATAGCCAAACTATGGAATCAGTCTAGGTATCCATCAGTGGATGAATAGATAAAGAAAATGTTGTGTGTATACACAATGGAGTCTTATTGATCCATAAAGAAAAAATGAAATGATGCCATTTGCAGGAAACTGGATGGAACTTGGGACCATCATGTTAAGTGAAATAAGTCAAACTCAGGTTAAGGACCCTATGTTTTCTCTCATATGCAGAAGCTAGAGAGCAAAAAGGCAAACAAGAGTAGGGGTGTAGCTCTTAAAATCAAAGGGAGATCAATAGAGGAAAGGGAATGGGGTGGGAGGCAGGGAAGGAAGAAAGAAATGCTGGGAAGAGATTGGCCAAATTATGAGTGCATGTATGCATATGTAACAACAAATCTCACCCCATCCCAACAACTACAATGCACCAAAAATGAGAAAAACATATGACCTTACATAAATATCTTAGTTATTTTGAACTTAATTTCTTCATATGTACTTGGCTATTATAATAGCATCCATTTAATAGAATTACTACTTGTTTTATAGAGTACTTAGAAAAGTGTGTGGTACATAGTGATAATGTTTAGGTATCTTATTAATCAAAATGAATAACACAACTCTCAAAAGATAAGGTAATTTATTCAACCATGTATTCAACTAAAATATTAAATCCAAGAAATGTTTTCCTTTCACATTCCTCTTTTAATTTTAATTTTGAAACAAACTCACACAAGTGTTGCCAAAAATAGAAATACCAAACATACAAATGAGTTCAAGTAAAACAGACATGATGAGCACACTTGATCACTAAATCCTCTGTTCATGATACTAGAATATAAGTTTTTCAAAATGTTACTGTTGGAGAAATTTAACAAAGTGCACAAGGGAGCTTGGTATTACTTTGTTTTATGATTGCATGTGAATCTAAAAGCTATCTCAATTAAATAATACATGTATATATATATTCCATCTATCCTATGTTCAGTTCCTCCATTATTAACATCACTTATATCCATAGAACAATTATAGCTAAGCTAATGTTGGTAGGATACTATTGATTATGCACATACTTTATTTAGATTTCATCCATTTTTGTATCAATCCCTCATTTCTGTTTCAATATCTAATCAAGTTTGTGGTTAGTTGTAATTTCTCCTTAGTCTCATCTATTCTGTGGCAGTTCATTAGTCTTTCCTTTTCTTTCATGACGTTGACACATTCTGAAGAGTATCAATCTGTTACTTTATAGAATATCCCTCAGTTTGGTTTGTGTGATTTTTTTCATGATTATTTTTAGGGTGTGCACGTTAGGAAAGACGCCACAGAAAAGATGTGTTAGGCTGCTATGTGATGGCTATTTTACACTAAAGACATAGGAGAAGAATGGAGCTCACCAAAAAAAATAATAATAATAATAACTTTGGAAAATAGTGTTAGATAGAAATTCACATTCACTTAATTATCAATGATTTCTGGGGGATTAAATGATTGGGCCTTGAAAAATAAGAGTGGGTTACTACGTTTTTAATCAAACAGTGACTTCGTAACTGCTGTTTCAGAAACTTCTCTTAAAACAAATAGATAAAAGGTATGCTGTAGGACTCTTAAAATGAATAAACAAGCAGGTCTTGGCTGCAGTGTCTGATTTCATGAGCTAAAAATACAAGTTTTACATATATATGTGTATGTATACACATATATATGTAAATCAGTAACAGTAGTTTTATTTTTATTTTGAGAGAAGAAAGACACTCTTAGATATTCCCAGTAGTACTTTATAATGAAATAATGATAGTAACATGACATTGTTTAAACATGTTCTGATACAAGCAGTTGCATATGGAATTGATTCACACCCATCAGCTTGATTCCTGCTGTTCCACTGTGTCTCCTCTTAAAACATGCACATGCCATCATTAGTAATCACTATGACAACTGGTTTGATAAGAAAAATACCAAAGTTTGGTTCACAGATGTACAGCCTATATGGGCTACTTGCAGTGACCCAAATATACTACAACAGCATTAAAAGCACACTTTTACATAATTCTAAATGACGGTGAAGGAAGCCAAACTTATTTTTATTTTTACTTCAAAGGAGAAAAGGTATGAGATGAAGCTTTATTAATAATTCTTTTATAAAATAGTCAGATGTTTACAAAAACTAAAAGATATAAATTAAATAGAAATTTGGTTTATGTAGAATATGTTAAAATGCATTCTAGTGTCATGTATAACTAATTAGAACAAATAAAAAAAGAAGTTTGGGAAGATATATTAATGGACCTCCTAATTTGTGATCAAATAATAAGACTAGGAGTTTCTCATACGCATATTCATTCAAATGCTCTCAGGGTAGAGAAATCTTGTAACAATAAAAGATTACATGAATATTTGTTTTGTGAGGTAGGTAAGGATTCTTTCTTATATAATAGAAACAGATCTGGGTTGCAGGCTGGAGAACATAACAATTTCAAGAAAACAGCCCTCACCTAAGACTGATCTTACTAGTCCTACATCCACATCTCAGTGCCAGAGACCTGAGACCCAGTCAACCACCTAGTGAATGATGTTTACATTGGAATCCATATGTTATACAGAGGACCAAGATTCATTTGAAGCAATATTGACAATTGTTCTGGATTTACTGTCTCCCTACCCCTCAGGATTTCCATTCTTTCATTTATTCCTTATGTATTTCTGCCATACACAGTGTTCTAGCAGTCCACCAACACTGTGTCTGGAAAAGAAACTCAATTCCAACAATGAAAAATGAAAGCAAATTGGTCTCACATACTTTAAACTCTGATATACCCACACCTTACTAAAATCTTTTAATTTTTCTTAGGATAAAATCCAATATGATTAATGTGGCCTACAAGGACCTATATTACCTGGCTTCTGTCTTTTTCAAAGCATGATCTCCAATTACTCCTTCCTTAATTCTCTGTGTGTCAGCCATGCTGACTTTTTGTTTTCCTATCTTGTCTGTATCAGTCAACTCTGTATTTCTGTGACCAGAATACTCAATGAGAGCAATTTATGGATGGAAAAGTTTATTTTAGCTCATGTTTTCTGAGATGTAGTCCAAGGTTGGCCAAGTCCATTGCTCTGGGCCCAAGGTAAGGCCAAACAACACAGCAGAAGGGCAGGGAGAAGGAATTGTCCATTCATGGCAGCTAGGAAACAGAGCAGGAAAAGGAATTCAGGGAAGTTGTACTTTCCCAGGTCATGCCCACAGTGACCTACCTCCACTAAACGTGCTGTATTTATCTACAGTTAAGACATGGTCAGTCCATTCAATTTAGGAAGGACTGATTAGGTTACAGTTCTCATAATTCAATCATTTCACCTCTGAGTATTTCTGAATTAACATAGGGGGCATCTCATATTCAAACCATAATATTGTTCAATATCAGGGACCTTGTAGGAGATGTTCCTAAACGTGTAACTATCTCAGTTTGTCTTCAATTTCTCATATAGCTCACCTTTAATCACTATTCAGATGTCAGACTGAATGATGATACCACAAAGAAACTTCTTCCCACTTCACAGACTATATCAGTGATTTTTTAATGCTTTTGTGCCTTTCTACACTTTTCTTTTCTTTGTTTTTTTTTTTGGTCACAATGCAATTGGTTGTGTAATAAGGATTTCCAAATGCCTTCCCCTTTGGAATAAGTCCTATAAGGTATACATAATTTTTAGCTGATTTATTTCTAACACAGTTTTAGTATATGCTAGGTACTCAAAAGTACTTGATGAATGAATGAATGAACGAATGAATGAATGAAGGAGTGAATGATTTTTGGGAGTACGAGTACTGGGGATTTACCCCAGAGGCAATTTACTATAGAACTGCATCTCCAGTTCTTTTAATTAATTAATTAATTTATTTATTTATTTATTATTTTAAATTTTGATACAGAGTCTCTCTAATTTGCTTAGGTCCTTGCTAAGTTGATGGGCTGATCTTGATCTTGTGATGCTTCTGTCTTAGCCTCCTGATTGACTAGGATTAAAGTTGTGTGCCACCACAGAACTTGAATGAATTCTAAATTCATTCTTACACAGAAATGAGATTTTTATAATTAATGAAAGAAAGAACATTCTTCCATCCACATGCTCACTACCATATTTCTCTTGTGATATCAGACTGGTTGGTGACTTGCAAGGTGAAAAACTCCATTCAGATATTATCATCCCAATATATCAGCCTTATTACTCTGTACCCTGTCACTTAATCTGACACTAGTAAGTACACTGGCAGCAGGATCAACCCTGGGGTATATACTAATCATTTAAATAATATTGTATATTCAGCATTAAGATCATGTTGTCAAATTATTTGAGGATTTCTTGAATTTATGAAAGCATTTTTATTATAGGCACATAGCACATTTATAATAAGCAAATTATCTGATAAAAGGAAAAACATGTTCCTGGATATTAAAAAAATAGTTGCACATTCAAACGCAATGCTCAGATGATGATGATACACTTGTCAAAACACAGTACAATTATATTATGAATAGGAGTTGATTTTGAATTTTAATTTTAATGGAGATTGGATATTTGAATTCTGTAGACATGTATTTGGATTTAATAACCATCAAATGCATGTTCAGATTGAATGACCAAGTCAATTATTTCTCCAGAAGTAGTTATTAAGAGAGATTTAAATACATAAGAATAGTAATGGAATAACTCATGAATATTCTATATTTCCAAAATTAATCACAAGTCAACTTCTTCTAGTCTATTTTTTTTGAATCAGTATTAGGTGATTTGGAGATGCTGATGAATTGCAAAGTAATGGAATGCTAATAACTTTTGTAAGGGGTAAGACAATGAAAGGATATTTAGAAGACATGCAGCACTTAGCAAAATTAATCTTATCTGCTACATATTTTGGGTATGACTTCCATTGTTTAGAAAGAGATTATTTCTAACTTACAGATTTCATATTATGAAGATGAAATGATAAAACACTAAACAAAATATTTTATTTTTAAAAATTATAGAATAATAAATTAATAATAAAGTACCAAAGAGAAGGTAAAATACCTGAGTGATGTTTACTCCTCTTGTTTATACATGTCTTAGTACATTTGGATTGCTATACCAAAAATAATATAAAGTGGGTAGTTTTTAAGCAAGATAAACTTATCTCTCACAGTTAATGAAGGTGAGGGTCCAAAATCAAAGCAGTGGAAGATGCAGCATCGAGCAAAGCCTTACTTCTCATTGATGGTGCCATCTTGTAGAGTCTTTACATAGTGCTGGGAACAAACAAGCTTCTGTATGCCTATTTTATAAGAGCACTGATCCTCTCCTTAGGGCTTCTCTTAGTCACTTTCCACAGGCTCCAACTCAGCAACAGAACTTTGGAGATTAGATTTCAATCTGTGAATTTGGAAGAGACACAAATATTCATATCATAATAGTATTTCATTTTATTGCAATAAAAATTAACAAAATTATACTCTAATTTAAAGTCAATACATCTTATGTTGTATGATAATTGAGTAAGAGAGGAAGGAATGTAAAGATACTGTGTATATAGACACACACCCAAACTCAAACATGTAGTCATAGCTAGCATTCATAGTTGCCTTCTTCCATTATCAATTCTATATTCCCATTGCCTTCATCAAGTATTTCAAAGGGTCATGGTTTTTCACTATGACTGAAAACTTCATCCATAAAGGGTCTGAGTCATTTCTACTTCTGTCTAGATTGTATTGTTGTAGGTCATTGACCTTAATCACAGAATATGGTGTTATGATTTGGATAAAAAGGTATTCCCCAAAAGCGTGTGTGTTAATGCAGAAATATTCACTTCTGACTTAATCACTGTATTCTAGTTTGAATAGACTAATTGTTTGTCTATTCTAATGGTAGGCAGGCTGAGTAAGGCTGGAGGATGTGTGTCACTTTGGGCATGTCTTGGAAGGGTTCATCTTCCCTGTGGCCCCTTCCCTTTCTCTCCCTGCTCCCTGGCCACCATGAATGGAGCAACACTATGCCACCATGCTCTTCTGACATGATGTTCTGAGTCATCTAGGTCACAAAGCAGTGGAGTTCACCCACATTAATTGAACATCTAACACTGTGGACCAAAATGACTTCTCCTCTGATAAGTTGTTCTTGTCAGATACTATGATCCCAGTGACAAAATGATAAGTAAAACATTTGGCCCTAACAATGAATCTTTCATATTCTATACATTTTTTTCTTATCTCTGTGGTGGACTAATAGTCAAATTTTCCCTTGGTGATCAGGATTAATCACCTTTGAGAATGAGTTTTTCTCAGGAGTGTGGGGAAGAGTTGACATTATAGATTTAGAGGACTGAGATCCAAAAGTGGCTATATGGCCGCTCTACTTGTGGTTCAATGGAAGAGTTTTGCCTGCTCCTGGAAGCATTCTTCCCTTCGGAACTAATACCTCCAGGACAGCAGAGCATGAATTCATGGGGATGGGAAACAATCATATTCCTAATGAGCTCTAGATGGAATAATAAATGGCTTCACTCCTTTTTTCATTCTTTGATCCATGGGTCTTTATAATTTGACTATAAAGAAATAGCACCATATATTCGATGCAGATTCAGAGTACCTGGAGAATAACCTCTGGAGAATCTTGACTCAAACTTGCTAGGTATCGCTGTCCAGCTGATGCAATAAATCAGTATTCAAAGATCATTCCTCTGTTCCATCAATTCAAGTATTTTACAGTATGGGAGAACATGGTAAGAACAGTGAATTCCATAAGCATGGGCCAATTGCCACTGTTCTTTGGGTGTGAACTGATTTCCTTGATGGGAAGCAATGCTGTGTGAAGTACCATTATGGTAAATAAGACATTCTGTAATGCTATGAGTGATAGTTTTGATGAAAGTATTGACTGTTAGAAGGCAGATCCATACCCAAAGTAAGTGTCCCTTCCATTAAGGACACTGTTGCCTGGTCCATGATGAAAGTGATACAATATAATCAACCTGCCACAGGATATCTAGCTGTTCATCCCAGGATATGGCACTATCCTGGGGACTCAATGTTGGCCTCTGGCTATGATTGAATATAGTTTATCCCCTTTACCACTCATTTTGAAATTTGATTCCCAGTACAATACTGTTGAGAGGTAGTGAGATCCTTAAGTCTTTGAGAGTCATTAATGCCTTCTTTTCAGAAGTGATTTCTTACTTTCCAAGATTGGATTAGTTATCATGATAGTGAGTAATTATAAAACAAGGCCAGCCCTAATGTTCTGTCTCTTCTGCATGTTTCCATTTGCCTTTCCATTTTTCTGCAATGTTATGACACAGCATGAAACCCTCACCAGAAGCAAAGTAGATGCTGATCCCATGTTCAAGAACTTTCCAGACTCTATGACCATGAGCTTAATAAACTTATATCCTTTATAAATCATCAAGCCTCTATACTTTGTTATAGCAACAGAAACAAAGACTAAACTATTGATGGCAGATAGTGTACTCAGCATAGACAAATCAGCCTTGATGATAGCAAATCCTATGTGACCAAACTCCAGCATAACCTGTATCCCTGCCACCATGACCACTTTGTTCAAGAGCCTATTGGACAATGACCAGGGTAGCTGGGCAAAGGATGACTGGTACCCACTGAGAAGTTCCTCCTATTCACTTGGCTATTAAAAAGTTCCTCAGCTGAGGTATTCTATCAATATGTATTCATAAGGAACATAAATTTCTTTATGCATTTGCACATTTAGAGAGGAAAATTTCTTCTCCAAATGTTCTTGTCAGCAATTTTGTACTCATATTCCTTCTAGGTACCTATCTGGCTGAAGTTCATGAATTGGCACATAATATATGCCTTTTTTTCCCAAGCAAAGTGCACAAACAACTGAATTTTCCAAAGTTCTGCCTACTGGGAATATTTTCCATCAGTTCTGTCATTCAGTGATGTTCTGGAAAGAGAAAATAGTACTCACCTGCTCACTTTTGTTGGGGCCGGCAAATTCTGAAGAACTTTCTTCCAAGGCCTGAGTCTTCTTTTCCTTTGTCAACTAATCATGCAAAACTTCCCCATAAAACTATACTTGCAAGCAGAAGAAGAGAAAGCAGTGTAGCAAGAGGGAGAACCTGCATTTGGACCACTTTTTCATGTAATTTACTTGTACCTTCAGAGCCTACTAAGGTCTCATCATATATATTTTACTTCTGTTTCATGACAGAATGATTCTGTGTACTTCCTTGTGGTTTGGTGGCTCTGATAACACCGAGTCCCTAAGGGGCAACTCAGATCTCATTATAATTTGGTAGCCCATGATTAAAGAGTCAATCTTTCCAAAAGCCCATTAGAAATCCAAGAGCTGTTTCTAAACAGTAAAGTAGTTACTTAAAGAGAATGAAAGATTATATGCTTCAAAATCCAAATGGATTGTGTCATGATTCACATACATGGACCTGCCAAAGGTCTCCCTAAGCATCCCTATCTGCTACTGACACTTCAGGTACCTTTGGGATTGTCTGTGTTATGTGGTCCAAACAACAAAGTATCTTTCATAGCAAGTGACCCCGTTGGAGAGCCTTTTTTTACTCTGGACCCCAGTTAAAACTAGCAACTTTTCAAGTTACACAGCAAATGGGCCAGAGTAATACAAAGAACACTAAGAAGCACTGTGCATCTTTGGGGGTGGGGATGTTATGCAGAGTGGGGTGCCAATGCAATAGTTTGTTTTTTACTTTGGAAGGGACTTTTCCACATGCTCCATAGCACTAGACCCCTGGAAATTTCTCTGAGGTAGAAAACTCCTGAATTTTATCCAGATTTTCTACCCTCTGACCAGTTAATGTCTTAGCAATGAATTTAGAATAGTTATTACTTCTTACTTAAAAGTCTTATAATTAAGTCATGTAAGAGACTACTATGATATCTTAAGGATGGTAAAGGAGATTCATATCTCTGTGGAATAAATTTTGACACAGGGATAGAGAATTGATGCACTCCAGATACAGGAAACTGGAAATGTATTGTTTTCTTGCCATCTGAAATCAAAGTATTTCTCATAATCGTATCATCTGGTACTAGCAACATACTAGGTACCAGGAGATGTGCTGATATGTTTGAGCAATAAAATTACATCTAGTACAGCACCTGGAATTGGATTTATCACCTGGTTAAACTTATGATAATCCACTCTCATTCTCTATGATCCATCTACCTTCTGCATAGGTCAAACAGTAGGTTGAATGGGGATGTGGTGGAAATCACCACCTTACAGCCTTAGTTCAGTCAGGCAAAAAGAAAAAAATCCACCCATCCTCTGAATTTTTGTTCTGTTTGGGCAAATTTGTTTGAGACAAATTTGATAATATATGCATATTAGGGAGATAAAGATATTTTTCTCAGTCCATCAAATAAAATGTTAACATCTTCATACACACCACATCAGACACAGAAATAAGCTGATTCTAATTAATTTAACACATAACATTAACTCTCACATATTTGGAGCTAGAGAAAATTTGGGTATGAAGAAGAACTAGAAGAATCACAGCCTCTGGGACAGAAGTCCCCTATGTTTCTCCTTTGCTAGAAAACAATGAACTCCTTTTTCCTTTTTCTCAAAACTGTGTCCTCATTATTGAATTGGAATTGGAACAAGGACCGAGCTTTCAGCAACAAATTTGGTGACCCAGATGGGACACAAGAGCAGTCCCTGGACAGGCCTGGTTTCTTGGGCAGTCCTGGTTCTTCAAGGAACCCCACTTACATGCTGAGGTTTCAAGGAGCACGTAAACTTGTTGTGAGCAAACTGTAGGAGAGTTAGGAGACAGGTGAGTTTGCCTCTGGTAGAACCAGAGGAGCTATTCCTGTGAGTAAAGGGAGGGATTGAGAGATCATCCCAGCAGCTGCTAAAGCTCCTTTTGCTTTAGGGAACTCCTTCCTTCTCTCCCTGAATTGTACAGGTTGCTCCATGATGGTCCACTTTGAGGAAAAGGAAACTGAACTCAGTAAAGTTGTTAGACCATTGGTCAGGGGAAGTCCCCTGTTGTGCATGCCAAAATCATTGATTCCACACATATGGTTACTCTTCATGGGAACATCTGGTCCCTCCTTCGGGGGACATTTATGGTGCCACTGGTGTAGGAATCATGGTTAAGCAGGAATCAAGAATCTAGGGATATTCACTCCCTTCTGATATAAGTTCTCATCTGTTTATTGGCTTTAGATTTGGGAATTCCCTCTCGTTGTCTGTATGTTTCTGTTTTGCTTGCATCTGTTACTGGCCCTTTCAAGACATGGCCAATACTGCATTGAACCTATAGGTAGTCTTTGAGAAATATCTTGACTGCTAAATTTAAAGATTCCCATCTGTTGGCCATGGTTTTTGGGCTCCTCTCTGGTTGTCTCTGTGTTTCTTTTTGCAATTGGAATTGGTCTGTCAGAGGTAAAGTAAGTTGAAGGGCCACCAATAGGTATAGGGCCGTCTAAGATAGTGATTTATTATAATGATCTGGCTTTTGAATAGTTTTCTGGAGTATTATACAATCTTGAACTTGGTCTGTCAAATGTACAATAAGTGGAAGAAATTTGTATGTGTAGGTCTGTCCATTTTAAAGATTCCCATCCATCAGCCCTGGTTTAGATGACCCTCTCTACTCTATTTTTTTGTTTCTGTTACTGGTCCATTAAGACATGGGACATGGTGTGTTGTTTGTTAGTCTCTTGAGCAGAGAGATCTTGTCTGCATGGACCACCTACAGGTATTAATCTGTCTGATAGAAAGATTTGTAATACAATCTGGCCTTTGAATGGTTTTTCTGGATTATTATATAATCTTGATGTTGAAATTGGTCTGTCAGGGGTAAAGTATGTGAACCAGATTTTGTATGTACAGGCATTTGCATGATTGCATAAGGGGTCTGAACCATTAGGAACTAAGTTGAAGGTGCCAAAAGGCATTTCCTCTGGTTTACAAGGATAGCAGGACACCAGAAGAATCTTTAAAAAGATTTAAATCTTTTAAACCCAGTGCTACCACTCCCTCACGGCACTGTGTCTCAGCCTGGCCTCAGGCAACCACAGATCATTTCACTGTGGTCAAGGACCCTAACCTGAAAGTGGGAAAAAAAATCCCAGGAAAGCTGCATGTGTAGAAAAAAGGCCAAAGAGAGTCTGGCCTCTGCCCTGCCTTTCAGCTCTTTTTGCCCAAGAAGGATGGAGGCTACTGGCCACAAAGGATGTGGTAGTAGGGTCCAGCACCCTTAGTGTATGACCTGGGGACAGGAGTGGTCTCCCCTTTTAAGATCTGACAGGATACTCCATTGTACCAGAGGATATCCATCACTGGGGCAAAGAAGTTCTTGCTGTAACAGTATCCCATCAAACTAAATGCATGGGATACTGGCAGAATAAACTACTACACCCAGAATAGTAAAAGATAGAAACTAAGGCCAACCCATGCTTTGCAGGCAGATTCTGCAAAAGGATCTTCAAGGAAGCCTAAAGAAAAGGATGGAAAGAGCCTCCTCTATTGCATATCAATATGCCTAGTATAAGAAAAAGGCCTACAAGGAGTATAAATGGCAGTGGGGAACTTTCTTAAAGTTGATGGCAATATGATAATGATAAGACAGACAGGCCAGGCTCAAAAATATCCTGTGCTCCCCTCCTTTGAATGCAACCTGGGAGAGAAAAGATTAAGACACAGTGTTTTTTAATATATATGCCAGATTGTCTGATTCCTCTCCTGGGATGAAATTTGATGTTTAAATTACATGCACAGGTAGCATTCCTAAGAATTGTTTCAGAATATGAATTTAAAAAAGGGTGTGAAACTAAAAATGATAAATGAAATTATGGATATGGAAATATTTTATATGGAAAATTAGAATGTAAGAGAAATGCTTCTGGATGAGAAAGTATTTTTTTCTTGTAAAGTAAAATTCTTGTGCTAAAGTCCAAGATGAAAGAGTACAAAACTAAGGATGTGACAAAGTTGTAAATGTTTAAGTAAGCACAGAAGGTTTGAAGAAGGTAAATCTCAAAAAAGTTTGTGATTAAATTGACTACAATTAGCACAGCTATAATAACCTTAATGTACTGATATGAAGCAAAATCTGAAATAGTGATCTCCTCTTATCTATTGAGATAATTTTCTTGTATTTTTAGATTTTATTACTTGGGGAGGCTAAGTTTAAAAGAATTAGAATTTGAACCTATTTTAAAGGCTTAAACAATTATTTTGTAACTAGTTAAACAAACAACTGTTATTTAAGTTATGACAACATAATAGCCAAAATATACGTGACTACTTATATATATATATGCATCTGAGAACTACATCTGTCTAAACCTTGTCTAAGTTTATAAAATGAAAATATGTAAGTTTACCAGCAAGATAGCCAATAAGTGCTCTCCTTTATACATTGTATCTGACATAGAAGGATCATACTGTCATTTGAAGACCTGGCTTATATCCATTTGCTTTGACTAAGTCAATTTCTGATTATTAAAATTGTTTTCTAAATGTTTAAGAGATCTAAGGCTATCCTTTGATTTTTGGTATCCCATGCAGACCTGTGATTATAGTTATCATAAACTGTGGATTCTGAATTGTACTCTGAAAGTGAAACTGAGTTAAATGTAAAGCTTTGGAGAGCACTTTGCCAAGTTGGTGCTCTCCAAACTAAAATTATCTGTAGCAATAGCCTCAGATTTATATAGAAATACCAAATTTGATTGGTATTTATCCATGTCATTTGATGTTCTGTAGTTGGACAAAGTAACCTGTTGTCAATAAGCTATATATACAATTTTGTATTACTCTTCACACTGGAATTGGAATTTAAATGTATTTTTGGAAGATAATAAGGAGAGCCTGATTTGTTTAAAGGTGACATTGCAAAACACAGAGGCATTTTGTCACTTTTTCCAAAATAACAAAGTTAAAAGCTCTCTTAGATTTTTTTTCTTGTTTGATTCATGTTTTAGATATAATGCTGCATTGTGTTATTTGTCAAAGCCTGCCTTACCTGAGATAAGACTATGCCTCCCACCTTAATCCATGTTAGAATGGCTCCAAAATAGGCTAGATTCATTTACAGTTGCATTCAAAAAATCAGATTTTGTTGTAAAGATTACTGTGATCGCAAAGTAAAAAAGGGATTCAATACATAACTAAATAAAGGTTTAAGATTATAAAAATCATTTTATTGGTTCATAGCTATTATACAAGTTGAATATTTTTTGATCTGTTAATTTCATTTTGTATTTTTCTTAGAGACTTTATAACTATCACCTGTTTGTGTTTTGCAGAGGTACTATTTCAAATAAAACAGCTTGAGTTAATTTGAGATAAGCCATCATCTATACAACAGGTAGTATATAATGCTGACTTCCAGTACTAATTCTGATCCCAAGTAAATGAAAGCAGTGACTGAAATGATAGATATTGAAGTTACAACCTGTTACTCCAACTGTTAGTCTGGCCTGCTGAATGCTTAAAACCAAAATCTTGTAGACCTAAGTCAAGAAAGTAAAAGGACCAATGAAAAACAGCCAACATTTTGGCCCTTGCCCTCTGAGGTCATCCAGGACCCAGAGAACAAGAGGACCCCTCTTGCGACATGCAACTCCAGTAAGTCACCCAATCTGCCAATCAGGGAGATCAAGAGGACCCGAAAGAACACTAAGCCAACCAGTATACATTCTGTAAAGAGGAGAGTCATTGGAGCAGGAAGTGTCCTTGATGCTTCCAAGAGAATCCACATATGGTCAGCCAGATGCTGACCCATCCTGGCAGATGGCACCACTGCTGGAGGAAAGCTAAAGGAGCCAAGAGGCTTCACACACATCCACAAGAGTGATCTCTGAGGAATCTCAACTCACTCTTAAGGGTAGATAGGAACAAGATCAGTTTTGACCAACTTGGTCCTCAACACCTGGCCGGAGAGTATAGCCTAAGCACAGTTCTACATGGCTATTTAAATGGAAAAACAATGTTTTCTTTTTAATGTAGCTTAAGATATACACTTGTGTCAACCCTACTTAAAGTAAGTAAAGTTGGAGCCATAGAGGAAGGACATGTGTGAGTGCATAATAATAACGTGCATAATAATAATAATAATAGTGCATAATAATAATAATAATAATAATAATGATCACAAAGGACTCTAGAGTCACAAGTTTGTCCTGAGTTAATGTAAACCTGATCTCATAGACTTACAAATCTTCCTAATCTCATACATTCATAAACTTGATCTGTTTTCCACGGATATGTTGAGTTACAATCTTCATGGTTTCGATAGATGGGCTGAAATGCTAATTGCTTTCATGCTAATTGTTTAGAAAAGGTAATTCTTTGTTATCTTGTTTATTGTCAGCTTAGAATGATCCCTGACCTATATATGACTTATCCAGTCACCAGCCACCCAGCGAGTGTGGACCTCTGGACTGCTCTGATGCTGAATATCCTTAACCGTCCATTCCCCCACATGATAGAGAATAAGGCTGTTGGGCTACTTCCCCCAACTTTACCCTCTTTCAGCAGCAAGAAGTTTGGAGATGTCGTTGCCCATTTTTCAACAGAAATGAAATATAGAAATTGACAGTGGAGAAAGGTAACAGTGGTCCACTTTATGCTTTGAATATAGTCATTGCTGCTCTGCCACTGCAGCTTATTTTTAAAATGGACATTTTTCTTTCTCTTCTCTCTCCCTGCTCCTCCCTCATCTCCCCTCTTTCTAATCTCAGGGGAAACAGGATTACTTTTCTTCCCCATTTTAGGCAGATTTATCTATCCTTGAATACACAGCCACAACCTGAATGAAGTAATCCAGACTTTGGGGAGGGTACCAGAAGATCTCAGAAATGACTATCTCCCAAATTAACAAGTGAATTACAACTCCAAAAGAGAACATGTGAAATGCAACCATTGAGTCACCTCTTTAAAAGCCCCCTATTCCTGCTAAAGGACAGAATCACAGCCTCTGGCACAGGAGCAAAGCAATAAACTTTTCCTTTTTCTCAAATAAATAAATAAATAAATTTAAAAATGATGATGATGTAGAGGAAGAAGAAGAAGAAATGGACATATATTTTGCTTCAAATTTAGAATATGTAAAAAATGAGATTAAGGTAGTTTTTTAGGAATAAGTTTTAGCTAAGCAAAAATAGGACAGAGCAGCCATGATCATGATTTAAATATGGTAGAGCAGTCTAACCTCATTAGAGCAATGGGTGTTGAATTTTCTTATCTTTTTCCAAACCAATTTATCCATATCTCCATTACTTTATGCATTAGGTAAAAATTTTTTAAAAAGCATTATTTATGTATCAGGCAATGATACAAGGAAAATAAGAAAATAGTAAAATAACATTATTATTTTCAAACACCTTTCAGTTTTCTCTGATACAATTGAGGGAACAAGCAGTTACAGAGTGGAGGACATCTCAAATAATAATGAAGTGGATGTAAAGGGAATGCTTGTAGATGATCACAAACAAATTTGGACAATAATATGTAGATCTGTATTGCTGAATTATAATGTACATAGGTGAGGGACAGCAGCCACTGAGGTAAAAAAAGTGATTACAAAAATGAACATGAATGCCTTTATAATACTAGAGAATATATATTTCATTTAAGAATCCATAAAAGGAGATTTGAGAATTTTATGGAATGTAATCATAGCATGGATGGTTTAGAAAATGTGTTGGAAAGAGACAAGTTTGCAAGAAATGAGTCTAGTTAGAAACCTGATGTGGTATTCCAGGTAAGAAATATTCAGAGTATTATATTATCATACTATTAGAAGAAGTAGAATATCTTTAATATACTCGTAAAGAGGAAAACAGTATAACAGCATGTGATTTAGAGGGCATGGATATTGGCATAAATGGGGATGGATAGGATACAGTTCCAAGTTAACCAAAGATGCTGTGATTAGGTAAATAGAGATACCTTGACTGAGATGTGGAAGAAAACAAAGCAAGAGAAAGCATTATCATTTTGATAATGTTTGTTAATTGGGGGACTAGAGAAGTAGAGTGATGGGTAATTATAAAAGATAAGTTTGGAAACGTATATAAACTTTAATGAATTTTAGAAAGATGAACATATGACTTGAAAGTATGTACTTTGATAAGACTTTTATGGTTATATTTTTATTGGTTCTTTCTAGTTATCCATGAGAATATACTATGACATAATTATAAAAGCATGGAATATAGTTGGTTCCAATTCAGTTCCCAGGATGTCCCCTGTCCTCTTCCCACTCCTATTCCTTTTCCTCTACTCCTACTAATCTTTCCGATATTTACTTGTAGTTTTTTGTTATTTTTTAGTGTCTTGTGGATGAACATGATGGTGAGACTCACTGTGCTATATTCATATAAGTACCTAGGAAAGTAAGGTCAGATTCATTCCACTGTCCTTCCGTTTCCCATTTCTCCTCCCTCTTGTTCTCCTTTGTCTGCTCCTTTGATCTCACTTCTATTCTTTTTTTAAATTTCATTATTTTAAAATATTTCTTCTTTATTAAGTACTTTTCTCTATTCTCATTTTTGAAGTGGCTGCTGTGAGAGGATGTTTCATATTTCATGCATAATTTGTTTCCAGGAGCTGTGGGGGAAACTACCAAGGAAAAAGAATATTCCTAAAACCCACAAGGGAACAATAAATGTATGCAGTTTAAACAAGGAATATTCAGAAAATTCAAGTTTTATTCATTGTTGCCATGATTTAAAAATCCAGTCAGGAAGGCACACTATGGTTTTCCTCCTTCAAATCAGTCTTGCTTTAAATGGGACTACATTATAAGGGAAGGGAAGAGATTAGATAATTGCAATCAACTAAGTTTGAAAAAGATTAATGTAGCAAAATTTCTGCTAATATTAATTTGGGTATAATTTAGAACGCATTCTTGTATTGCACCATCCATCATCGGCATGGGATACAGAAAAAATAAATAAGTAATTAAAAACACATTTATTATTGTATGTAAATGTTTGTTCCATTATCTAGGAGAGTTGCTAAAAGGAAAGATTTTGTTTTTAAAATTAAATATATTTTAATCTGGGTAATAGAGTGCTTTATAACCAGAGTCATAGCAAGAACTTCTTATACCAATCTAAAATTGGTCAACTGAAAAACAAATAAAAGCAGCATGCTGTTCACTGGTGTGCCCTACTATAATAAACATTTGTTCACCACCTTTCATTTTACATATTCTATTAGATAATTTTGCAAATGGTATCTCATCTAATTATCACAGGAGCTCTTAAAGATAGAAATTATTATTTCAATTTTTAAGTGACAGAACTAATATTCAAGGATGTAATTTGCTCTAGGTTCCTCAGTTGGTAAGTAGTAGCTGAACTCTGAGCTTGGATGACTCTGAGTTGCATGTTATCTCCAACGCAAAAGAAGTGCAGAAATGATTTTATAAAGATGGTTCTTTAGCAGACAGTATTTAAGATTCTTCCCTGTTTATCTCTCATCTATTTTTCCTCTAATCTACTTGGAAGGCCTTTCACCTCAGACCTGATTGGTTCACTTTCATTAAGTTCAGGATTTTGCTCAATTGTTTCTCTGTGTTCTCTTTTGTATTGCAAATCCACTGTCCCTCTTCACCATATTGTTTCCTACCACCTGGGAAGCATGTGGATGTCTGAAATAGTCTGAAAACTATAAGTAAACATAAATGAAATAAACTATAAGTAAAACTATAAATGATAAATATAAATACCAAAACTAAAAATAACATGTTAGTTAACCATGAACCCTTCTAGCCACTCCTTCACCTCCATTTCTTCTTCACCAGTTTCTCTACCACATAAATTACAATCTGTGCTCACCTCAACACCTCTGTGTGACATACACATTACAAATCTTGCTTCTAATTAACAAACTTCAAATATAGCTGCGGTCTCCTCCTTGATATAATCTATTCATTGAATTGTTCAGTCTTATTCTAATCTGACCAATATAAAGCATTGAAACCACTGACTATATTTTTAAAAATAATTGTCAAAGGACTCTCTGCAGATTTTCTTTGATTTTTGTTTTTCTTCCTCATTTTGTGCATTCAATAATTATTTTTCAAGTCATTTTACCACAGTAGTCATAAATCCTAGTCCAAACTTAAGTTTTCATAAATTCAGAAGGATGCTACAAACTGAAAGAAAAAATTTTTGAAAGCTTTGTTATTTGTATTTTACAGTGCTTTGAAAAAATGATTATGAATTTATTAGTTGAAATTAACAAAATTAAATTTCACTCTAATTAAAGATGAAAAATTTTACAGGAATTTCATTTTCATGTACCCATTGGATTACCTGGGTTGTCTGTTAGAATGTTAGTCTTATAAAAATTAACATGCCCTAAATATTATATATTGATTTCTCCCTCAACTGTCTTTAAGTGAAAGAATCTCATTACTCAACCCAAAAACCTTCTTTTTGCTGAACTCCTACATCCAATAAACCAAAACATCTGTTTCTTCTTCATTGTACATTGTACATGTAGCCTCCTTTCTGTCAACACTGATTGTTTAATTCAGATAACCATAAAATATTATTAAGATTATTCAGTAGGGTCCAAGTTGGTCTTGCCCCATCTTGTTTTGTATTTCCAAATGTGATGTTGAAAAACACAAACAAAAAATATTGAGTATGTGCATGAAAATTGATAGACTTCCAAATTCATGTAAATTATACTAAATTAGAGCAGCCAAACACTTTAATCAAAACTGTTAGAAGAGAAAGATAGTTTTTAAAGATTTCATCTGTGTAAGAACTGATTACACTGACCAGGTGTCCACTGGTGTTTCCAATGTGCTCTAGAAAACTTCGATTATGGCTGCCGTCATGATATTTTATTATAGTTGGAACATTCTTCTTATTCTATTCTCGAGGATCTAAATTTCTTTAGAGGAGAACCCATGTTGTAGGTATTTTACTGTCCACATAATAATACTTATTTTTCTAAAGACATTTAACAAAATTTTGTCCAAAAAAATCAATGATGGAACTAGTAAAGGTGTCAATGAAGAAACAAACGACTACATACAAAAATGGGCTTAGTAAACACTTCTTGATGCAGTTTTAGCCGCTGTGGCCAAAAGGTGGCTTACATGGTACTTTTTTTCCTACTTCAATATGGTGCACTCTATCTCTACATATGTGGCCATATTCTTTGATGTTTTCCTTAGTAATAAAAATAATATATTTTATTCCTCATAGATTTTGATAAGATACACCTGTGTTAGCTAAAACCTGTTTATTTTCTGTTGTAAGAAGCACAAGGCACTTCAATACTTAAGTTTCTTTTTTTAAAACAAAATTAGAGCTGCCATTAGAAAAAATAAAAGGAACTTACTGTGATGCACATGGTACACAGAATCCAGGCTTCTTCTCTTTATTACAGTGCCTTGCTGCCACCTGATTGCTGGGTGGCAGTCTGATTGATTGCTACAGGAGAGCCCTCCCAAATCCCAGCTCAATGGGTCATACAACTAGAGATAAAGATAAATTCAGGATTCTGGTTAGTTCTGTGACCTTCACTGGTAATGAATCCTATGGGCTCATTAGTTGCAATTTGAAGCATTTTTAAATTAATTGGTTTTAGTTTAATGAAGTTTTTCCTCCCTTGGAAATTAGAACAATGGTAAACACCTCAACAAACTCGTTAACAATTGCTTATTATAAGCGAGTTGTGACCTTGAGGAGGTTTTATTTTGTTTTGTTTTCAGTTGTGACGAAGCGCATAATATAGAGTGTATAGATAGTATTAATTTGAAATTTTTAGAATCACTCTGTATGTTTTAATAATCATATTATGTTGTCAATCACATATAACTCATTAAAATATATTAAAATCTTTTCTAAATTTGTTTTTGGTCAGATTCATGTTTTTAATTTATTGTTTAGCTTACTTGGCCCGGTGATTATTGTTTTGCTTTGGGCACAAAGGAGAGACCCTGACACAATTTTTTTGTAAAGAACATTGCACTATAATTTATGTTTTGCCTAACAGAAATGTGAATCTCTGCTAACGTGACAGAGGAATAATAACAAAAAAGCTGTGAAATACAATATGAAGCAATGTTAGCTAGGAGAATAATTTACTCAGGAAGAAAAACAGAGGTTTCAACTTCCATAATTTGGACTTCTGTTTTTCACCTGTGCACAAAAAATAGTTTGAAATATTTCTTAATTGCATTGCTTTGTATGTTTTAAAAAATAAGTCACAAATTTTTTCAGAGTTCTTGTCTTCTCACTATTCTGTTCCTGACTATTCTAGTATTACTAGAGGTTGCAGTTTAATAAGGGACATTTTTTCATGCTTTTAGTCATAGAAATCATTCATTTTTATCATTAGGAACAGCATACACTTCAGTTACTTTAAACATTAAGATGACCATTTACTGAAACATTAATATACTTGAGTGACCAAGGACAAGTTTAAAGAATCCTGAAGTAAAATAGCTAACTTCTGGGATCACATTGGCAAATAACTGTGTTAGTCAGGAAAGTTATTCAAGTTATATGGTTTGTATTTTCACTTATTTTTAAATATGTAGTTATGGATTTACTTATTAAAAAGAGGTCCATGCATATTCTATCATACAATCTAACCTCCAATCATCTTAGCTAAAGAAACCTCCTTTAATAATTTTCTATGATGATATATTTCATCTTCATGTTAGTATTTACTGGATCTGAAAGTAGTTTCTTTTTCCTTCCAGTTATTCATAATTTTTTTCTCTGTTTCACTAAAATATTAAATATTAGCACTTGGAAGTTAGGGACTTTGTCTATTCTGGGTTCTGTTCATAACTAATTTTCTATACTAAAACATTATTAGACCTGCAATAAGAGAGAGAAAGGAAAAGAGTAGAATTTTATTTATAGAATTTGCTAAAATGTCACTTATTCTCTTTAAAAGGTACTTTTGGTATGATGATATCTCACACACACACACACACACACACACACACATACACACACACACACACACCTGTCAAGAGGTGAAATTCATACCATCTCAATGGAAGGAAGCTACGAGAATACCTATGCATAGATGATAACAGTTTTCAGTACTGCAATTTCTGAAGCACCCAAACAAGTATTTGGTGAAAGCCACAGATTTTTCACCCAAAACTTGTAATCAGAACTACTCTTTCGTACTGCTGCAATGCATTTATATTCCTTCTAGGATTTGCTTGTTCCATTTGTCAGCTTTGTCATCCATTGGTAAATATTGGAATTAATTGTGAAACTTTTCAGAACATGTGAACATTGAGCCACTCTTCCAGAGATTTTTGATTCAATATGTATGGGTGGTTATATTTTAAAACTTCACAAGTGATACTTAAAGTCACTCTTACAACTGGATACTTCTACATTAGGCAACTTGAGCACCTTGACAAATATATATCTGCCTTACTTATCTGTCTAGAGTAACTAGCAATAGCAGAACTGGAAACAGAGAGAGAAAGAGAGAGAGAGAGAGAGAGAGAGAGAAAAGGAGGAGGAGAAGGAGGAAGAATAGAAAGAAAGAAAACTTTTGTGAAAGAATAGTGAAGGATTATTAACTAAGCAGGCACTCCCTGGCTTACAGAAATGGTTCCTGTTACAACATTTTGGCTTATGATGGTATGAAAGAAATCTGCACTCCAAAGAATCATACTTCAAAATTTAAATTTTGATCCTTAACTAAGATAGCCATATATGGTATGATAATCTGTCATAATGCTAGAGAGAAGCAAAAGCAAGCGGCAGGTCCCACGTGATAACAAGTGTGAGAAACCAATGCTAATCTACAATGTCCCATTGGTTAGATATATTACATTCATTTTTTACTTGTGGCATTTTTAACTTAGAGCAGGCTTATTGGGTAACACATATAAGTCAGGAAACATTTGTATTTATCCTTTGATTAAAAGATAATTAAATAGGATTCTTATACATGATTTTGAATGACTACTAGAGTCCTTGTCCTCTCCATTAAGTAGAAAATACAAGGAGGCAGTGCTATTAGGAAGAGAAGAAAGGAGAGAAGGTGAGAGGAAATTAAAGAACATATTAGAGTACTGACAGGAGCTAATGAATACTTCTCGTTGACAGTCAAATATGTTTCTTACTTTGCCTTGCAGTGAACTCACAGTTCCAAAATTGTGTTTAAAAAGACGTTGAACTAATTTCTTCCTTGATAATAAAACCCTGCTGTGTTCCCAGTTAATTTACTTGGTTCTTTTGTAATAAAGGCCAGGAGGCCCTGTCTTTTAAATTTATTTCTATCTGCAAATTCTATAATTTTGGAAAGGTGCTTAGAACTTTTGGAAAATTTGCTTATTCATTCATTTACTTCAACTTAGCCTACAGGAACCATCTTAATATTCTTATTGAAAGAATAATTAATATCAAATATCCCATGATATACAATGAGAATTTGGCACAAGTTTCCCATATTTTTACCTAAAAATGTATTATTTGAATATATTCACTGTTGTGAACTCACTGAATAATTTTCCATTGCCAACTTGATCTAATATGCTTTAGCTCCAGTCAATATTTTATTTTCCCAATAATGCAAGCATAGAAAACTCTATGACTATATTGTGTTAAACATCCATACAATCAAAATCACAGTTTTACCCATTTTTAATTTAACATCCCTAACTTACTATAGTGATTGAAACAAATGAATGAAAATTTAGAGAGAAAAAGTGACCAAGGTGAAAAATATTTTAGTAAATTTGACCATCTTGAATCAAAATAATTTTGTCAGATTCAGTTGAACTATAACAATCTTATGCTTGTTCAGGATAGATTATTCCAATTCTGTTACTTGTTTCTCTCCCTAAATATTTTTAGGTTTTTAAAATTTGCTAAAGAAATGATTTCATTATTTTCCTATAGACGGTTTTAAAATCTTGACTTTTTCTTGCTGGTTTATCACTGTCAATAGTCCAAGTTACTTTGACGAAAGACGTTTATGGGCCTTTTCTGTGTACCTAATAGCATACTAGTAACCAGGATGCAAAGATGAATAAAATGAAGCCCTTCCTCTGCAGTTTGCATTACTGTGAGAAAGACATATATCTAAATGGATTAATTCAGTTCAATCCAGCGTAAACAAAGAAATGTGCTGTCTTTCTCCAGAACAATAAAACAGAAAAGTGAGCTTCTGAAATGGCAATGGGAAAGAAGAGAACAACAAGCCTAGATAGGTATCTGTAAAACACTCATTTTAGTGTATGGTAAGAAAGTGAAGGGCTCATAAAGAGCCATAGGAGTCATAGTCAGAGAAAGAGGGAGATAAGAAGATTAAAACGTCATAGGAAGGAAAGAGGAGAGGTGATGAGGAAGAGGACACAGTTCAAGAACCACCAAAAAGTCACACCCCATTATTTGTATTAATCACTACTTTAAATAAGAATATATTAAACAGGTTTTTGCAGAAAAACAGAACCAATAGGACATATATGCATGTGCTCTTTAGGACATACCTATCCCTTTTCTAGCTAAATAAACTTAGTGTAAGGAATTGGCTCTGTGATTATGGAAGCTGAGAGGTCCCAAGATTCACAGGCTGAGTTGGTACCCGGAGACTCAGGAGAACTGGTGAGTAGTCTCACTATGAATCAGCAGGCTAGAGATCCAGAGAATGCAGACACTCCAGTCAGGATCTGGAGGTCAGAAATGATCAACATCCCACCTTATCAATCAAGGCAGGGGCATTTCTTTGTACTCGGCATTCTTGTTCTATGGGGAGCCTGCATCAATTGAAAGAGGTCCACCCACATTAGGAAGGGCAATTTGTTTTACTCACTCTACTACTAAAATGTTTGCCTTATCCTGAAAGACCTAGGCACTAAGATTAATGTTCAACCAAATGGCTGGGCACTGGCAGCCCATTCAATTTGGTAGAAAACTTAAGCCATCACAAATGGTAGATATCCATGTGCTTAAATTTTAGATAAAAATAAATTTCAAGAAATTATAAAAATTTCTTCTTATATGCCAATAAAATACTTTGCTGCCACCTTACTCTGGAAGCAAGTACACTAATCTAAAGTACTGTTCAACAGTGATCAAAATAGAGACCACAGCAATGTACTGATGAAGTAGGAGGCAGAGCAGCTAAGAAGAATAGTAATTGGAAGTTAGTAAATTGAGCAATTAGCTTTGAAGATCACATACTAGAAAAATATTTATAAGTCCCCTAGTGGCACAAGGAAAAACTAATTAAGCAGAGAATTTTTCATATATAAAAGATTAATCATTACATTTGATTAGGCATAAAACTTGAATATAGGAAAGAAGCATGTAATTTTTTTTTCAGTCTAGATTGGAAAGTTTGGGCAGTAACCTGACCTAAAGAAAAGAGTGTGGAACTATTATTACTTGCTGTAACTGGTACTAGAAATGCTAGGCACCTGAAATGAATCTCATCATTCATGTTCCAGTGCATTCCTTTAAACAAGTAGGGCTCATTAATTAAGATGTCATTGAACACAAAAAAGCAAGATAAATTAAAGGCACTGGGGCAGTGGATAAAAAGTATGCTGGACTAGGAAAAGAAGCACCCCAAAATGCATATAATAAACTAGAATTATCAAAAAGAATAATAGGGTTTAGATTAAACATGAAATAATAATACTTTTACATGAAGCTTTGAAACAAGCATTTTTAATTTCTAGCATGATGATTTGATAGTTGACTCATGCACCATGTATTGATTTCAGCAGAGAATTCATAAATACCATGGGAAAACAAAAGAAACTGGACTTGCTATTTTGGCCTCATCATTTTTTATGGAGGCACATATGAGAAAATACATGTATATGAAAAGTATTGCATGCATAATGAGAAGGTAAAAATAATAAGCTGATTGGTAATAGTGGTGGGTACTAAGAGCATCAATTTGGGAAGGAGTTAATTTGGGGAAAGGAAATTCTTTCACTGAGATTGGAAGAATTATAGGGTAGAGTTAGCAGAGATGATAAGGCAGAAATTATAGCATAGGACTTTAAATCTATTATAAAATTAAGTCAGCTGAATATATGGGACAGGCCATTAACATATCCTTACATCCAACATATAATTTAAGCCCAAGTTGTTAGGAAGAATGACTCTCTTAAGGCTGCCAGTATAAATCAGACATAGCATAAGGTGGAAAAGTAAATGCTTTCTCGTTTCTCACCAGCAGAATTTTGGAATCCAGTGCTTGCTGGGATCAGTGGACATAGTCACAAAGGAGAAATCGAATAAAATTATGTATCTATGATTGGGTGTAATAGTACCATGAATACAGTGGAAAAATTAAAACACTGGTTTTGGAGTCAGAATGAAATATCTACAATTAAATATGGAGAATTTTTAAAATTTGTTCTAATTGGTTCTACATGGCAGGAGAATGCATTTTGACACATTGTATACAAATGGAGCATAACTTCTCATTTCCCTGTCTGTACATGGTGTTGAGTCACATCAGTAGTGCAATCATACATGTTTATAGGGTAATAAGGTCTGTCTCATTCTACTGTCCTTCCCATCCCCACCACCCCAACTCTCCCCTCACTCCCACCTGCACAATCCAAAGTTTAATTATGGAGAATTTTTGAGAAGTAGACATATAGAAAATGGGTGGCGTGAATGACATATACATTACGAGATACAATAAATGTTTCCTAATAGATGTAAGCAAAATCCTAGAAAGGAGAATGATGTACAGAGAAAGAGAGAGGGCAGGGTGGTGGGGGAGAGAGACAATGATTTTAATTGGGAAAAGTGGTATTTGAAAACAAAGTTCCTGAAACACAAAACTGAATAACATATTCAATGATAATGAATTCCTATCAGCAGCTTGGAACAAAAGCAGGAAAATAATACAAAGAAAACCACCTATTGGTGACTCATATTAGTATGGCTAAAACCCAAGAACAAAGAGACAAATCTTAAAAGTGGAAGAGGAGGATTTTCTCTGTTGGCAGCAGTGGGGTACCTAGGTGCTGCTGCCTTTATCTTCACACCTGAACCAGTAACAGCAAAAACAACAGCAAAAGTCAAACAAGTTACACAATATGATGATTTTATCTAGACATCAAGCAATGAATGACACTGATCCCTGAGAGATAAGAAACAAATGTGTTAAGCCCCACAGCTGTCCAAAGTTAAAGTATCCAGAGAGTTTGCAGACCATGACACAGACAGAAGGCAACGGAAGCGTTGCCTTGTTGATTTCCTGAGTGAAGGAGATGATCTAATTTTGCTAGAGAAATCTACAGTAGCCAAAAGTTCTTTAACAAATCCCAGGTAAACTTTGATGGCAAAGTCACAAAATCTTATGACCAGAGTTTTAGAAACAGAACACTCTTTCTGTTCTCAAATGACTGTCATCTATTTAAACAACAGTTCTTGGGGTGCTCTGGATCCATTTGAAAATGAATGACCAACTAAAGAACTTCAACTGACTCTGAAAGTTATTGTACTTCATAAGTTGAATATTATCTAAACCAATAAGTTATAAGGATTTGATACAGAAAAATACCACTATTCAGTGATAAAAGTATATTTGGTATTGATTTCAACCAGTTTCATACAGTACAAGTAAATCTGAAAAAGAATGGGCACCTTTGTGGTATAAGTGTTTGTCCCTCATTTTTTTTTTTCTTTTTTGTCCTGGTGGAAGGTTTCATATGACCAGATTTCAGGAGAGGAAAAGCACAGGATTGGATTAGAGATATCTTCTCATGAAATGTAGATGTGAACTGAAAATGAAATATTTCCATACAAGAGTTCACCTTGTTGGTGTTCTTAAAGGACAGTAATAAATGGAAAACATTAAATTGGATAGAGATATAAACTGTACATGTGGTAATTCTACATTGTATGGAGAAATAACCAGTTTGATGTATATAGGAATACATACATCAGGGGTACTAAGAATGGCTTGCCTAGTGGATGAGATACCTGAAAGGCAAAGAGGTAATGAATTCTACATAAGGGATATTAAGTAAAATGCAAGTGAATGAATCTATGTAAGTGCACAAAAATATTAGTAGATAATTTGGTCTCAGTGTGAAACCTAATCAGAGTCCTTCCTTTGCAGAGAAATGACTCAACAAATGTGTGGACATGATGGATTTTTTGTTGCCCTCAGTTAACCTCTGCATTTGGGAGTAGGAATGCTTTTCAATGGGCCACGAAAGAGGTAGTGTGATTCCAAATGTGAAGGCCATGGATAGTTCACCAGAATGGCTTTGCTGACACCAAGACCTATTTAACTACTCCCATTGCTGAATTAGTTTTCTTTTTTTACTTTTATATTTATTATTTATTGAAATTACAATGTTTTAAACATCTTTTTCTATTTTCTTTTTTCTTTTTACATTTTTGCAGACTGCATTTTGATTCATTGTACACAAATGGAGTACAACTTTTCGTTTGCATATTGAATTCTTACTCTGTCAGTAAAAGTGAATGACACCTGTTCCGCCTTATGGTTAACATCTTGTGAAAAGACCAACATGTGATTTAGAGGTAAGTTAATTACTTTGTCCCCTTCAGTGCCACGAGATTCAGTAATTCATCTTTATTGAAATTGATACTTGTTTTGGACAGGGATCTTTGACTAAATTTCTGTGGCAAAATTATGATTTAGAGCTCAGTGAAATCCTCATTTACATTCATTGAATTTCATTTGGAATTTCATATGGGATTCACATTCATGGGATTACTAACCAAAGGATGCATTATATGATTAAATAGGGGCAAAACTGAGCCTGACTGCAATATTCCTTGATTCTTTACATCCTCATTCAGAATCAGTCTCATAGAAATTGAAATGGTCTCCTCAAGTCTTGGCTAAAATTTTAACTAAGATATTATACATCCTTTGAGACAAGGGTGCCAACCCCTGCGATGGAGTTTATATGTGGAACAAATAACAAATATGTAATGTTGTGTCCCTAATATCTGTAATACACAGAAGTGAGGAAAATGAGCTCAACTAGGATTCCCTCTTTCACAGTCATTCCCAATGACCTACATATTAATTTGTGAATCTCATCTCCCAATCCATAGGTCTTACTAGATTCGAGGTTCTATAGAATTCATTCTTCATTGAGAAAGTTCCAGTGAACTTAAAGTTATAACTTGAACCTGGCATGGATGGACAAAAAGACCAGGAAGGGAATTATTCTACTGAAAAGGTTAGCTGAAGCTACAGAGTCAGGGTCGCTGCTCTTTAAGTGGGGACTAGCATGAATAGATATGGAACTCAATGACTCCCTAAGTGTCACCCTGCTTCTTGTGATAATAATGATCTGGCATGTAACTAGCAACTAAGGGCTTAGATTCTGCAGAGCTGGCTATTTAAAGTGCGGTAAAAACTTAAAAATCCAAGAAAAATGATACAAATAACCCAATGGGACTATCAATTGTTCTATTAATCGTGTACTTAAGTTAGACTTTAAGGTATTCCTGCATCTTAAAGAGAAGACATACCAATGAAAGCAGAGATTATGGCAAGTATTTTTGCTGTCCCTGTGATATTCTTTCAGCTCATCATGATTTTAAATGTAGTTGCAACTGACCTCTAACCTTATGTTTCTCTAGATTAAAATGATCACTGTGCATTTTTCAATTTTTTCCTATGGCCTTTTCTAAATGCATACCATTCATCTGTGACCCAAGAGAAGCCCAGAATGCATGAGAAAAAATAGAGCCCATGGAGCCAGTCCTCAACTGGTGGACAGTAGGAACTCATGCATAAATGCTCCAGCCTCTAGTCCTTGAAAAGATAATATTAGAAGATTCATATGCTTTTCTAAATCCCAGAAGACTTTAGCCCTAATTATTCAAAGCAATTATTTCAGTATGACAACTGTATTTTTCCTCTTATTACCTGTGTCACTCTCTTCATGTCCAAATCTTTCTATAATCACCTAGCTCATAAACCGCCCCATCCCAGTCCATGCCACAGATTCCACTGTGAGGACAAGCAAACTAAAAACAGCAGAGAATGACTTATTTCATCCTTGTATTTTCAGTTTTTTATAACAACTCCTGATTCATGGTAGTATTCTGAATACTAAATAGTGAAGGTCGTTGACCATGGGACGAAAACACTTAAAAGGCCATTACTATGAACGGAGTGGAAACAATGACAACAAAAACATTGTCTATGTGTCCTTAAATCTGTTTTCTCGAACAGAGAACAAACTAGACAAAAGTAAAAATGAAGACAGATTGGTAGAGACAGATACTGAACAGAACCCCAAAATAAGTGTCAACAAGAAGTGAAGAAGAAATAAGGGAACACAGTGACTACTCTAACAAAAGGCAAAAAAATAAAATTATTAACATGATTGTTTACTTTTCTTTATCTCTCTTCTCATCACCTTGTCTTTTCTAATTTATATAGCTGTATATTTTGTGTATACACCTATAGGATTTTTTCATTCCTCTGAGGATGCTTTGCTGTTAATTTAAAAACAAATTTCCTTGCAATTGCTCAGTTTCTTTATAGTTCAAGTATTACATCAATTTCAAGTTCAGGATCAGGAATAGTATCTGAGATGTACATTCTTTGACAAAAAGCAAGGCTTCCTGACTGACCATGGTGCCAGGAGTGGAAATCAGCATCCTCCTGCCCACGTAGCAGTACTTAAAGGAAGAGAATCCCAAGAGACATAGCCATACTTTATAATCAGCAATGTAAAGAGAGAGCCTACAGAGTGGGAGAAAAATCTTTGCCACACACACTTCAGATAGAGCACTAATCTCCAGAATCTATAAAGAACTCAACAATCTTTACCCCAAGAATATAAATAACCCAATCAATAAATGGGCTTAGGAAATGGGCAGACACTTTACAGAAGAAGATCTACAAGCAATCAACAGATATATGAAAAAATGTTCACCATCCCTAGTAATAACAGAAATACAAATCAAAACCACCTTAAGATTCCATCTCACCCCAATTAGAATGTCTATTATCAAGAATACAAGCAACAATAGGTGTTGGCGAGGATGTGGGGAAAAAGGTACTCTCATACATTGCTGGTGTGGTTGCAAATTGGTGCAGTCACTCTGGAAAGCAGTGTGGAGATTCCTTCGAAAACTTGGAATGGATCCACCATTTGACTGAGCTATCCCACTCCTTGGCCTATACCCAAAGGACTTAAAATCAGCATACTACAGTGATGCAGCCAGGTCAATGTTCATAGCTACTCAATTCACAATAGCTAGATTGTGGAACCAACCTAGATGTCCTTTAATAGATGAGTGGATAAGAAACTGTGGTATATATACACGATGGAATATTACTCACCCATAAAGAAGAATAAAATCATGGAATTTGCAAGTAAATGGATGAAGTTGGAGATGGTCATGCTAAGTGAGATTAGCCAATCCCAAAAAAAAAACAAAGGCCGAATGATCTCTCTGATAAGTAGATGATGATACATAATGTGGGGTGGGAGGGAGGAAAGAATGGAGGAAGGATGGATTGCATAGGGAAAAGGAGGGTGGGATCAGAGAGGCAGGTAAGAATACTAGGAGAATGAGAGAAACATCATTACCGTATGTACATGTATGATTACACAAATGGTGTTACTCTACTTTGTGTACAACCAGAAAAAAAAAGAGCTATATTCCATTTGTGAACAAAAAAAAAAAAAAAAAAAAAAAAAAAAAACCAAAAACCGAATTGTTAGAATAGGAAAGAAATGATTTCCAAAGATACCTCACAATGAAATAGTGTTTTCCAATTTTGAACTGTATTTTTATTTGGGTAACTCCAAATGTTAAGTAAGTAATATAGTATTTCCTTTTTATAAACAAATGATCCTTTAGAGAAGTTAGCTAAGAAAATATGAATTTCACTGTCTAAAAAGATTTACTCTACCATCTTGCAAGATAGCCATATACTTTGATAAATCTTTGTTATAGTCCATGGAAATTATAATTGATATGAATTTGAGCCATTTTCTTTGACAATAGTATTTTAAAATGAATTCAGAAAATTTGGTATTTGTATGAATATTTGCTTAAGTACAATTTTTGTAGTATTAGTAATTATATTACATATGATGTACATATAAATATA
This sequence comes from Glaucomys volans, assembly GCA_020662805.1. Classification (NCBI taxonomy): domain Eukaryota; kingdom Metazoa; phylum Chordata; class Mammalia; order Rodentia; family Sciuridae; genus Glaucomys; species Glaucomys volans. The sequence continues at coordinate 656,043 of JAJEJO010000485.1, forward strand.
AGTTAGTAACAAATGTCTAACAAAAAAAATCAATCATGATAGAATTTTAACACAAACAATTCATCAAGCTATTCTTTTCCTAAAATGTATTTTTTAAATTTTTTAAAGCAAAATCGTATATTCCTTGTGGAGTTTGCCTAAGCACATAATATTGTTGAAAATTGGTCCATCATCATTTCACAGTCAAAATTTGCCTGTTTTTTGTTTGTTTGTTTGTTTTTGTTTTTTTTTTTTTAATTCTCAGTCCATAAGTGAGTCCATAACATGGAGTCTCGCTCCATATTGTTTGTTTGATTTTGGTTTTTGTTTTTTTCCTTTTTCTAAACAAGGATGACTGACTATGGGTGCTAAAAGAAAAACATTTTCCTTCTAGAATTTAATTAGTTTGACTTCAACAAGACAAGAAATTCTGCTAGCTGTCAGCTACTATTTGTATCTCTAGCTAATTAAAGTTTTGTGGAAACCTATTAAAATTGTTCAAAAGGCAAACTCCTTCTTAAAACATCTCCAAGATTTCCATACAAGGAATGATGGTGATATCACTACTCACATATCTTGTTTATTGCCTTTGTATTGAAAATGAACCAGAATATGCCATCTACAGAGCATATTTGTGACAAATACTTTGAAATGCATCAATATTTAACATCCAATACTTTTATTATGCTGATATACAAATATATATCATTATGAAACAGATGTAATAATAATGGAGAATCTCCTCTTGTGAAGCACTTTCCAAAATATTACATTTTTTATGCTTTCAGGGCACGAGTAATTACACTTAAAAATTCCTGCTAAAATAGATAATGAAAGTTATTTATCTGATTTTGTTTACTTATAGCACTATCAAGTTAACAAAGTAGATCTGCTAGGGTCAAACATGACAGTGCACCCAGTGGGTATTTAAACCTGGGACTTGTTCAGGGAATGTAATTTGTTGTTCAGGATTTGTTGTTTGTGATTAAATCTAGACTTCAATAATCTCTATATAGAACTTACTTAATTTATATGTGTATATTTGATAGCATGGAGTTTATTTTCTAATAGAAATCTGTGGTTTCCCCCACTGAGAAATAATGTGACAATCTCCATAGTAAAGATAAAATGATTGCTCTAAGCAATATCACACTGGCATTTCTTTTCCCCTTATTTCTACTAATTTAATTCTATACTATGGTATCTGCTGCTTTCCTAAGGGACTTTGAGAATGAGTCTTAGTCCTTCTATTTTCATATGCTGGAAGTTCTATGGGTCTGCACCAAGGCCGTATATATCGATTTATATGAGAAGTTTTCCTTTCTTCAATATACTTTGCAGGATGATAGCTATGACTTTGAGATACTGAATCTGTCTTTCTCTCTCAACTTACCACATGGGCTGCATTGTCTCTGGTAAAGCAACTCCAATTTCATAAAGAAGACTAGGAGACCATTTATGTTAGGAAGAATTCATTTCTCCTTAGAGAGACATGTGGAAAAGAGTGCTTAATACTTCAACAACAGAAATGGCACAATAATTTCTGAAGAAAAAAATCATAGCATCTCCAGGAATGCCAGCCAAAATTCATACCTATTTGTGATATCATGTCTACCATTGCATTATTTTTAGTATGGCAACAACTACTAAGTTGTTGCATGGTTTTACTAAACCTGGTTTAGTAAAGTGAACTAGTTTCTATGACATCACCAGAGAAAGTGTGTGTGTGTGAGGGGACACGCTATTTTTGCATGGGTAAAGGATGGGGTCAAATTTAAGGGATTGATCTGTGAGTCAGTTGCTGCAAAATTATATAACAATATTTATATGTGTGCATAAAAATTTTATTTTGAAGAGTAGTGATGGTCTCAAGACTATTAAAATAAGCTTTATTGTTTAGGATATTTTATTGTTTTACATCAATATTTCTTTGCAGAGAAAAGAAACCCTCTTCACAGTTCCTGAATTGAAGTAAAATTTTTTCACCTAAAAACACCAAAAAAAAAAAAAAAAAAGAAGAAGAAGAAGAAGAAGCAGAAGAAGAAAAAGATGAGAAAAATCAGTACTGGACTCAGGGAAGACTAGAAAAAGAAAATCAATTTTTATTCTCTCTCTAACCACATTTCACCCCAATCTTTAATTCTGTGAGTTAGCTGGGAGGAAGCTCTAGGCCCAAATTTTCACAGACTTTCATTAATAAAAGAAAAACAAAAACAAACACACACACTTTCTCACTTCCATATACCAATTTTGGAATATTGGGGAAAACTTATATCAGCTTAGTTTAGATCACTAAGCCCCCTTTGGCAAGGATGTCTGGGTAGTTGGTACGTGGAAAAAGGTCAGGCAAAATCATAAATGTTCCATTTGGGATCTATTATCAAAGTGAAATTAATTGACTATTAATTGACATTCATACTCCCTGAAACAACACACGTCGTGTGCTGGAAAGACACAGGTACAGCTGGCAGCCCCCACCTGGAACTGGGTGCAGTTGCAGGCATTTGTACCCACCTGTGTCCAGCAATGTCATTGGGAGTGCCATAGGAAAGGATGCAAGCGCCCAAGATGGAAGAATTGCTGGTAGACTGAAGACTAGCAAAGGAAACCCTGGTGGTTAAAGAAAGAAGGGCCCAGGAGAACCATTACAAAATCCAGGGCTCCAGAAGTTTCTGAAAGGTGAGGTCACAGAGTGGCTAGACGTGGCCACTCCAGCTCTCTGAGTACTGGAGGATGAAACCAAGGCCACCAGCTATGTTCATTTGTGAGTTTTGGGGAAGTTATCTGTCAGAGAGGATGGGAGAAAGACAATTTGGAGTAAGTTGAATGAATACTCAAAGTGTGCGTGGGGGGATGTAGAAGTTTTTTAATAAATTATAATTATGAAGAAGAACTGGTAAAGGAGAGGGAATTTGAGAAAGTATTAGGGCTGAGAAACTTATAAATAGAACATAAAACTTTTTACTAAAAGAACAATGATAAATTGGGCACAGTGGTGCGTGCCTATAAGACCAACAACTCCAGATTCTGAGGCAGGAGGATCACACTCAAGTTCTAGGCCTGCCTGGGCAGCATAGTAAGAGTCTATCTTAAAATAAAAAATAAAAAGGGCTGGGGGTGTAGCTCAGTGGTTGAGCAATCTGCGTTCTATCCCCACTCCAAAAAAAGAAAAAAACAACCAAGATAAATTAAATATGAGAGAATTATAATTAATATAGCAAATTAAGGAAGACAAAAGAAGAAATTCAATGATCAGAGAGGTAAATGGTTAGTAATAAAAATTATGTATTCCCTCCCCCAAAATACAATATTTAAATAGATTCCAAACTGAGGAAAAGCATAAAACTACAAAAAAGTCCTCAAATAGACGAAAGAAATAAATCTACTTCAAGCCACATAGGCATAAAAACGAACTACTGTCTTTCAAAACCAGCAAGGAGAAAAAGAAAATAATTACAAAAGAATCACAGAGGAGGAGACACTTTGAGAAATATCAAAACAAAACAAAAAATTTCAGCTAGAACTGATTAATTGACATATTGAAAGTTTAATGATAAGAGTAAAAGCAAAAACATAAAGACAACAAAATTAAAACTAAGAAACCATTTTCAAGAAAATAAAGACAGGAAAGTGGAAGAAAATAATTCTAGAAGAGCAGCATACAATGGAAGAAAGAATGATAAATAGAATGACAGATAATGATTAAAGTAATTCCAAATAGATATTGACTGCATAAATAGTAACAAGTAGAAAATATTGTACTAAAGTGGAGGTGGGGCAAAAAATTACAATATTAAAATACTTTCCAGCAATATCATCTAAATCTGAAGTCCTCTACATTCCATTTTTCAGGAGGGAGTTTTACAAGTTAGAGCTCAATTTAATGTGTACTGAGAAAAAGGGGCTTGACTTCCACCAAACCTTTATTGAGAAAATAAACGTAATAAAATGAAGTAAAAATGAAATCTGTGTATCTTTTTATAGACAAATAAAACTGTATGACATCCAAAACAGAAAACACTACATCATCTTCGTAGGACACAATATCATCAATCATTTTAAACTAATATAAAATCAAATAATAAAATGGAAACAATGTTTATGTACATAAATATTCATGATAACTCTCATGAAATATAACAAGAACAAAACTATTTTACTAAAGATAAAGAATGCAATATATCACAAAACTTACTGTGTATATTAAGGACTTAACACTGTAGGTTACATGTTTTGTGGGCCCGTGTGTGTGTGTGTGTGTGTGTGTGTGTGTGCACGCATGCACCATGGACTTCTTCAACAAATGTGTCTTTTTCACCTAATAAGAACAAGTTTATCATAAATTTTGGTGAAAATTTTAATCAACATTAACAGTTTTTCTGTCCGAACTCACTGTTCTTTCCCATTTTTTGCAGTTCTGCTGCTATTTCTCAAGCAATATGAAAAATCATTCATAATAGGATATTTTTGTATATTACTGTAATAGATATTCTGTGCAGGAAGCTGAATGCTATATAAATCTTCTCCTTTAACTAGAGCAGGTCATTGTACGAATGCTGGTTTTCCCTAACTGGCTATGATGGCTAAGTCAGAGTCAGAGAAGACAAATGCCTGAGATAGGCCCTTTCCTCACTCTGGACCCCCAAAGCATGTTTAAAAGGAGTGAGGGACTGGCACGTGGTTATCAAAATCAATTATGATTATTTCTAGTCATATTTAAACCAATGTATTAGCTGTTATACAATATTATTTTGTAGATATCTTCATGAGATAGTATATAAACATCCATATAACAGAATTTGAATAACTGTTATTTTTAAATCTATAAAATAAAAGTAGCAACTGAAAAATTAGGTCAATTTATGGGATCATAGAAAAAGTGTATCATAATCCTGTTTATTGAAAGGTAAAGGAATAATTATAATAAGTCAAATTGTTAAGCTGAGGAGACAAGTAGCAGAGTAGTGTAAAATGAAGCAACAAATTAATTATGTGATTAAAAGTTCAGTGAACTCTTTAATACAAATGAAGTATGCACCTTTATGACATCTATATCAATTTCACAGAGGTTAAAAATACAACATATCAAAGAAAGTTTGGACAAGGTAAACAATGGATATGTCTATCATAGAAATATGGACAATTGCATATAAATGAAGTATTATTTTAATTTTTCAAAATAGTCTTCTCTTTCTGTTTCATGCACCATATATAAGACACACTAATATGTAGTCAATCATGTACACTATATTCTTGAACCTCAACATGAGTCTATTGCACAAGGATTATCATCTCCATTTATTTTCTTCCATAAATGACTGAGGCTCAGAATTTAAATAGTCCCCATCCTCAGATAGGTAGAAAGCCAATATTTAAACCCAAGTTCCCTATTCATAAACTTAAATTAGAATACATTGAATCACCCCTTTAAACTATTGTATTTTATATGTGGCTGCTGTATATCCAGATACCAAAAAATACACCCCTGTATTTTGCTGCTGAGAAAACTCTAAGGGACTATTCTGACAAGTTTCAAATTAGTGTATTTCTATACTGTCAATAAAATTAGGGCAAAAATCTTTGGAGTCTTGGTTGTTTTTTCTATCATAAAATATCATAAACTGGGTAATTCATAAATAATAGAAATGTATTTCTTATAGTTCTGGAGGCAGGGAAATTAAATACACGATTAAGGTGCCTACAAATTTCCTGTCTGGCGAGAGCTGCTCTCTACTTTCAAATGGCACCTTGCTGCTGCAGCTGCCAGAGGGTAGGAATGCTGTCCTCACCTGGAGGAAGGGAGAGAAAAGGAGGGACCTGTTCCCTAAGTCCTCCTATGAGGACCCTAATTCTGCCTGTGAGGAGTTAACCTCATGACTTAATCACCTCCAAAAGGCTTCACTTCTGAATACTCTGACTTTGATGATTAAGCTTTACATATGAATTTTGGGGCAATATATTCAGACCATAGTAGCTCACAGATATAAATATTTAAATTATAGTCTCGTGTTTAAATACATTTATTTTTGTCACTTTCATAGTGGTTCCCAGATCTTTTTCTCACTCTTCCCTTGCTCTATTCAGTAGTTTGGCATAAATTCAGAATCTATTTATAAGATAAAATCAGGTGCAAATTGCATCAGTTAACAACATACAAAATCCCAAATTCCTTTAAATGAACCTACGACATTTTGTATGATCTATATTCACTTTACTTCTGCTCCATATTTGGCCATATTCCAGTTTTCTAATTGAATTTTAAAACTTCAATTAGTGTGGCCCTTCAAATACATTATAAACAATTTGTCTTCAAGATGTTGCCATTTTGACCTTTGCTTAAATAACCCTTACTTAAATTGCTTTGCTAACATGTATGATTCATGCTTATTCCTATTGTAACTTTACTTTGATTTTATCTCTGCCAAGAAAATTTTTATAACTCTCCAAACTTTGTTAGGTGGAATCTTGTTCTCCAATAGCAATATGTACATACAAACCACTTTCCATATAAATAATTCTCATAAATATTGCAAATGTCTATCGCCTTGTATGTTTATTTGTTATAGACCCTAGGGACATTGGAATAAGCTTCCTTTGATTAGACATGGACAAGATTAATTGGACACAGCTGGGAAGGCAAGGGGCATCTTTTTTCAACTCTTGATTTATAGACTAGTAGATGGTCTTTCATATTGAAAATCTTAAGGACACTCGAGGATAATACTTTTTTAACATTTCATTTTTATTTATTTTTTTAATTTTTAAAAAATTTATTTTGATTCATTATACACAAATGGAGTACAACTGTTGCTCCTCTGGTTATTCATGAAGTAGAGTCACACCATTTGCATAATCATACATGTATATAGGGTAATGTATATAGGTAAATGTGTTTGTCTCATTCTGTTATTTTTCCTTCCCCACACACCCTCCCAACCCCTTTTTACTCTATACAATCCATCCTTTCTCCATTCATGCCTCCCTCCCATCCCCTGTTATGTATTATCATCCACTTACCAGAGACATCCTTCAGACTTTAGTGTTTGGGGATTGGCTAATCTCACTTAGCATGATATTCTCCAACTCTATCCATTTACCTGCAAATGTCATAATTATATCCTTCTTTTTTTTTTGATTTTTTTTTTATTTACTTATTGATTCATTGAATACAAATGGAGTACAGCTATTGTTTCACTGGTTGT
>JAJEJO010000485.1:665267-685703 GCA_020662805.1 Glaucomys volans
ACTATCCCTATTTTTTCTAGTGTTTTGAGCATGAAGGGGTGCTGTATTTTATCAAATGCTTTCTCTGCATCTATTGAAATAATCATGTGGTTCTTGACTTTAAGTCTGTTGATGTGGTGAATTACATTTATTGCTTTCTGGATGTTGAACCAACCTTGCATCCCCACTTGATCATGGTGCACTATCTCTTTAACATGCCTTTGTATGGGATTCGCTAAAATTTTGTTAAGAATTTTTGCATCTATGTTCATTAGAGATATGGGTCTGAAATTTTCTTTCCTTGATGTGTCCTTCTCTGGTTTTGGTATCAGGGTGATATTGGCTTCATAGAATGAGTTTGGAAGGGTTCCCTCCTCCTCTATTTCGTGGAATACTTTGAGGAGTATTGGAATGAGCTCTTCTTTGAAGGTCTTGTAGAACTCGGCTGTGAATCCATCTGGTCCTGGACTTTTCTTTGTTGGTAGGCTTTTGATGACTTCTTCTATTTCATTGGTTGAAGTTGAAACAAATTCTATTTTGTTAGAGTATAGATTTTCAAAATAATTTCTAATTATGTTTTGTATTTCAATAGTGACTGTTGTGATATTTCATTCTTCATCATAAATTTTACCAATTTGATTTTTCTCTCTCCTTCTCTTTGTTAGTGTGGCTAAGGGTTTATCAATTTTGTTTATTTTTTCAAAGGACCAACTTTTTTTTTGGTCAATTTTTTAATTTGTTTCTTTCATTTCAATTTCATTGATTTCCGCTCTGATTTTAATTATTTCCTGTCTTCTACTACTTTTGGTGATGATCTGTTCTTCTTTTTCAAGGGCTTTGAGCTATAATGTTAGGTCATTTATTTGTTGATTTTTCCATCTTTTATTGAATGTACTCCATGTAATGAATTTTCCTCTTAGTACTGCTTTCATAGTGTCCCAGAGATTTTGATATGCTGTATCTTTATTCTCATTTACCTCTGAGAAATTTTTTATCCCCCCTGATGTCTTCTGTTATTTGTGCATCATTCAATATATTATTGAATCCCCAGGTTTTTGAGTAATTTCTGTTTTTTATTTTATCATTGATTTCTAATTTCATTCCATTATGATGTGATAGAAAACAAGGTAGTATCTCTTTTTGTGTTTGCTAAGAGTAGTTTTGTGGCATATCATATATTCTATTTTAGAGAAGGATCCATGTGCTGCTGAGAAGAAACTGTATTCACTCATTGATGGATGGAATATTCTATATATGTCTGTTAAAGTCTAAATTATCGATTGTGTTATTGAGTTCTACAGTTTCTTTGTTCAATTTTTGTTTGAAAGATCTGTCCAGTGGTGAAAGAGGAGTGTTAATGTCATCCAGTATTGTTGTGTTGTGGTCTATTTGGTTTTTGGAATTGAGAAGGATCTTTTTGATGTACATGGATGCACCATTTTTTTGGGCAAAAACATTGATGATTGTTGTGTCTTGCTGATTTATGATTCTCTTAAGCACTATGAAATATCCTTCCTTATACCTTCTAACTAATTTTGACTTGAAGTCTGCTTTTTCTGAGGATGGATACTTCCATTATTTTTACTGAGTCCATGTGCATGGTATCTTTTTTCCCAGCCTTTCACCTTTAGTCTGTGGGTATCTTTTTCTATGAGATGTGTCTCTTGAATGCAGCACATTGTAGGGTCTTACTTTTTAATCCAATCTGCCAGTCTATGTCTTTTGATTGATGAGTTCATGCCATTAACATTCAGGATTATTATTGAGATATGATTTGTATTTCTGGTCAATTTGGCTTATCTTTGGCTTTTAACTTGACTTGGTTTCTCCTTTAATTGGCTATTCCTTTAGGGTAGTTCCTCCCTATACTGACTTACATTGTTGTTTTTCATTTCTTCCTCATGGAATATTTTGCTGAGAATGTTCTGTGGGGCAGGCTTTCTATTTGTGAATTCTTTAAGCTTTTGTTTATCATGGAAGGATTTTATTTCATCATGAAATCTTAAGGTAAGTTTTTCTGGGTATTAGATTCTTGGTTGGCTCCATTTTCTTTCAGAGCTTGAAATATATTGCTCCAGGCCCTTCCTGCTTTAGGGTCTGGGCTGAGAAATCTGCTGATATTTGTATTGGTTTCCCCCTGTATGTAAATTGACTTTTTTCTCTTGCAGCCTTTAAAATTCTATCTTTATTTTGTATGTTAGGTACTTTCATTATAATGTGTCTTGGTGTGGATCTGTTGTATTGTGTCCGTATGCCTCTTGTATTTGATTTTCCATTTCTTTCTTCAGATTTGGGAAATTTTATGCTATTACATCATTGAATAGGTTATTCATTCCTTTGGTTTGTATCTCTGTGCTTTCCTCAATCCCAATAATTCTTAAATTTGGTCTTTTCATGATATCCCATAATTCTTGTAGGTTCTGTTCATGATTTCCTACCATCTTCTCTGTTTGGTCAATTTTGTTTTCAAGATTAAATATTTTGTCTTCAACGACTGATGTTCTGTCTTCCAAGTGATCTAGCCTGTTGGTATGCTTTCTATTGAGTTTTTAATATTGGTTTATTGTTTCCTTCATTTCAAGAATTTTTGTTTTTTGTTTTTTTCAGAATCTCTGTCTCTTCATTGAAATGATTGCTTTCTCCCTGCATTTGTTCTTTTAACTGTTGATTGGCATGATCATTCATTGCCTACATTTGCTCTCTTATCATTTGCTTTTCTGATCATTTTAATTATGTACATTCTGAACTCCCTTTCTGACTTTTTTCCTGCCATCCTGTCATTGGATTCTATTGATGTAGCATATAGGTTTGGAACACTTTCTTCCCTTGTTTTCTTATGTTGTTCATGTATCTTCCCCACTAGTAGTGTGAATCTGAGGTATTGCAGTTTTCCACCTATAGACTTATAGTGGTCCCTGAAGGTTTCCAATACTTCACATTGAAGTGAGAGATCAATATAAGCAGCACACCATACAAACAATATGTACCTTTAACTCAAAGAGTCCCTTTTAAGATATTAATCATATTTTCTTAATAAATAGATATTATGAGTTTGATTATTATCTACAGCTTAGCCAATAGGTTTGCAATAAGGACCACAATTTCTAATGTTGGACAAAGAGGATGGGGAGAGGTGTAGGATATAATGTTAATGAAATAAAAGTGCATCTATAGAGGTACTATGTCATAGGAGTAGTGATAGGGGAATTAAAAGGAATTGCTTATTAGCATGAGAAAAGGGAGAAAGATAAGAGGAAAATAGAATGTGAGAAAACTATTAATAAAATAAAATTAGGAATAATAGGTATAATAGGAATAATCATAATATTACTACTAACAAAAAATCTACAACAAAACTATACTGTATTGTTCAAACCACCTAGTCTTTAGTAGCCTGATGCCTGGAAGGAACTTGATAATGCAGTATCCCAAAAAGGGTATTGCCCCTCTAGGTATGGTTGCCTCCTGGTGGGGTATAATCCCTGATAGTGGGCAGAGGTGTCCCCATATGTAGATAGATGGTCAACCACAGCACAGGTGCTAGACTGTGCGCTGGGGTTGGGTTGGGCTAGGCTGGGCCTGGGTGTCTGGGCCTAGCCTCCCTGGCATGGGAGTCTCACACTGAGAATAATATATTTTATGTAGTTATTATATGTATGTTTTATACACTTCAATTCAATATCATTAATTGATAGCATTCATATATTTTTAATTTGTGACTCACTTGTACGTGACTCATTTACTGTATTAATTAGCAAGAGGTGTTACATTCTTCAGTTTTGATTGTGTATCTATGTTGGTTTAGCACTATAAAACTGTTCCCTAAATTTTGGTGTTTTAAAATTAAAAAGGATGCATTTAATATATTTATGTGTGCCTGATAAATAGACATTTATCATTATTAGTTATCATAATCTTTATGATGGCTCATATTATATTTATACTCATATGTTTTTATAAAGTCTACTTATTTGTAATTTATTTTATTGTGAGGTCATTGATTCTTATGTCAGAATGGGAGTGGTATTCCTTCTCTTCCATTGGGGAAAACTTAGGGAAGTCTCAGTGTTAATTATTTTTAAACATCTGGTAAAATGCACCTGTGAAGCTATTTTGGCATGGGATTATCCTCATGAGAAGTGTTGATTATTAATTTAGTATGAATTATTTCATAGGACTATTTTGTTTTCTCTCTCTCCTGAAATCAGATTCATTAGTTTATTTTCTGGGAAGTTGTCACTTCATCTAGATAACCTGATATTTGGCACACAATTGTTTATACTATTCCCTATTCTTTTTAAAATTTCTGTAAATGTGATATTGGTCTAATTATTAATTACAAAAAAATCCAAAAAAATATTCAAAGTAAAAACTATGTGTTTCAAGTTTTATTTGAGTACATAATAAGCAGGAATATCTTTTCAATTATTATAATGGAAAAGGCTGCAAGTTCATGAATTTTCTAGAACACTTTGGAGAACTGAGCCAGTTTTGGAAAAGTTCTTCAGTTAAAATATTTCCACTGTGTTTACCTTCCTGAGTTCTAGTTTTCCTCCATCTTTCATGTAAGATTCACCATGGAATCCTTATGGAGTTGGGTTTACTCCAAATTTACTCCCTATGGTTACTCTCACAACAAATTAGGTACACTCAAGTCCTTGTCTCAGTCTCAGAATCAGTAGGACCTGCCCTAAGATATTGTCTCAGCATAACTTTCTCTTCTCTTAATGCCTACAACAGAAGAGGTATTTTCAACAACTTTGTTCTTTCATTTTGCTTGGTCCAAATAGTTATGACTGAAATGTGAACAGCCTGAAAGCAAACAAGGGTACATATATTCTGAAAACCTACAGATCAAATTGCATCACTTTGTTCTTTAAACAATGGAATATTATTCAGTCATAAAGAAGATTAAAGTTATGGCATTTGCAGGTAAATGGATGGAGTTGGAGAATATCATACAGAGTGAAATAAGCCAGTCCAAAAGAAACAAAGGTCAAATGTTTTCTCTGATAAGTGTATGATGATACATAATGGGAGTGGGGAGGTAAGAGTTAAATGAAGGAAGTTTGGATTATGGGAATTAAAGGGAAATGGGATTATTATGGGATTAAAGGGAAATGAGAAGGGTGAAGGAGTGGGAGTAGGAAAGATAGTGGAATGAGAGAGACATTATTAACCTATGTACATGTATGACACAAATTGTGTGACTCTACATCATGTACAACCATAGAAATGAAAAGTTGTACCCCATTTGTATACAGTGAATCAAAATGCAATCTGTAAAAATTTTAGAAAGACACAAGTAAATCCAATTTGAGTGTAACTCATGATTTCATTCTTCATTGACTTAATTTTATTGATCACACACTTCATTCTTTTCACTCTAATAATGTGTAAATGCATTCTACTGTCATGTGCAACTAATTAGAACAAATTAAAAAAATAATAAAAAGATATGTGATCTCTAGGTAGAAAAAGTCAATTTCAAAGAATTTTTGAAATGAAGTATCATTGTATTAAATCCTAATTTCAAATACAGGTTGAATTAATAGTAGGTCAAACACATCTCTCATCAAAAGTATAACAGCAAATGTTGAATACTGGCCTAACATTTCTAAGTATTTATCCCTATTCCTACTTCAGCCACAAAAGAGATGCATGGCTTGGAACTTAAGGCGTTTCAGAATAGAAAGGGGGGGGGGGGTGGGGGGGGGAGGATTATTTTGGTTTATTCATAACAAATATTTGTTCGGGGTCTACTGTGGGGATTTTTCCATGTGCAGCGTGAATGAGGAAAGGATTTCTATCAGAGGACAGTGCCGGCTATCAATTAATTACCAAGAAACTTATGTAATCAAATAAACACAAGAGCCAAGGGGGTAAGACAGGTCCGACCATGACAAGATCTGGTCTCCAACAAGATGGAGAAGCCCACCTTCACCTTTATGTTTAGAGAACAGGTAGGACTGGGAGGGGGTTCTTCTGTGAGGAACAGATGGGGAGGAGTCAGGGGAGCCTTTTGCTTAGAGAATTAGCATTTCCTCAGATGGTGAGCCAGCTCTGTCCAGGTCACCTACCCCAGCCTACCTGAAACATCTCTCATGACTGCCAGTTACTGGGAGTCAGATCTCTGTGTCCCATTGCTCAGCAAAGCCTGATTCCGCCAAAAATGAATGGTTTCCTACAGTCTATTGTGTGTTGTTTCAGTCTTTTGATTTCAACATTAAATATATTAAGGAAAATGGCCTACTAATCCAAGATCAGCATAAATCTATATTAGAGATATTTTATAAAATTCAGAAAGAATTGAATCAAATGAAAAAATCAATAACTATTGGAGGTAGTGGAAACTGCAGAAGGTACCAATATCAGAGGTAAATATTGAAAATATGTTGAATATAAATAGAAAGAGAAAGGGAAAATTAAAATAAGATTAATTTAGCAGTGGAGCAAGTACATCCAGACTTCAAAGGACATCAGATGTTTGAGTACATTTTGAAAGATAAATATGATGAAAATAATATATGGATATGTTTATGATTACTTACACAGTAAGTTATATAGAATACAACATTTTGCAATATTTTACATTTTATTCAGTTTCAAATACATATTCTTATTTTCATTAAGAGCGATAATAGAAATAAAAGGGAATATCATCTGGGTCAGACTTATTTCTTCACTCTTTCAGTCACTTTGAAATCTAGTCTAATTCTAGAAAAAGCAACTTCCTTAAAATCTGCTCTTAAAAAGCAATGAAATGAACAAACAGTGGTTTAGTTATTGCAAAGCTTTCTAGCTTATTTATTTATTTATTTATTTATTTTTCTTTCCCATACTAGGCATTGAACTCAGAGGCACTCAACCACTGAGTCACATCCCCAGCCCTTTATTGTATTTTATTTTGAGACAGGGTCTCCCTGATTTGCTTAGTGCCTCCTTGTTGTTGAGGCTGGCTTCAAACTCTCTATCCTCCTGCCTCAGCCTCCCGAGCCCCTGGTATTATAGGCTTGAGTCACCTACAATCATTCTTAATTTCAGTTTTAGATGTGGAGTAAAAGATTCTTCAGAAATAGTAGATTAGCCATGCAAAACTAAAAAGAATATTAGGTCTTTGTCTTCAACTGAAAATTGTTTAATTGACATTCGAAATATATTTACATGAAAAAAAGCATTTTTTTCAAAGACTCCATTATAGATGAAAGTTTGTAATCAAAATTATTTTGTTGGACTGTTATATTAATTTCTAATGCTTTTTCAGTAACATCTTTATGTAGTTTAATAGAATTTTCCATCTTTCAACAGGTGTATTTTGGGGATAAGTAGAAGCTCATAATAGAACAAGCATTATAATATAAAATGGTCAAGTAAAAAGTCAGAATTTAAAGAACATTAAAGGGGAGTTTTGTCAAATGTGCTAAAAAGTTTATGCCAAGAAAGATGCTATCTTACTAAAGTCAAATACACTGCAGTTCATTGTTACTAGGGTTAACCACTTTGACCAGAATTATAAATTTTAGCAATTAGGACAAAATTTTAACATATTAAAATGCATGATCTCATATTAAATTCTTTAGTTTATTGAACATATTACTAAGCACCTAGCCTGAATTTCTTAAACTTTTTATTTTCGGTACAAAATGTCAGATTGTATATGTTCACTAAATAGCAAAGTTGGTATTGTATGATTATTTACTTATTATGCATGGTTGCAAATATGCTACTGTGAATACAAGTTAGGAAATATTACAAGACATTGTCTTAAGATTTTTTCTAAGCTGTTGAAAATTTAAAACTCCAAGAAGATGATCATTCTTTAAAGATAATAGCATATAGTTGAACAGATTTTTATACAGAAAATGCAATAGTTGTGATGGGCTGACAGATTTGGCTCCATAGAAATGTTATAGGCCAGGCTATGTGGGCAATGACTAAACAGACTCCATTTTGCTCTGAGACTCCATGGTATGTAGGAAATGAGCTTCTCCCATGGGAATGCCCCACCTCTGTACCTATCAACAATTGCTTAGTTTCTCCATGGGAACACCTCACCTCTGTACCCAACGTCAATCACTTAGCATGACATGTTTAACAATGCAACATGGCGATTCTTGTATGATGAAAAATTGTTCTGTTTTGATTCCTATGTTAGTAACCATTAGTAACCATTCTTTAGTTTGTACCTAGGTAAGGATCATTTTGACCCACTTTCCCCTCTGCTAATGATTTCATGATGTAAGTCTCCAATTTTGAATCATAGCAACAGACTCTTGTGATTGATATGATTTTTGGCATAAGAACCCCTGCAACCCTATGGTCAGGGCTGTTCTCCCAATAGTCATTTTTGGGGCTTTGTGTGAGACAGTCAGCTGGCTGGCTTAATAAAGACTCTCAAATTTGGACTTCTCAGTGGTGAATGGTCTGTTATTAAGTTGTGCTCCATAACATAGTTTCATTTGCTGATTATAGGGTTACCAATTTTATAGACCTTTTTTTATTTATACTAAAATGTATCCATTATAACAATAAATTTACATTTTTTAAACAATCTTACTTTTTCACAATTATACAGCAAGTGATTTTTCACATTTTATTGTAACTGAAAATGATATGTAGTTTAAAACAAGAGAAAATACTTAAAAGCCTTGCTAGTCACTGAATAAAAATTTCCCATAGCATGTGTAATTCCTAAAATAAATAGGTTGAACAACTCTTGATTTTTAATATATTGCATGCATTATTATTACTTTATAAGTTTTTTTAAAAGTAGGAGCCATGTACTATTTTATTATAACAAACATCTAGCAAAATTTTGGTTCATAGAAAGTACATAAAATATATTGCATATACATAATATTCAAGATCCTTATCTAAATTTCCATTTTGATTCACAATAATATATGAAGTGCAAACTCTGGACTTAAAATATACCTTCTTGCTAAAGATGTAGCAACTTTCACAGAAACTAGAAAATTACACCTGTTTTTCTCAATACCCATTGCAATCATTACTATCTGAACTATGGATTGACAAACTCTTTCATAGGAAACAGCATTAATACATAGATGGAATAGATGTACATAATATTGCTGTGAATCAAATGCACCTCCCCAAGGTCATGAGACGAAACTTAAATTCACAAGGCACCTGTGTTGGGGCCATGAGCCCCGTTGGAGATTTCTGGGTGGTGAGAGCTCATATCATGAATATTTTTTGGCCTTTTAAAAAGGTCTTGAACATGCTACCATTTATTATGACCTTTGTAGTGTTCCAAGTCCCTATGCACATAACAGTATTTGACATGTGAAGGAGTTTCACTACTCATTTATCAAATTAATAGATGAATGAATGAATTAGTTCAATAATTAATAAAATGTCAATCTGGCATAGTGGTACACACCTGTAATCCCAGCGGCTCTGATGGCTGAAGTAGGAGGATCATGAGTTCAAAGCCGAACTCGGAAGAAGTTTGTATTAATAGTATACATAAATAAATAAGTAAATAAAGACAGCCTCAGCAATGGTGAGGCACTAAGGAACTCAGTGAGATCCTGTCACTAAATAAAATACAAAATATGACTGGGGATATGGCTCAGTGGTTGAGTGTCCCTGAATTTAATACCCAGCAACAACAACAACAACAACAAAAATGTTGAAAACACAACAATGAAAATAAATTGGGGTTGGGCATCAGGCTGGGAATTTGATCTTACTCTCTCTGCCCTTCCACCATGGGATGATAGCAAGTGAACCTTCATTAGATACCACACTTCTATCTTAGTCTTCCCAACCTATAGAAGCATTGTGATAGAGTCTACAAAAAGGCTTTTAAAAAAATTCTGGAAGTCCTTTGGGTATAAGCCAAGGAGTGGGATAGCAGGGTCAAATGGTGGATCCATTCCAAGTTTTCTAAGGAATCTCCACACTGCTTTCCAGAGTGTGTAAATGCATGAACGCACAGATGGTGTGACTCTACTTTGTGTACAACCAGTGAAACAATAGCTGTACTCCATTTGTGTTCAATAAAAAATAAAAAAATAAAAAAATAAAAAAAAAATTCTGGAAGAACCATTATGAGAAAACTGAGACTAGTCAAAGGAATAAATGGTTTGGAAGTGTATTATAGTATTTAATTTAATGAACATGTAGATCATTCATCTCCGCTCTCAGTTGTAGTGAGGGAATAGCAACAATGTGGTGGGATAGAGATTGGACTAGAAATAAAACAATTCAAGAAATAACCTCAGTTTAAATCACAAAGCCAAGTTAATTTATTCATTTGTCTGTATACTATTAAATCAATAGAATGTGACTTCTTTATTATCAGGTTATGATCAACTGTCCTGTATTGAATAACACAAAACTTTAAGTAACTGTTATGTAAATATTCAATTTTCTTAATTTTGTGAACAGTTTAATTTTATAAAGTATGGTAGTTCATATTTTGCAAATTATTTTTGATTTTACAAAAGCTAATCTCTCTAGAGGTAGTCCATGTCTTTTATATATAACCTATATTTATCTTGGAAATAACAATCATTGCAACATAGGTTGATGGTACCTGTACCTATTCCATTTACAAGGAGAAAAATGAAATATTGCAGCTGTCCTTGTTTGTGCTCATAAATACTTCAAAATATGGAATTATTTCCTGATATACTGAAAAGTGTCTAATTTGACTTATTTATAATAGTTTGCATCACTATTGATTCTTCAAGTCATTTATGATACATTTATATGTTATCATTCATAAATACCCACAGTTAACATTTAATAATGTCACTTGGGCTGGGGTTGTGGCTCAGTGGTAGAGCACTTGCCTAGCATGTGTGAGGCACTGGGTTCGATCCTCAGCACCACATAAAAAAACATAATAATAATGTCAGTCATCCTTGTATTGGTAACTATTGCTTTGAATTATGCAGTAAATAACTCAAAAGTCATTTTTATATCACTTTTACTTTATAATAACCACTGAGTCTTGTGAGAATTTCTGGGAGTTTCTGATCTCAAGTTCTTTCACCTTGCTCAGTATGGACAATCACCAGATAAAAGCACAAAGATATTCTCAAATGATTTTAGAAGGTATTGTAATATGGAACAGCACACTTAGAAATTGTATATTAGTATGTAATACGTTTTTGATTTCTGAAAGCACCCACTTACATATTACATTTGCTATATTTTAAATTTGCTATATCAGTCTGCAATTTTATGAGTTAACTTAAAGAGGGAGAATAGGAAACAGATAACTTAACAAGAATCCAGGTTTAGATCCCTAAACTTGTTTTGCAAGTAATCAATATAAATTAGAATTGAACAATAGAGAACACAATAAGAAGATAATCTATAGGAAAAAACAAAAAAGAATAAAGGTTTTCAGTTCTGGATAAAAACACAAACAATTGCAGAGAGTTTAGAAAGAAGAAAGGCAATCAGCATAAGTTAGAAAACTAATGTGAAAGTTTATTTTTTATTTGAAAAGGGTTGCAAAAGATTATTAGAATAGAGACAGAACCATTGATATGGTAGTATAAAACAGGAATCATTCCAAGAATAACTTCAAAATATTGTTAATGGTCTAAGTATGTTTGGAGTCTAAGTATGTTTGTAGTCTAAGTATGTTGTTGTATTGCTAATGGTCTAAGTATGTTTGTAGTTCCACAAGCACTGTAATTTCAAATAGTTTTTTAAATGTATCTTTACATATTTTTAATTTTTTCAAATAATTAAAATAATGTGACTTGTGTGCCATGACCTCATTTCTTGTTTTGGGTAGTTAGTGGTGTCTAGAAGGGAGGATGCAATTAGAAGGAATATATAAAAGTGTTTTAAATTTGAAAAGTAATATATGATTGTAAGCTATAATCACTGTAACTCAAAGTTTATCAGATAAAATGTTCTTTCCATGGAAAACAATGAAATACAGTAAATACTTAAGGTATTATTAAAACCAATGCTCACTTCTTATGACCTAACATACTCATGAAAATTGAGAAATTTTTGTTTTTCAAGGCAATCTTTAATTTCATTTTTGCTTGCTTCATTTTGTTTTACAGCAATAATAGGTTTTAATCATCTTGAAAAGATCTATACCACTAGTAACACCCTGCTTAGTAATTCATTAATCCTTCCAGGTATTTTTAAAACAAGTTCCAGAGGAATTGGAAATCAATGTCAAAGGTCACTTCACATTAAAAGTACTCTAATGACTAAAAAATGCAGGAACTTATTAATGAGACAGTTATTGCTGATAAAAAGATCATTCAGATTCATATAAAATATCTATGAGAAAATTACTATGGGCCTCAATTCTATTGATAGTATGCTAATATTGCATCCTTTTTTGTAAATTATCAACACAATACAACAAAAGAGGGTTAGCATGTCTCATTAGTATATTTATGAATGCAAAAACCCTACTCTTACAATAATTTTGTTCCTATTGTCAACATGTTTTTCAGTACTAATGAATAAGATTATCATTGATATAAATGATACAGATTGTTAAAATCTATAATCTGTAAAACGATGATTGTCTAGAGTTTTTTATTTTAAGTATCAGAGTGATCTCACACTTTTTAATTTTGTTTTGAAAAGTTTCAGTGTCTAAGAAGAAAAGGCTTCTACTTTGCCTGCAATTGTGAGGTTCCCTTAGCCCTCTAGGCATAGATGATATACAGCAAAGGAAGATGAGCGGAGACTGAGGATAACATCCATCTACCATAATGCACAGTATCAAAACAGTGTGGCCATTTACTATCATATGCTCATGTTGTGATAAAAAGTGAAAATTCTGCAACTTCAATTTCAGATAGTTCCAACATTGCAATCCTTTGTGGTAAACATAATACTAAATATTTCAAATCCTAGTTGAAAGCCCTAAATAATGTAATAAAGATGAGCTTAATTATTTCTAGTTTATTTTTTAAATATGATTGTTAAAATTTTAGGCACATATGCTTCAATTATCTTTTAAATCAAGATTAATGTAACCTAGGTTAAAACAATTAGAACCATAGAATGTGATTAAATTTCTTTGTTCAATTTTTAATGATAATGACCCAAAGTGTTCTTTTATAAGCAATCATCTTATTTGAGGAACATCAATTGCAATCTGATTGTATCAACTTTCATTGAATCGCCAAGAAAATATTTGCATAATCTTACAAGTCCAAGGGAAAGAATAGAGAGGAAAGGTTCTGTTCATGTTTTTACTACTTAACAGTAAAACTGGATGATTGATAGGGCTAATGCTGAAAATAACATTCTCCAAAAAATGTTACATTCCTGAAAACTGCCTATTACCGGGAACTTGAAGAGGTGGTGAGTTAGTATGAACAATTTACCAGTGATTACATTTTTTTAAATAAGTAGCCTTGTTGGGATGAATTTAAAATAAAAGAGATTTGACTATTTTTGATTAATGTGAGAAAGGAACAATGAATTAGTAAAGATCAAGTGGATCAGACTTTGAAATAGTAACAAATTCCAGAAGAACTCGTCCTCCACCAGTTGAAAAATCATAGACCCATAAGCAAAAATACAAGATTGAAGCTTTCAAAACTACAGTTCTCTTGCAAACCCTAGGTGAACTTTACTTCTCATCCTAGAAGAAGGTATTACCAGAAAATAATAAATGAAAAGGCTTAGAGAGGATGGAGAAGAAACCTTGGAACCTGACAGGCCAAAGTCACAGAGATCTTTTGGGGAGTTCTTTGCTGGTAGTGGATAAAAGTACTGAAGATATTTAAAGAGCTAAAGAGCAGACTGCAAATGTCACACCATTGTATCAGCCTTGTGTCCCCAGTGAACACATTTTTGTGAGCTCAGGTTGAAAAGAGTTCCTGTCAACTGGACAATTTAATTTTCTACTCATGATCTAACCTTTGTCTTTGTTTTAATCAGAAGCATTCTCTGAAGAAGCCAAACTGTAAAGCTTAGACCTTCTGTGATTGCTGTGCTCAGCTTTCTCCCCTTCTTCATGAACTCTAACTCCACTCATATGACTGAATTTGACTATCTTTAGGATTGGTAGACTATGAAGAGCAGCCCCCACATTCTGCTTTTCGATAGACTTTAGTCTTCTAAATCATAGCCACATCCTCTGAGGTTAAAAGGAATAGAACTTTTTACCAGCATTAAACCAATTTATAAACTCCTTTTGATTTCCTACAGTTTCGTGCTTCTTTCTCTGTGGCTACTCTGGAAATTTCTCCTGAACTGAACTCTCAACCCAAATCCAAAGCCTTCTGTTTCAGAGAGCAAAATACAAATCGTTGAAAATTTACTGTGGTCTATCATTCAGATTTCACGGAAATATTATTGGCATAAATTCAGAAGATTCAATTTCTTTTAAAATTAGTTCATAATTCTTAGTTTTCTGCTAATTGTACTTAAAAAACAAAGACTTAGGAGGGAAAAATCATAAAAAATAGTGCAATCTTATATTTTGAAAGCCTGAAAGAACATATAATTAAATTTGGAGCATCAACGCTATTATGAAATACACTCCAAAAGTTACTTCTTTAAATTCAAAAATTGTCCTTATTTACGTATACCATTGAAATTTACCTCTTTATTTTTTTTATTTTTAGCTGATACAAAAAACAAAAAATGTACATATTTATATGTATCGTGCAATGTTTTGAAACATGTATATATTGTATAATGTTTAAAGCACATTGTATATATTGTATAATGTTTAAACATGTATATATTGTATAATGTTTAAAACACATGTATCTCCTCAAACATTTATCATGTCCTTGTGGGAAAAGCATCCAAAGTCCTTTCTTCCAGCTTTTTAAAATATATATAACATAATTATTCCCCACAGTTACCCCACCAAGCAACAGCACACCAAAACTTCTTATTCCTAACTTTGTATGACTTAACATGCGTCTTTCCCCATATATCATGTATATTCTTCCCTCAGTCTCTGGTAGCCACCATTTAACTCTTACCATCCATGATGTTGTACCCAAAGAAAATAAAATCATCCAAGCCAATCATGTAAAGCCAAAAGAAGCCTTTATTTTAGCTGGCCAGCGTCAATTGCCCTTACTCCTAAAAGCGGGGTGCCAGGAAATTGGTCGTTAATTGTGTCATTGCCAACTTTTATAGGGCTCGGGATTAGGGCAGGGCTATAGGGCCCGGGAGGGTTTAGGGTTGGGCTATAGGGAGGGGGGATTAGGGTGGGGCTGACCCTCTCTCTGGATGGCACTGGAGAATCTTTCTGGGAAGTATAACAATGAAAACAACATTTTTAGATTCCACATGAGTGAGATCATTCAGTGCTAACCTTAATGTACCTGGTTATTTTACTTATTGTAGTTATCTGTAGCTCAATCCATGTTGTCAGAAATGGCAGGATTTCACTCTTTTTATAAATGACTGGTACTTCATAAATATATCACATATTTTTTATCCTTTCATCAGTTTACACAACAAAGGAAACAATGAGCAGAATAAGTAGGCAACCTATAGAATGGGAGAAAATATTTGCAAACTACATGTCAAGAAGGAATTCAAATCTAAACTATATGAAGAACACAATATACTCAACAACAATAAAACCAATTCTAATAAAAATTAGGCAATAGATCAAAACACATATTTCTCAAAAGAAGACATCTTAATGGCCAAGAAGTGTATGAAAAAAAACTGTCAGTGTCACAAGTCATCAGGGAAATGCATATAAAACCACAAAGAGATAATATCTCAACCCAGAAAGAATGATTATTAATCTGAGACAAAAAAATTATGGAAAATGGAACTGCTATATGATCCAGTAATTCCAGTACTGGGCACATATTCAAAAGAAATGACATGGAAACAACTTTAGTGCCTATCAACTGATGCATAAATAAAGGAAATGAAAGTTAACTATGTCTGTAGGAAAGTGATCTTCTGTTAGTACAATGACAGCTGATTCAACATTCATAGTAGGCACATTTCAAGGATAGTACTTTCTCCCTGTATATTTACTATGTATCATCTTTCATTTAAATAAACATATCTGTCTCTCAAGTGTCCTTTGAATTTTAATCATGATTTTCACAGCCAAACAGCAGAAATAATTATGTCAATGCTTAGATATGGGTTAACTATCATTCTTCAATATTAACTCACCATTGAGTTATCCTACTGCATAATATATGTCAGCTTCTAACTCGCATTACTACCCAAACAGGATAAAATAATACTTTATATCTAAGCTTTATTGAAGATTTACTTCAGAATCACAATACACATAAAATTTCAAATGTGATTTTTAAATCAAATAGCTGGCATAAATCACTATTGTATATACCTTAAAGTTGAATAAGTGATAACACAAATGTTATCCCATTTCCCTCAGAATTTAGAGCTGAGAAATAAAATCGGCCCACAATTAAAGAAGTATGTCTCCTTTGTTAGATAGCAAAACCTTGATTGTCCATTCTATTTTATTCTTGTGTTTGACTGCAAAGAAACTCAGAGCTAAATTAGCAGACATTTTTTCTAAGCATAAAAACTCAAATATAAACTTCCTTGTTTTATTGCCCCTCCTCCTCTCCATTTTTATATTTATTCTATAAATTTAATTTTCTGAATGTGCTTTTTTATTTATTGTATATATGCTTTTTATAAATTACATAAACTGCTTTTGAGAATTATGTGGGATACATATTTTCTAAAATAACTATATGATTCATCTTTCTGTTTTTCTTGGTAAAATGTAGTTAACATAAGGAAAAGACCAAAGATAAATGGAGTAGAAAAAACTTATTGTATCTTGTACAAGGTAGAATATTTGTTTAATATGGAAATGGGTAGAAAAAATAGAAGTTATGTGCATAGATATAAGTAGAAAATTCTTAGTTGATCATTACAAGTGGAAATTGTTACAGATTAGCAAAAGTATGTATGTTGTGAAAAGAAATTTAAGATATTATTTTAACTTCAGTTCTTTAAGTTAAAGACATTTCAGTTGGATATTAAAGAGAAAATCTGTGAATAATTCTGACCCATGATATCTTTGCTGAAAGAATAAAGCACAAATTATTATCATGGATGATGACAAATGGCTGTTGGAACACAGGGAGTTTTATAGAACAGAGAAATATATGAATACAGGAAATGACATAATTAATGCTATGGCCAACATTTTTACATGTAATAAAAATAGTCACAGAAGGACACAACAGGTTCTAACAAAACATCTGCACTCATTTTGGTTTAATATTCAAGCATTACCTAATAAAATATGTCTTATTATTGAAAAAGAGATGCAAGCCTTCATTGGACAATGCAGGAGGCAAAG
This sequence comes from Glaucomys volans, assembly GCA_020662805.1. Lineage (NCBI taxonomy): Eukaryota > Metazoa > Chordata > Mammalia > Rodentia > Sciuridae > Glaucomys > Glaucomys volans. The sequence continues at coordinate 682,558 of JAJEJO010000485.1, forward strand.
CCCCTCAACACACAAGTAAGACCACTCTGATTATCGTAAGAGCAACTGTTGTGTCATTTACATTGTATTTATCATCATTTACATTACACAAAAATTAGAAAATTAGAGGTAATATTATATTCTTCAAGATGCATTGTCACAGGCCTAATGGCTTAAATTATATAGTTTTCACTACATAGAAAAGCGCAGTACATGTGAACATTTACCTTAATGAGATCTAATTTGTCTTACTTTTTTAACACTTTAATCAGATACTCACAATTCTTTCTACAACTATTATTTCCAGGGGAAATTTATCAGAAGAAAATATAGTTGCTTTGAAAATCATATTATGATGTTTTACAAAAATGGTCATGTGTAAGTTAAAAAAAAACTGAGGTGAATATTAAAAGCCATATCCAAAGCCTCAGGAAACATTTCATGCAGCTACAAGGACAGTGGTGTCCTAGCATTATATAACCTCACATCAACAAAGCAGAAAATAATTTTTAAAACTATTACATTTTTTATTGATATTTACATTGCACAAATTTTCTTTTTAAAAATTCATCATTTTGACTACATTCTCATAATTACACTCAACCATTTTAAATACATATACACACATATTTTTAATGAATAAAACTGTTAAACTTGCAGTTTATATTCATCTGTAAAATATCTGATTGTGGCAATGGAAGTGCAGCTTAAATGAACACAGCTCTAGTGAGGTCAACCAGAAAACTTGTATTTGAAGAAAATACATGAAAATCACCTGGTTAAAATAAAGAACAGGTGAGGTACCAAGATGGCAGAAAGAGAAGAAATCTGCACAGGTGCTATCTTTCCGTATGTGTCAATCCATCCTAAAATAGGTGCTGAGAGGCAAAACTGTTGGCAGAGCTACTTTATGGTCTCATTTGCTGGGACCAGGCTGTTGGTATTCATTATCTGACAAGCATGTTGAGTGTGGCTGTTAGGAAACTGAAGGAAATAAGTCCTTAGGCCTGTGGTGAGGTAGGAACATCATGACGGGATGTGGCAGAGGAGAGATGAGGCAGAGAGGGAGAGGAAGTGGCAGATTACAAGATAGATTTTCCAAGGGCATACCCTTAAGGATTCACTACCTTCAACTAGGTCCTACCTCCTACTATTTTGATTACCTTCTAAAAGTCCATCCAAATTATGAATCTATCAATGGATTAATGCCTTGACGAGTTTAAACCCTCAAGATTCCATTTTTTTCCTCTAAGACCCAATTGAATATCTCTAAACAATACTGCACTGCGGACCAAATCTTCAACACATGAGACTTTGGGAGTCCAAAACTAAACCATGACAAAAATAGAGCCCAGAAATAGATCCGTGCACATGTAGGCAACTGATTTTAGACAAAGATGCAGAAGTTATCAGTGCAGAAATGATAGCCGTTTCAACAAATAATACTGGAGAAAAGAATCTAGACACAGATCTTATATCTATCTATAAAATTATTTCAAAATTGACAATAGAATTGAATGCAAAATTGAAATCTATGAAAATTCTAGAAGAAAAATATAAAATCTGAGACCTTTAATTTGAAAACTAATCTTAAATAAAACACCAAAAGCAGGATAAGTGAAAAAATTGATAATATATACTCCATTAAAATTGAAAACTGGACTACCTCCAGGTTGGGAAAGATCAATGCTTCTGGGAAGAGGTGGCCTGGTGTTGATAGATGATCAGATATAGCACAGGTGCTAGAGCCTGGGCTGGGGTGTGGGCCTGGGCACTAGACCAAGTTGGGGTGGGAGCGCAAAGCAGGGGGTATCACAATACCAGACCTTCAAATATACTACAGAGCAATAGTAACAAAAACAGCATGGTATTGGCACCAAAATAGGTAGATCAATGGTACAGAATAGAGGACACAGACAAACCCACATAAATACAGGTATCTCATACTTGACAAAGGAGCCAAAAACATACAATGGAAAAAAGATAGCCTCTTCAACAAATGGTGCTGGGAAAACTGGAAATCCATATGCAGCAAAATGAAACTAAACCCATATCTCTCACCCTGTACAAAACTCAACTCAAAGTGGATCAAGGACCTAGAAATCAGGCCAGAGACTCTGCACCTAATAGAAGAGAAAATAGGTCCAAATCTTCATCATGTTGGCCTAGGACCAGATTTCCTTAACATGACTCCCAAGGCGCAAGAAATAAAAGCACGAATCAATGATTGGGATAGAGTGAAACTAAAAAGCTTCTTCTCAGCAAAGGAAATAATCAGCAATGTGAAGAGAGAGCCTTCAGAGTGGGAGAAAATCTTTGCCACACACACTTCGGACAGAGCACTAATCTCCAGAATCTACCAAGTACTCAAAAATCTTTACACCAAGAACACTAATAACCCAGACAATAAATGGGCCAAAGAAATGAACAGACACTTTACAGAGGAAGATATACAAACAATCAACAGATTCATGAAAAAATGTTCAACATCCCTCGTTATAAGAGAAATGCAAATCAAAACTACCTTAAGATTTCATCTTACCCCAATTCGAATGTCTTTTATTAAGAATACAGGCAACAACAGGTGTTGGCGAGGATGTGGGGAAAAGGGTACACTCATAAATTGCTGGTGGGAGTGCAAGTTGGTGCAGCCACTCTGGAAAGCAGTGTGGAGATTCCTTAGAAAACTTGGAATGGATCCACCATTTGACCCAGCTATCCCACTCCTTGGCCTATACCCAAAGGACTTAAAATCAGATTACTACAGTGATGCAGCAACATCAATGTTCATAGCTGCCCAATTCACAATAGCTAGATTGTGGAACCAACCTAGATGCCCTTCAATAGATGAATGGATAAAGAAACTGTGGTATATATACACAATGGAATATTACTCAGCCGTAAAGAAGAATAAAATTATGGCACTTGCAGGTAAATGAATGATGTTAGAGACTGTTATGTTAAGTGAGATTAGCCAATCCCCAAAATCCAAAGGCTGAATGGTCTCTCTGATAAGTGAATGATGATGCACAATATGGGGTGGAAGGATGGCAAGAATGAAGGAAGGATAGATAGCATAGAGTGACGGGAGGGGAGGCGTCGGGGTAGGGGGAGTAATAGTAACAGAATGTGTGACAGACATCATTGCCCTGTGTACATCTATGAAT